>OX352772.1:195944250-196544250 GCA_947095535.1 Poecilobothrus nobilitatus
GGTGCCGGACCTGACCTAATCCCTCCACTATTCTTATATAGCTGTGCTCGCTATCTAATTACTCCTCTTCATTTCATTTTAAATAAATCGCTTTCAAATGGTGTTTTTCCATAAGTGTGGAAGTTCTCTCATTTAACTCCCATCTACAAAAAAGGTGAAAGATCATCAGTAGATCAATTTAATTAAGAGATAAAATTAAAAATTGTGATTATTGAAAAATAGTAAAAAATAAAAGCATTACATTGCAATAAAAAAAAAATTATTTTAATTATTGGACAAAGCCTCCTGACGTCAAGACAAAGGCTTTTCTAATTATAAACTTGTTTGTTGTTCTTTTTCTAATGTCTAACAATTACACAAACAAATACAAAACGCTTAACAAGAAAACATGTAATTTCATCTGCAATTCAGTCAACAACAATAAAAACAGTAACTACTTCAACTGATGGTATAATAGGAAAAGCTACGGCAGATGATCACATAATGAAAGCTAATTCAACTCCACGATATGTTACGACAGAAGAAGCAATTGAAGCATTTAGACAGGAGCTTTTATTAAAGGAAAGAAATATTGGTGGAATAATTGAAAGTGATCAAACATTTTTTAGACATTTTCGATTAGAATATGATGATAAAAAAGAAATTAAAGTTCGTTGTTCATACAATTCTAATTATAAGCAACGCTCGTTAAAAATTGAATGTTTAGAATATATGGAGATTACTACCAAAAGAATTTTAAGTAATGGAGATCTGGAAAGTTATACAATTTTCGATACTGAATATGAAACACCAACTAACTCTTTAATTGATTTGCGTAATATTAAACAAACTTATAATATAGATATATCTTAAATAAATAAAATATTATTTTTTTTAAATTAAATCTGTTTTATTTATCCATGAATTATGATTTGAAGGGAACCCAAGCCATTTAACAAAAACTTTATCATCCTTATATTTTATTATTTTTTCAATTAAGTAAATATCATTAATTTTAGTTTTTATTAGTTCTGCTTTATAAAAACTTCCTTGTATGGGTTGACCTTGATAATCTTCCAGTAAGTAGGTTACGGGATATGTGATTTGAATTTTTCTTATCTTGAATATTTCCGTTGTCCAATTTGGTGTATGGCCTTTTTCAAAAACATGTTTATACTTGCTTATTTAGCTGGTTGTGAAATTTTAATTTGATTATACACAGTTGACAACAGCTCATTAGCATTCTTTTTATTTACATCTGATGGAAATCTTCCAATTGTGCGGTGTTTTGTGTTATTATATTGATGAACCAAATCTTTAATTATATTTATCCACTTGTAATTTCCATTATAACTAAATTCTTTCCACATTTTTCCTCTTAAAGTACCGTTAAAGCGTTCTACAATAGATGTTTTTAATGAACTAAAAGTCGAGTAATGATTTATATGATATTTTTTCATTAAATTTTTAAAAAGTATATTAAAAAATTCTTTTCCATTATCAGTCTGAAGATTTTTTGGATATCGGTTAAATTCTTTGAAAATTGAATACATAGCTTGGATAACATTTTCAGCTGATTTGTTTTTTACTGGAATAGCCCACGCATATTTCGAAAATGTATCAATTACTGTTAATAAAAATTTAAAACCCTCATTCTCTTTATAACCCCATTTCTACTAAATCAGCTTGCCACAGATCATCAAAACCTTTGATTATAACTCTACGTCTTTTGAAATTTTTTCGTGCTGATTTATGTAACTCTTCAACAACTTCTCTCTTGCTCATATTAAATAAAACAAACAATATTCTTTTCAAAGTATTTATTTTTGTTATATATTTATTTTGCGTTTCAGAAAATAACTCTCAGCATCTTCCTCCTAAAATAAATAAAATTCTGCTTTACTTATTTTACATATGATTAATTAAAAGTGTTAATATATATAATATATAAATTGTTTATTTATTTAACATTCTATTTATAATAGCATTAATTTACTGCATCTTATCATAATTTTTTCAGCTGATATACAAGAGCATGTTTCCGGATATGAGTCAGATGTATCTGAAGCATAAGGACATAACGTCCAGTGAAATCCATAATTTGCAGTTTCTTTTTGATATGAATTTTTAAATTGTAATATAAAATTTTAATTTTAATTCATCATAATGTTCTTCCAAAATATCATGTTCATATTTATTTAAAAAATTATTTAGTGTATATCCAATAAGTGGTATGTCCATCATGAAAGATTATTATGAACTGATCGGAAACTTATTGTAGTTTTAGCATTTTTGCTTTATTTTAAAAAATTAAGTTTTTAACTTTAATTTGATTTCTTGAAGTTGTCTATAGACATATCTTTCAATATTACTCAATTCATCCCTTGTAGCATTAATATGTTTGATAAATGTTTTTATTTCACTATCAGTATATTCATTTTGCTCATCTTTAGTTTTCAATATTTCAGCTTTCAAATCTTTTTTTAATTGATCATTAATTTCATAAACACGTGATATTTCATTTCTTATATGTTGTAATATGTCTTCATGAAAGTTTACCTTAAATGTATTTATGTATTCCTTTACGAGATTAATTGAGTCATCTACATATTTTTTTGTTGTAGTATCATTACTGTTTATTGGATCCCTTAAGTTGATTAATTGTTTGTTTTGAATATTAAAATCTCCATCTGATGTTATTTGAAAACCAATTACATGCCGTGGACTTCCTTGTATTTTATAAGGAGAGTAGCTAATGCTATGACCAAACTTGTCAACTATCATTTTTTATTTAATAGAATTAATCAAATTGCTATTCTATTATATCAGCTTCTCTTAGTTCTTCAATAATTGAATTAATTTCATTGTGATGGTTATTATTTCCGGCCATGCGTGATGCAACCAAAAGTCTTAATCGATCTACTATTTCATTAGAATCATCCCAATAAGTATATTGAGGGAGTTGTTTTGAATATAGTTTAGAGAAAGTATTTAGATATAATGATAACTTTTTATTAAAATAAGTATTTCCAATCTTTTTACCTCTTGTGTTATATTCATGTTTATATAGATTTCGTACAATATTAATATACTTATAACCTTTATTTCCTTTAATTTGTTCTAATGGATCATAGTTTCTCCTATGTGCATTTGTTTTTTCTAGAATTTTTTGATATTGTTTCAAATCGGTTTGTGTATAATTTTCAGGTTTCTTTTTGAATATAAGATCAAGTAAACCGTTGGTTCCTCTATAAATTTCATCATCAATTATTATATTATGATTATTTTCATCAATACTGAATTTAGATTTCCTCAGTTTTCTTATATGTTCTTGTTGATCAAGATAAGGTCCATATGACTTACTAGTTGGGATTTATTAAAAAGAGGTGATGATTCTGAAATTATTGTTCTTAACAAGTCATGTTTTAAATCTTTGAAAGCACTATTGTTAGGTGTTGACGTTTTGAAACTTTCAAAATTTAACGTTTTTTTATTTGGACTTATTGAGTTAAATGTGTCATCGTTTTTATCATGAAATTCTTCTTTGATTTCCTGTTTGCCTTTTGGTTCGAAGAGATAATGATATTTCACAATATCCGTTAATTTTTCAATTGGTTCGACAATTGGCTTAAAAGTCTCCTCCAAATATTGTTCCTCTGCCTTTTTTCCCATTTTTAAGTCTTTATATTTTTTCTGTACATCTTTCCTAGTTTTAATTAAGTCTTTCAAAACTTTTTCATTAAATGATTTATCCATATTGTAATTGTTAACTAAGTGCAACTAATCTGATCTGAAGCTGATCTTTTCTGTTCCTGTTGTTGATCTGTTATGTTCTTGTTTCTGATCTGATCTGTTGCTGTTCGTGATCTGTTCTGATGTTTTTATAAATTGCAAATGTCTATTTATAATTGAACAAATTATCTTCAAAATTTCTTCTATAACGACCATTATTTAAAGGCCTATCTTTATCAAAGAGTAAAAATCCATAGTTATTTCGCCAACAATGTGAACATAGCTCTTTGAATTTATCGAAGGACATATCTGCATTAACATTATCGTTATAAATATGTTTTAAATTTAAATCATCTTGTTTGAATATGATTATGAAATTTGTATTATCTCTTATTAAATGTTTTGGAATTCGAGTATAAGATTGACACAAATAGAAACTGTCCACGTCTTGATGTCTTCTCATACAAAAATATTCTCTAACGTTGTCTTGTTTTTCACATGCAATATCATCAAATATGAATATTGAATTAGGTTGGGATTCTGATGGTTTAAGTACATCTGAATTATTTGAAAATTCGTTATATCCCATTCCCTTAATAGATTTTGTAATTCTTTTCAAATATTCATATTTTGGTTGATGTAACGATTTAGAGTATATGTATATATTTTGAAATTTCAAACCTTTGGGATCTAATAACATACTTAACATAACATTCGTTTTACCACAATTAGATGGTCCCACAATTAATCCTCGAACTCTATTTGGTAGTACGTCTCCATGTTTTTTATTTGTTTTTTTTTATATTTCAAATCAAAATTTTTAATCTCTATTATCTCATCCTTTTTTATAAACTTCATTTTGGTTACTAATTTTAATTTCATATAAAACATTATATATGTACATTAATCAAATCAATTTATATTGAACCGTTACCGATATAACATTACATATGATTGACTACAATAAAAATACAATCAATAGCAAATCAGTAACCAAAAAGAGAGGTAGTGGTTAAATTCGATAGTTAGTTAATAAATTACCATTTGAAGTTCATCTACCTGTATATAATTATTGTGGTCCAAGAACTAAACTTAAAGCGCGCTTAGAACGTGGTTATAAAGGTATAAATAAATTAGATGCTGCATGTCGTGAACACGATATTGCATATTCTAACAATAGTAATATTACTAATCGTTATATAGCTGGAAAAGCTTGGCAAAGATTTAAATCCCATGATTCGGCTTGGGATGAAAAAGCATATGCACTTCTGGTTACAAATGCAATGAATGATAAAGTTAAACTTGGAATGGGATGTAAAAAAAAAATTAATAAAGTAAAGAAAAATAAACCATTAATAATAAACCATTGGTGCTCTTGCCGGTGGTGCAACTGGTATAACTAAAGCTGTTAATAACGCTAAAAATGCTAAGAAACAGTTAAATGAAAGTGAGCGCCATAATAAAATAATGAAAGCTATTGCTCTTAGAGGAAAAGGTTTACATTTAAAACCATATAAACTAGGACTTGGATTATATTTATCTCAAAAAAACCACTAAGAATGCTACCCAAACGGGCTTTAACAAATATTGATATAAATAATTTTGGAAGGAAATATTTAAAATATTTTCGGGGAGTTTTTATGAAAGATACTCTTCCTAAATGCAAACCATGGAATCGTGAATGTGGAGTCCTCAACTTAGATAACTCAATTGGACATGGAACTCATTGGGTAGCATATTACAAGAATTTAAATGATATACAATATTTTGATAGTTTTGGAAATTTACAAGCACCAACCGAAATTTTAAAATATTTGGGCGATAAACTTTCATATAATTATTATAATTAATTAATTAATACTGTTAATTGTGGTCACTTATGTTTAAGTTTCTTATCTAAGTCTATTTTAAAAATAAAAATGAATTAAAAAATTGATACATTTTTTTTTCTTTTAAAATGACCTACATTAATAAAATTTAAATTTTTAAGTTCAAGGTTATCTTTTTTTTCATTGCGAAGAATAATATGTTTTTATCATAATATTCAAGGTTATTGAAATTAAAATTTCTTTATTATTTATATGACTTAGTATTAGTTTATATTGTTCTATAATAAATTGTGAAGATGATTATATAAAAAGATAATGTACTTCAATAATTGTTTTATTCATTAAGAAGTAAACATGTCTATAACATTAACCTTAAATGGTAAAAATTCTATTCTTACGACAGAATATTTTCTTCCAATAGATTTGAAGGGTGAATATATTTGCACATTAGTAGATTTTCAGACATACAATTCTATACCAAATATAGATGAAACAAATAATAAATTTTTTATTGGAGATCAAAGCATTATTCTTCCTACAGGCTCATATGAAATTGAAGACATTGAAAAAAAATTTAGAAATAAGTAACACTAAAGCAGAAAAGCGTAAACTTTTTATAAAAGCTAACAATAATACATTAAATTGTGAAATTTTTTCGGATAGTGAGATTGATTTTGAACGTGAAGGTACGATTGGTGAATTATTAGGTTTTAGTAAAAAAAATTAAAACCCAATATATGGCATTTTTCTGATCATCCTGTTAATATAAATAAAATTAATATGATGCGGATAGAATGCAATATTATTCAAGGAACATACATTAATGATGAGAGAGCTCATATTTTACATGAGTTTTCAATAGATGTTAGTCCTGGCTATAAAATAATTGAAGTTCCTCGAAATCTTATTTATTTACCAGTTGCAGTCAATCAAATAAGATCGATCACCATAAAACTAGTCGACCAGAACGGTAGTTTAATTAATTTTCGAGGTGAAACTATAACAGTGCGCATGCAGTTGAAACAACAGGAAAAATGATAATATATGAAAATAACATTCAAAAACATAATAAATATTCAACGCACGCTATACGTCAGTTTAATAGTTCTTCAACATTAAGACAAAGAGGATCTCATAAATTGAACAGAGTCACTCTAACAACAGAAAATCAACAATTTGTAATATCTATTGGATTTAAAATAAAAAAGTATGGTGATGTAATTAATGAACTAGCTCCATACCGTCCGTGCCAATAAGTTTTGAGTTTTACATCACATCGTTTTCTAACATTTTCTATTGTTTTACCAAAAATTGCATTATTCATTAGCTTATATTGCTCTTTTTCAAATTTGTCAGTAGCTTGTGTACGAAGTTTAGTATTTAATTCTATATAGGGCTTTAGATAGGGTGATTGATTAAATTGTAATATTTTATGAATTTTTTTTATTTTTAATCCATGTTTTAAAGATATTTTTAAATTTCTATAGTTAATGGTATAGTTATTTTTATCAAACAAAGTAGCTAATAATTTTTTATCATTGAAATTTATTGACAAATGCTCAGGACAAAAAGGTAAATCTTTATGTAAATCATGAAGCTTTTTAGAATACTCTATATCTACTTCAAATATAAATCCTACAGGAGATTCATCAGAAATATTACTTATGAAATTTTCAGTGAATTTTTGAATATCATTTACCCATTGAAAATTATTTAATGGTAAATATTGAGTCATAGACTAACCGTACTGGTTGTTAATGTCGAAGTATATTATATAGTTTGTTGGTTTAGTAGAATCAAAATTTGGTATATATATGTTATTTGATTCGGAATAGCGTTTCGTAACTTGAGTTAGACCTCCTCTTACCCCATTTTCAATAAATAGTACCATATCAACATCAGTTAATAGCTCAAAATTAATTTTCGTATATTTTAGCATGGCATCCCAAGAATAGCCTGATAAAGTAAAATAATGTGCCGGGTCTAAATCATATGTTTTTATACAATGATTTCTGAACTTTTCAAATATATCCGTTAATAATAAAACATCAGTTTTTAAATACAAATCAGAGTATTCTCCTAAATTTTTTATTTTAAACTCACTCCATATTACTTTTGCATGATTGTAGTCTTCCTCAGTTATATTTGATTTATTTAATTCATTATAAAATAAGTTTTTTTCTGGTAATACTGATTCTAAAAATTTTTCCGGGCTATCAATATAATCATAAGGGTATATTCCCTTCTGTTTAAGTAAACTATATTGATAATCCGTTAAATTATCAAGTTGAAATTTTAAATTGGAGAACTCCTTTATATTTTCAGCTAATATTTCTAAACTATTACCTAAAAATTTATATGAATCTATAAACCTAAATTTAATATTACTATTTTCTATATATTTTGCTAATATATTTTTCCTTATTCAATGGAAGTAAATCTATCTTACCCAAGATTACTGAATTTAGTTGTTTAATAATAAAATGTGAATCATATCCAGTTAAATTATGAAAAATTACAGGAACATACAACGCATTTTGGTAGGCTTTATTACATTTGCTGTGTGTTGCACCTCGATATTCCCCACTTAAATTATCATGATCTTTACATTTAACTTCGTTTGATAAAAATGATTCGTTACATATAAAGCAAACCTCAGCGCTTTCAAATTTAGCTTGTTGTGCGCTTGTTAACGATTTCATACTTAGTGGTGATTTTAAATCTGTCTTCAAAAAGATTGCAATCATTTTTAACTCATTTCAAAACCATTCAATACAATTTTCTCCTCTATGAAAATTATATTTTGTAGTTTCAATATAATTTGATTTTACATAGTAGCCCATAGAATATGGAATATGTTCTTGATAACTATTATCTGAATTGATATTTTTCAATATACATTCAATATCTGCATAAACTACACATGACACCATTAATTTATTTTTGAAGTTCTTGAATTTGAGATTATTTTTCTTTTTTTCTGATAAGACGATATAATAATTTTTCATTTGTTGAAAAATAATTCAAGCATCTATCACAAAAATATTTTTGCCTTTTGTTCTTAGATAGATCACTTGAAAGTAACCTTGACATATTTTTTATTAAAACATAATGATATTTGATTTTTTCATGTGAATGCGTTTCATCTTCGTAATATGTGTTTAATTTCACCTTTTTTTCATAAATATTTTGCAGTAATAATAGATTGACATGCTTTTCTTATTTAAGTTTAGTTAGGTAAAACGGAATAACGTTGAAATTACTTGCTTTAATTAATTTCCGTCCAAAAACGTTTATTTAAATTGAATTTAACTTTTCAAATTTGGGAATGTCATTTAGTAACACTGGAAAAGTAATACCATTAAAATTAAATACTTCACTATAATTTTGATAACTTGATGAACGATCAGAATGAGCTGTGTTTGGATTATATTAAATTAGCATCACGCAAAGCATCACTATTTTTAATATTTATACACGCTTTTTTATTTTTTATCGAAGGTGGCAAATCAATGTAAGATGATGGTGCAAATGAAGAAAATACTAATAATACTAATAAAATTCAGTGTCTTTATTTAATAATTTTGTTTTTATTTTATATTTAAAGGATTCTAAATGTCCTATAGAAGTTAATAAAGAAGATTTTACCCCACTGTTAGGATTTATATTTTCTTTAACTAATTGTTCTAACACATTTAAGTCTTTCAATAGTGAAATCATATAAGACTTAACTTCTTTTTTATTGTCACGTTTATTATTTTTTTTAAATAAAAAATTATGTTTTTTAAAATTTTTTTAACGATTTCAAACATTTTTATACCCTACACATTAAGTATAGGGTATATTAACTTTGGTATGGTGTTTGTAACCACCAAAAGGAAGCGAGTTAGGTATAGACATGTATATATATTTTGAATCAGGATCACCGCCGGAGTCGATTTAGCGATGTCCGTCCGTCCGTCCGTCCGTACGCACGATAACTCAAAAAATAATGATGCTATCTTGATGAAATTTATACTGTAGGTTAACAATGACTAAGCTAAGGCGGGGATTGTAAATGGGCGAAATCGGACCATGCGTTCGAGTGCCTCCCATACAACTTCCAAAACATAATACGCATATTTTCGAAATTAATAAAGATAGAAACTTAAAATTTTGTACGAGGGTGTGTTTTTCTGAATACCTGATATCCCCAAAATTTGAGATGAAGTGGAGTGGTTGTTCGGGTACCTCCAATACAACTCCCAAAACCGAACATGCATATCTTCGAAATTAATAAAGATAGAACTTCAAAATTTGATAGGAGGGTGCTGTTTCCTAAATCCCTGATTTGTCTAAAATTTGAGAGGAATTGGAGTTGTCGTTCGGGTACCTCCCATACAACTCCCAAAACCGAACAAGCATATCTTCGAAATTAATAAAGACAGAAACTTCAAATTTGGTACTAGAGTGTTGTTTCCTGAATCCCTGATCTGTCCAAAATTTGAGATGAATTGGTGGAGCTGTTCGGGTACCTCCCATACAACTCCCAAAACCGAACATGCATATCTTCGAAACTAATAAAGATAGGAACTTCAAATTTAATACGAGGGTGCTGTTTCCTAAATCCCTGATTCGCCTAAAATTTGAGATGAATTGGAGTGGTCGTTCGGGTACCTCCCATACAACTCCCAAAACCGAACATGCATATCTTCGAAACTAATAAAGATAGGAACTTCAAATTTGATAGGAGGGTGCTGTTTCCTAAATCCCTGATTTGTCTAAAATTTGAGAGGAATTGGAGTTGTCGTTCGGGTACCTCCCATACAACTCCCAAAACCGAACAAGCATATCTTCGAAATTAATAAAGACAGAAACTTCAAATTTGGTACTAGAGTGTTGTTTCCTGAATCCCTGTTTTGTCCAAAATTTGAGATGAATTGGTGGAGCTGTTCCGGTACCTCCCATACAACTCCCAAAACCGAACATGCATATCTTCGAAACTAATAAAGATAGGAACTTCAAATTTGATACGAGGGTGCTATTTCCTAAATCCCTGATTTGCTTAAAATTTGAGATGAATTGGAGTGGTCGTTCGGGTACCTCCCATACAACTCCCAAAACCGAACAAGCATATCTTCGAAATTAATAAAGACAGAAACTTCAAATTTGGTACAAGGGTGTTGTTTCCTGAATCCCTGATTTGTCCAAAATTTAAGATAATTTAGAATGGTTGTTCGGGACCAAACAAGCATATCTTCGAAATTAATAAATATATAAACTTGAAATTTGATATAAGAATGTTCTACCCTGTTGATGTCTCTAAAATTTGAGATGAATTGGGGTGGTGGTCCGCGTGCCTTCACACACTTCCCAATACCTAACAATGATATTTTCGAATTTAATAAAGATAGAAACCTGAAATTTTGTACAAAGGTTGTAACAGCATTTATTTTTTTTAGCTTGTATTAAATGCCTAACTAAAATAACTTATGGATTTTTAATTTAATTTGAATGTTTTAGGTGTAGGGTATAAATTAGTCGGTTGCATCGACTTACTGTTATTTTTACTTGTTTTTTTTTATTTTTTATTATTTTTATATATAAAAATGATTTATTTTTTTTATTCAACTCGACCGATTTATTTCTAAATGAAACTAGCTTCTCTAATTAAATTTAATTTCCATACAAGGGAATAATAAGGTTCAAAAGTTCCAAAAGCTGTGAAATTAATAAATATAAGTTTTTTTTATTTAATTTTTACTAAAAGCTGCTGTGAAATAAATAAAATAAATTATTTCATTTTTTTGGTTAGAATAATTTTTTTATTGATTAATTTCTAATAGATCCTGTGAATATATTTCCTCAGTCACCAGCTTGTATTTAATTATTATTTTTAACTTATCAATTTTAAATTGTTTTCAGTCAAAACCGCAACATTATTCATTTTTTTTCATCTAAAATAAATCAACGCTTTTAAGTGGTATAATAGCAGATTATTTTTAAAATTAATTCGTTGCATCTTATCACTATTTCTTTAAATAAAAGAAAACCAAAAAATAACAACAACATCAACAAAATTTTAGTCAAAAGCATCCCTAATATTCTTACATTCGAAATTAACAAAACATATAAATTGTTTGAAAACAAATAACAACAACAACAACAACATTACTCTATAATTACTGTATAGTAAGTCGTCGAAAAAAACAAGTGTAATTATATAGGAGATTCCCTGACGTCATATTTCTTAAAAAAATATTTTAAAATATAATATTTCATATCTACAGCAAATTATTGTATTTCAAATTGTAAATCACAAAAAGTTCTGATCACCAAAAACATAATATTCAAAGTGAGAAAAAATTTATAAAAAAGTTTTAATTTAATTCTTAAATATTTCAAATCTTAAAAAATATTTGAAATCTGCGCGCTTGGTATTTTAAGGGAGACATGTGGGCTTGAAACCTCATAGCTATTTTTAAAATTTATTCGATGAGTCATTGATGAGTCATACTCCTTATCATTTATTCGATGAGTCATACTCCTTATCTTATCTCTTATCATTTCCTTATCGTTAACATCAATCCTTATCTTAATCATATGTTACGTCATTTCCTGGTCTAGTCATAGATGAGTCATACTCCTTATCTTATCTCTTATCATAGATGATTCATACTCCTTATCTTATTTCTTATCATTTCCTTATCGTTAACATCAATCCTTATCTTTAACATCTGTTACGTCATTTCCTGGTCTAGAATCCGCTTAGGTACACTAATAATTGGAATTTAACGAGTTTCCAAAATAAGAGATTTGATGCTATATTAGGGGAAAACCTACTTAAACCATTAGGTGGTGTTATTGATTTAGAGGATAAGATTTTAAAAATCAATAATAGTGAAATCAAATTTATTAATAGTTGCCCATACAAATAGGAAGAAATCTATCAGTTAGAAAAAACAAACTTAAATGATTCAAAATTGATGGAGAAATGAAGGAGAAAGCAAAATCTTAAATAATTTGCTTATATCATATAAAGATCTCTTTTTTAAAAAAGGTGATCAATTAACAAGCACTCCAAATATTCAGCATGGAATAGTAATCAAAACCGATAGGTCTATATATTCTAAAATATGTAGATATCCTCGGATCCATGAACAGGATAAACATATATACACATATACTCAAATCTCATATATGTTGAAGCAAGAGATAATAAAAGAAAATCGTTCTTCGTATAAAAGTCCACTACGGATAGTGCCCAAAAAAGAAGGCAATTCTGGAAAAAAGAAATGGCGTCTTGGTGTGGACTATACAAAATTGAACGAGGTTACCATAGGCGATAAATTTCCTATACCCATTTCCTATTTCCTAATTTCCTATATAGAAAATATATTGGATAAATTAGAAAATTCGCTTTACGAAAATTACTATACAATACTAGATTTGGCCAAAAGGTTCTACCAAATCTTAGTGAAAAGGGAAGACCGATCGAAGACAGTCTTCTCAACACCTTTTGCATATTATGAGTACGTGAGGATGTCGTTTGGATTAAAGAATGCGCCGGCAACTTTCCAACGCCTTATGAATAATATTCTTAAGGAATTTTAATTAATAAAATATGTGTATGTTACTTGGATGACATATTCATATTTCCTACTTCTTTAGAAATACATCTATTTAATATAAAAAAATTATTTAACAAACTTAGAGAAAATAATTTCAAAATACAGGTAGATAAATGCAAATTTTTCGCAAAACAAACAGAATATTTAGGTTATATTTTAACAGCAAAAGGAGTAAACCCCAATCCTAAAATGGTGGATAACATTTTAAAATTAAAATTTCCCACTACACAAAAACAGATAAAATAGTTTTTGGGGATTACTGGACATTATCGTAAATTTATTAAGTTAAGAAAGTATAACATAGATATTGAATATATAATAGGCAAGGAAAATAAAGTACCAGATTTCCTTAGCAGAATAGAAGCAAGCAAACACAAAATAAATCTTTTATAGAAAATATAGCAAATTTTAATAGTTCTAATAATGAATTCCAAACAAACTATAGTACAAATTATAACAAAACGTAGCAATATAGATTGTTCTGACCTACAAGTTGTATCCGAAGATATAAATAATAATGATGAAATTCTATCTCAATTAAGTAATAGTACTAACTATTCAATGCAAAATAATATAAATATTTCTGACTTTGAAACTTTTTCTGATAAAAACGAAAATTTGAGCAATAAGACTATACACATTCCCAAGAAGTGGCAAATGACTATTTCTCAAATCTTGATTCAGTCGTGAACAGATTTAAAACTAAAATTATTCTTACTGGCAATAAAAATAAGGATGTAAAAACAATAAAAAAGAAATTCGAATTGACAGAAACATCTAAAGTACTGCCAATTATGTTTGAGAATTATACATTTTGTGAAGAAACTAATTTTTCTCTCATGATACAACTAGCAGAGTACCCGGCGTTGCCCAGGAGTATTTTGTTGCCTTTATGAAATAAAAATTTTGATTTTGCGTTAATATAATTTAATTAATATAGTTCACGTATTAGTATGCATTTGCAGATGCTGATAGTTAATATTTTAATTTTTATTACATTTAATTACATTTAATTAATTTTTTTTTTTAGCAAATCGAATAAACAGAGCGAAGAATTATGGAAAATTCGTTTACTAAACATCTTTAAAGGAATCAGTAATCTATTGAGTATACTATTAGGACAAAGTTAGTTTTCACAATATATTATCGCTAATGCCGAAACATAAAATCGCATTTAAATTATAAAAGACCATAACGTAATACTTTTTTTGTAATGACACTTTTTGTGTTTATAAATTATCCTTGTCAGAATCCGAAAAATTTCAATCCGAAAAGTTTCACCCTGTGCTTTCGTCTGTTTATAAACCTTATACACTGTTTAACAAAGAGCAATGAAATATTAACCATGCATAGTTCTCTTAAAAGAGTAATGTTGCAGAACAGTTTTTATGTTCCCTCAACCGTTGGAGATCCTACAGCACCTCCAAATCTTCAAATTTTGAAAAGCTTTTTTTTAAATACATACATTTCAGGTTCTATTTAACATATTTAAAAAAAAAAAAGGCAGGATTGTTTTTTACCCTTATAAATCAATCAAAATTTTTTTACGTTAACTTTTTCTAATAAGTAATTACGTTTTCAAACTGATATATGCTAAAAATATGAGGAAAAACTGTATATGGATGAAAATGTAAGATTTCTGTTCTTTAAATATGTATGTACTCATTATACCCGTACGATAGGATCGGGTATAATAAAATTACTCCTCCGTTTGTAACACCTCGAAATAAGCGAGCTAGACATACCTTCAAAGGTATGGATCGGATCAGAAAAAAATTCTAAGACTTTTGAGCCATGTCCGTCCGTCCGTCCGTCAGTACGCTAACTCAAAAACTAAGAAAGCTAGAATCTTGAAATTTACACAAAATATTTTGGTAGTAATTTGTAGGTTCCCTATTTTTTTTGGTTGAGTTTGGACCAAGCCTTAGGGTAGCTCTCGAACACCTAACTTTTAGATCCCCACATTTTTTTTGCAATAGAACTATGAAATTTTAACTACTGATAGATCTCACAAAAATATTAATTTTATTTTTAATAACTTTTTTTTGTAGTCCCACCCGTTACGGAGCTACAGCTCCCCAAAGGTTCAAAAACGCTCTATATTTAAATTGTTATAGCACAAGTTGTATAAGGTATATCTTCATTTTGAAAACGCCAAACTATTACTACTTTTATTAGCTTTAAAAGTATATATACAATAAATATATATTTGTGGCATACGGTGTCTTAATTTACCGTTATGCGAAACTCAAATTTTGCAAAATTCTATAACCCTTCCATCTTCTAAACGGTTAAAGTTGGAAACTTGAAATTTTGACAAAAGTTAGATGTTTGAAAATTAGTATGAGTCATTTCAGAAATTTTTTTTGTACCACCCCCGGTTTAGGAGCTGTAAGGGGTCAAAAACTGAAAATTTTCTTATTTTTAAACACCTGTAACTTGAACACCTGTTAAAATTTTTTTGAAGTAATACACAAAAATTAAAGCTCCAACATAATACTTTTATTTTTGTTAACAACTTTTTTTAATAATATAGGGTTACTTTATAATTGACGAAAGTGTTACTTGATTTTTTCAAATTTTCTAACAAATTTCTTTAACGAATTTTTTCCATTTTGTTTTACTTGATAATTTGAAATTGTTGAGGATATAATGCGCAGTACAAAAAAATGTAATTAAATAAACAACATAACGGTTGCTTGAAGAATTTTTATTTATATGATATTAATATATATACATACTTATATAATATCATGTTTATTTACATATCGTATATGTCACTAGTGAATGAATGATAAGAGTATAGATGTATATTATATAGCGCCGTATTTACATACATATATGTATTTTATTGTACTTATACGAAATTATTCTGTCAATGGAATATTTAAATATAATATAATATAATATTTAAAATTATATTTACTGTTTTATACTTAGTAAATTTAATATGCATTTACCGCTTAGTATTAAATGGTACTATAGAATATTTGAAAAAGTTTTGGATTGATAATCGTTATGTGGAAGGTTAGAATCTGCTTTTGAAGAATGTACATATAAACATATAGCTTGAATATATGTACAACCCATAGTTCTAGAAATTATAAAATTCACCCAAATTATTTTAAAATACTAAAATATTAAAAAAATAATATTGTAAGCAGAGTGACAGGCTGTGAACATACTAACGGTTCGTACGGGTATCTAAGAGTTGACAAAGTCAACTGTATTCTTCCTCGTTTTTGATTAAATACTGTACAGAAATGTGAATACATTTTCTAATTTGATTGATTCTGTTTATAGTATTTTTAAACATAAGCACATTATACATATAGTATGTACATATTTCGCCCAGCCAATGGTGTAGTTGTTAAGATGTCGTCCTTTCATACGAAAGGTCTGGGGTTCAAATCCCGGCTGTATATAGATTAATAAAAATAAATAGACATTAATCATAAAATATATAATTAGTAGAATATAATTAAATTATAAATAAGTATAATATGTCAAATATAAATTATAATTAATATCATATTGTATTAGAATATATAATAAAATAATAATTATAAACCATAACTCTTCTAGAAGATAATAGATGGCGTATAAATAAAAGAAACATGTCATAGTCTTGTACAATAGCTACAGCCAAGATCTGCTCCATTCAACAATCATCGTGACATCATTCAGGTATACATTACTAGCATATGGTCTACCTATATATGACGCATGTGTATAATAAATTTCTCAAAAAATATCATTGAAGTATGTACATTTCTTTTTTTTGTTCTTGCCATTCCTATAAGGAGCATAGAGCATCCACTAAGTCTTTTATTATTCATATTTGACTAAGTTTCAGTTTCTGGAATCATTACTTTCACCAAGCCGTTGGTTACTTGGCTGCAGCTATTGTACAAGACTATGACATGTTTCTTTTATTTATGCTCCATCTTTAGGGAGTCGGTGGGAAAATTACCAAATAGACTAATAATCTTACATTTGATAATGGCACTCAAACAAAATTCTTTTCTAAACGAAATGCATATACAGAAACTGAATTACCTAAATACAAATCAACATCAGTACAGACCAATTTTCTACCATTAGCTACTGATGGTGTGTTTGAATATCATCCTGAAAAAGAACTTTTAAATATGGGTATTGATTTAACATATTACAATTTAAATGATGAAAATTTCTTTAGAAAATTAACTCAAACTGAAATGTTGAAAAATTAAAAACTAGTAGAAAGACCATTCTAAGCTCTGATTATTGAATGTTTGAAACAGCAAGTGGTGATGTAGTTACCGTAACTGTACCATCTCCTGAAAAAGAGAAGGCACTAAGATCGACCGGTAGTTCAATTTCCTGAACTATACTTTCACAGTTTTTTGAAACAAAAAAACTAAAACAAAAACCTTTACTAAGAAGTCTAAAATTAAGAACTTCATCAACAACAGAATGGACAACATATAAATTGTACAACATTTTATGTTTTAGAAGAAGTTTACAAAAATTCGTAGTCAAGACGACTTCTATGTAACATTTTTTAGTAATGTTAATTAAAACTATTTTCCAAGAAGCCTTTCATAAATTACCTACTCACTTTGATTTAAGAAATCGAAATTGGAAAGTTGGTCTTTCAGAAATTTATCTGAAGTTTTAAAATTTATATTTATTTCCTACAAACAGAAGAATTTAGCAAAGAGAATTGTGCTTTTATTAATATTGGGCAGTATAGTTTTATGTTTATTTAACAAACATTATAAAACCTCTTAAAAAAATGAAAGTAACTAAACTAAATCTATATGCTACACATATTATTCATATGACGATTCGGAATTACATTTGGATGATTAGAAGTTTCATTTTTGCCAACGCTTATAAAAAATGTAACTCTCAATCCCGGATTTACTCGAAACCAAGTTTTTAAAGAATTTTTTAATGAAGTTTTGACATATATCTCTAATCCTAAAAATTATTATGATTTAACATTTAAAAAAGTGATTTAACATTTAAAAATCAGAGATATAATATAAAAACATTATAAACTGAATTATTTCAACAGAAAAAAAATATAAAAAATAACAAAACAAAATTACTTGAACTATTCAAATTATCTGTTGCTAGTAATAAAGATGAGTTAAATGTAATGATGATTATTTATTCAGATATAGTTCAATTATCTGTTTTTGGAAGTAGAAAAGTGCGTTCATTGGGAGCTATCAACATAGAAAATTGTAGAATACCTATACAAATATTGAATTTGAAAATCTCCATTACATACCTATAGAAAATTACATACCTTTTGTATAATTGTGCTCAATATCTTGTTCACCCGCTGCATACTCTTTTTAATTGGTCCTTATCGACAGGGATTTTTCCAGATGTATGGAAATCTTCCTTTTTGACTCCTATACATAAAAAGGGTGATAAAGCATCTGTGGAAAACTACCGTGGTATACCTATTTTATCGACTATACCTAAAATGTTCGAAAAAATTCTTGTCGGTAAAATTATGCCAATTATCGATACAAAACTTAATGAACAAAAGCATGGTTTAAGAAAAGGCCGTTCTACTACTACGAACCTTATGATATACACATCTGAAATTTTGAATCAAATACATCTATTTAATATAAGAAAATTATTTAACAAACTTAGAGAAAATAATTTCAAAATACAGGTAGATAAATAGAAATTTTTCGCAAAACAAACAGAATATTTAGGTTATATTTTAACAGCAAAAGGAGTAAACCCCAATCCTAAAATGGTGGATAACATTTTAAAATTAAAATTTCCCACTACACAAAAACAGATAAAATAATTTTTGGGAATTACTGGACGTTATCGTAAATTTATTAAGTTAAGAAAGTATAACATGGATATTGAATATATAACAGGCAAGGAAAATAAAGTACCAGATTTGCTTAGCCGAATAGAAGCAAACAAACACAAAATAAATCTTTTATAGAAAATATAGCAAATTTTAATAGTTCTAATAATGAATTCCAAACAAACTATAGTACAAATTATAACAAAACGTAGCAATATAGATTGTTCTGACCTACAAGTTGTATGCGAAGATACAGATAATAATGATGAAATTCTATCTCAATTAAGTAATAGTACTAACTATTCAATGCAAAATAATATAAATATTTCTGACTTTGAAACTTTTTCTGATAATAACGAAAATTTGAGCAATAAGACTATACACATTCCCAAGAAGTGGCAAATGACTATTTCTCAAATCTTGATTCAGTCGTAAACAGATTTAAAACTAAAATTATTCTTATTGACAATAAAAATAAGGATGTAAAAACAATCCTTGGCAACAAAAGGAAATTTATAAATTCAGAAAATATAGAAAATAATCTTAGCGATGTATGTAGAAGGTATATAGGAAAAGATAGAATACATTTTTTTTCAAAATATAACATTTATTAGATGCAATTATTTCGCAAAAGATATGACTACAAAAGAGGAGACTTTTAAACAGATACATAAATATCACAAAAACGAAACATGACATACCTGTAAAAACGAAAATTACAAAGACTTGAAAAATGTCATATACTTTCCAAAATTAGAAAACTATTTTTAAAAATATATTATGTAGCCTAGTTAAATATGACAGAAAACCAAAAAAAAAGAAATTCGAATTGACAGAAACACCTAAAGTACTGCCAATTATGTTTGAGAATTATACATTTTGTGAAGAAACTAATTTTTCTCTCATGATACAACTAGCAGAGTACCCGGCGTTGCCCAGGAGTATTTTGTTACCTTTATGAAATAAAAATTTTGCTTTTGCGTTAATATAATTTAATTAATATAGTTCACGTATTAGTATGCATTTGCAGATGCTGATAGTTAATATTTTAATTTTTATTACATTTAATTACATTTAATTAATTTTTTTTTAGCAAATCGAATAAACAGAGCGAAGTATTAGAGAAAATTCGTTTACTAAACATCTTTAAAGGAATCAGTAATCTATTGAGTATACTATTAGGACGAAGTTAGTTTTCACAATATATTATCGCTAATGCCGAAACATAAAATCGAATTTCAATTATAAAAGACCATAATGTAATACTTTTTTTTCGTAATAATGTAATAAAGTAATGACACTTTTTGTTTTTATAAATTTCACCCTGTGCTTTCGTCTGTTTATAAACCTTATACACTGTTTAACAAAGAGCAATGAAATATTAACCATGCATAGTTCTCTTAAAAGAGTAATGTTGCAGAACAGTTTTTATGTTCCCTCAACCGTTGGAGATCCTACAGCACCTACAACTCTTCAAATTTTGAAAAGCTTTTTTTTAAATACATACATTTCAGGTTCTGTTTAACATATTTAAAAAAAAAAAAGGCAGGATTGTTTTTTACCCTTATTAATCAATCAGAATTTTTTTACGTTAACTTTTTCTAATAAGTAATTACGTTTTCAAACTGATATATGCTAAAAATATGAGGAAAAACTGTATATGAATGAAAATGTAAGATTTCTGTTCTTTAAATATGTATGTACTTATTTCTGATTAAATACTATACAGAAATGTGAATACATTTTCTAATTTAATTGATTCTGTTTATAGTATTTTTAAACATAAGCACATTATACATATAGTATGTACATATTTCGCCCAGCCAATGGTGTAGTTGTTAAGATGTCGTCCTTTCATACGAAAGGTCTGGGGTTCAAATCCCGGCTGTATATAGATTAATAAAAATAAATAGAAATTAATCATAAAATATATAATTAGTAGAATATAATTAAATTATAAATAAGTATAATATGTCAAATATAAATTATAATTAATATCATATTGTATTAGAATATATAATAAAATAATAATTATAAACCATAACTCTTCTAGAAGATAATAGATGGCATATAAATAAAAGAAACATGTCATAGTCTTGTACAATAGCTACAGCCAAGATCTGCTCCATACAACAATCATCGTGACATCATTCAGGTATACATTACTAGCATATGGTCTACCTATGTATGACGCATGTGTATAATAAATTTCTCAAAAAATATCATTGAAGTATGTACATTTCTTTTTTTTGTTCTTGCCATTCCTATAAGGAGCATAGAGCATCCACTAAGTCATTTATTATTAATATTTGACTAAGTTTCAGTTTCTGGAATCATTACTTTCACCAAGCCGTTGATTACTTGGCTGAAGCTATTGTACAAGACTATGACATGTTTCTTTTATTTATACGCCATCTTTAGGGAGTCGGTGGGAAAATTACCAAATAGACTAATAATCTTACATTTGATACAGGCACTCAAACAAAATTCTTTTCCAAACGAAGTGCATATACAGAAAATGAATTACCTAAATACAAATCAACATCAGTACAGACCAATTTTCTACCATTAGCTACTGATGGTGTGTTTGAATATCATCCTGAAAAAGAACTTTTAAATATGGGTATTGATTTAACATATTACAATTTAAATGATGAAAATTTCTTTAGAAAATTAACTCAAACTGAAATGTTGAAAAATTAAAAACTAGTAGAAAGACCATTCTAAGCTCTGATTATTGAATGTTTGAAACAGCAAGTGGTGATGTAGTTACCGTAACTGTACCATCTCCTGAAAAAGAGAAGGCACTAAGATCGACCGGTAGTTCAATTTCCTGAACTATACTTTCACAGTTTTTTGAAACAAAAAAACTAAAACAAAAACCTTTACTAAGAAGTCTAAAATTAAGAACTTCATCAACAACAGAATGGACAACATATAAATTGTACAACATTTTATGTTTTAGAAGAAGTTTACAAAAATTCGTAGTCAAGACGACTTCTATGTAACATTTTTTAGTAAGGTTAATTAAAACTGTTTTCCAAGAAGCCTTTCATAAATTACCTACTCACTTTGATTTAAGAAATCGAAATTGGAAAGTTGGTCTTTCAGAAATTTATCTGAAGTTTTAAAATTTATATTTATTTCCTACAAACAGAATAATTTAGCAAAGAGTGATTTTATTAATATTGTGCAGTATAGTTTTATGTTTATATAACAAACATTGTAAAACCTCTTAAAAAAATGAAAGTAACTAAAATAAATTTATATGCTACACATATTATTCATATGACGATTCGGAATTACAATTGGATGATTAGAAGTTTCATTTTTTGCCAACGCTTATTAAAAATGTAACTCTCAATCCCGGATTTACTCGAAACCAAATTTTTAGAGAATTTTTTAATGAAGTTTTGACATATATCTCTAATCCTAAAAATTATTATGATTTAACATTTAAAAAAGTGATTTAACGTTTAAAAATCAGAGATATAATATAAAAACATTATAAACTGAATTATTTCAACAGAAAAAAAATATAAAAAATAACAAAACAAAATTACTTGAACTATTCAAATTATTTGTTGCTAGTAATAAATATGAGTTAAATGTAATGATGATTATTTATTCAGATATGGTTCAATTATCTGTTTTTGGAAGTAGAAAAGTGCGTGCATTGGGAGTGCATCAACATAGTGCATCAAGTGCGTGCATCAACATAGAAAATTTTAGAATACCTACAAATATTGAATTTGAAAATCTCCATTACATACCTATAGAAAATTACATACCTTTTTGTATAATTGTGCTCAATATCTTGTTCATCCGCTGCATACTATTTTTAATTGGTCATTATCGACAGGGATTTTTCCAGATGTATGGGAATCCTCCTTTTTGGCTCCTATACATAAAAAGGGTGATAAAGCATCTGTGGAAAACTACCGTGGTATACCTATTTTATCGACTATACCTAAAATGTTCGAAAAAATTCTTGTCGGTAAAATTATGCCAATTATCGACACAAAACTTAATGAACAACATCATGGTTTTAGAAAAGGCCGTTCTTCTACTACACATCTGAAATTTTGAATCAAATGGAAAAAGGGTACCAAGTTGATGCAATTTACACAGATTTCATCAAAGCTTTTGGTCGTATTGATTGCATCATTTTGTTAAAAAAACTTGCCACGTTTGGTATACCTGCTTCTTTTCTTTTATGGCCCCATTCTTATCTTACTGGAAGAACTCAAAATGTTAAATTCCAAGGTATATTATCGAAAACTATCGATGTCACTTCAGGAGTACCGCAAGGTAGACATTTAGGTTCACTATTTTTTAATGTATTTATTTCTGACTTATCTGACAAATTAGGTGATATTCCGCACATTGCGTTTGCAGACGACTTAAACGTATATCAAGTCATTAAAAATAGTTCTGATATAACGTTACTGCAGTCAAAACTCAATAATTTACAATGGTGCTCATTGAATAATTTGGAATTAAATGTACAGAAATGTAAATCCATTAGTTTCACTCGTAAACGATTTTCTATCCTTAACGTCTATACAATTCAAAACCTAACCCTTGAACGGGTATACAGTATTACTGATCTTGGTATTATCCTCGACGATAAACTTAGCTTTAACTTACACTATGACTTCATGATAAATAAAATGTTGGGATTTATTAAAAGAAGAGCGAAAGAATTTAATAATATAACAGTGACAAAAGCTCTCTACTGTTCCCTAATACGATCTATTTTAGAATATGGTAACATTATTTGGGATCCAGTTTTTCAAATAAATTCTGATATAATTGAATCAGTTTAAAAACAATTTCTCTTATTTGCTTTAAGAATTCATTTTAATCCTTCCGACTATGCTAATCTTCCGAGTTACAATATAAGACTTAAATCTTTAAACATGCTACCCTTGTCATCTCGAAGGAAAATTTCTTCATCTTGCTTCACCTACGATGTTCTTTATGACAATATTCACATTGAATATTTGAAAAACAATTTTATAGTAGATGATGGGGTAAGGCAAACAAGATACACGAAATTCTTAGTTGAACAAACTCATAGAACAGAATACGGAAGAAATGAACCAATTAACAGACGTTGCAGTATCTTCAATAAGCACAGTCATCTTTTTTCTTCATTAATTTCAAAAAGAACATTTAAATCAAATTACACCAACATTTTTCCCTTCAATGACCTTACACAACTTTTTTTTTTTAAGTCATTCTAACTCATAATACATTTAAATTTTTAAAGTGCATTTTGTTTAAGTCATCAATTTTTGTATTAAAGTTATTAAAGTATTATGTCATATTGTAAAAATTAAAGTTTTGTTACGAATTTAAGTACTGTTTTGTATTTAATGTCAATGTTAAAAAAGAAAAAGTAAAAATTGAAAAGTAATAATTTAATTTTAAAAATTTTTTTTAAGTTAAGTTAAGCGCCTTGTAATCATATTTGATGTTTTTGTTTTCTTTTTTTTGTGTATTATATCATTGTTAAAAAAAAGAAACATAAAAAAAAAAGAATTGTATTCATATAATGTGTACATACCTTGCTTGGTATTTATAATAAAATAAAATAAAATAAAAAAAATTGTTTTGAAACGATAGCGATTAAAATTTGCAACCAATACGGCGATGGAATAAATTAGCCTGTAAACACAAGTTAAAATATGGTTTAGGAAATGAAAATGAATTAAAAAGAGCTATAGACTCTGACCTTCAAAAAATCAATATTTGGCTAAGAAAGCACAAACTTTCTTTAAATATAAGTAAAACTAAAATATTATTATTCCATAACAAAAAGTTTCAAAGCACCAATTTCACATTTAGTAATTCGACAATCGAAGTTGCCAATAAGTTTAACTATCTAGATCTAACATTGAATAAAAGTCTAAAATGGGATGAGCATATTAATTACATATCTAGAAAAATTTCACCTTTCGTTTTTATCCTAAAAAGGTTACGAAATTTTCTATTAGATAAAACTTTATTTGTCATATACTCTTCTTATATTTTATCTAATTTAACACATCTTAATCCAATTTGGAGTGGTTCTTCTCAATATCTTTTAAGAAAGTTAGATATTTTGAATAAGAAGGCTATCAAAACAATACTCGGATTGTTAACAAGTTTTCCTTAAGCATCTCTTTCCAATCGCAGATATCTACGTTTTGCTAATATATGTAAAAAAGAATTGTTTCTCACTGCTTTTAAAATAATTAATAATAAAATAAAACACCACTTCATTCTTAACCGTATGATCGATATTCACAATCACAATACGAGAAATAAAACTAACTTCTATTTATCAATTTTTAAAATTGAACAACAAAAGGAAAATTGTCTTTATAATTGTTTAAAAGCCTTCAATGAGTTGCCTTTAGTAATAAAATCTATCAGTGATATAAAAGAAATAAAAGAAATCAAATAATCAGTTGTAGTTTCATTACTTTTTTACGTATTTAGTTAAGTTAATTTATAATTTTATTTTATTTTTTTTTTAATTTTAATTTTATACTACGTTTTCTACGTTTTTTTCTCTTCTATTCTCAACTCTTTGAAAAATTATTCATTGTAAATTTCTTTCCATAATTTAAATGACAGTCAAAAATTTTCTGATTGTTAATTAATTAATCGAAATGAAGATATTGTAGAAATATGAAATGAAATTGTGATATAAATTAGAAATAATGTCAAACAATATTTATAACTAAAACATATGACCAGACAGCTTATACGCTACTGTCGTAAAACATTATACATTATTTATATACAAATTAAATATTTTGTTTTTTAAACTACTAAATTAGAATTAACGTAAAACTAAAATTGTATATAAACTTTAAAATTGTTTTTTTAAATAAAGAAAAAAAAAAAATTTTTAATGATATAGCATCTGGTGCAAACATAAAAGTAACTGTCATTGATTAAAGCAATGGCGGTATAAAAAATTTACGAAAATTGGTAGTTTATCAACAGCATTCGATATATCCCATGACGAAGAACCACAAAAATAAAAGCGGTATCAAAAGACGAGCAGTTTCTAAAAAGACACATTTAAAGTCGAAGCGATGAAAAAGGCAAAGTAAAATCTCTCACATATTCAATTCAAAATGGAGTCTATGAAATCCGAACTTGATCTTTTCGCGTCATTACAAACAAGTATATTGCGTTTCGAAGAGGTAGAATATAATCCTTCAGCTTCATTAGAGTCATCACCGTCAACTATTGAATTTGTTTCGCTTGGAAATAGAGATACATATCGAGATTTATCCTGAACCTACATCAAATTTAAAGTTCAAATATTAAAAAAATATGGATCAGTTTGGATTGCAAATGATAAAGTAGAAACTGGAAGTGATGCAAAAGCAGCCCCACAGCCCAGTGTTGTAAATAATTTATTAAACTCTTTAATTAAACAATATAATGGAACTCTAAACGGAAAAAACGGCACTCCTTTAAACTCCTTATACCATTATAAAGCATACTAAACTACTTTACTAAATTATGGTACAGATTCCACTCAAACACATCTGGAAGCATCTGGTTGGGAGTAGGATAAACTAAATATAAATGATTTTAACAATTCTGGTTCTGCAATTGATTAAACCGTTTAAACCGGTCAACAAAAAAATTTCATTTCAGCTCTCGTGCCCAAACGGGTTAGCGGAACTTCAAAAAAATATTTCACAGGCTTAAAATCACTATACAAAATTGGACATATATCGACAAAAAAAATTTTTTTTGGAAGCCCGTCGGGCCGAATCCGGAGTAGGGATAGGAAATGATAGGAAATGGATATGGAAACATTGAATTGGGAGTGCGACTATAAGGAAACAATGAATCCGCCTATTATTATTACTATTTTGCTAACAGTGACTAAAGCCGTCACAACAGTTACAACATGTAGTAGTAGTATATATTACTACATGAGGTAATTATTGAAGGCAACCCCCACTGTCACTGTAGCGGCTATTATTATTGGTATTAGCATTCTTATTAATATATTAATATATTATTATTATTTTACTAGAGAGTCAGCGCCATCAGTGGTACAACGTGCAGCAGTATATAACACCTTACTTGCATGATATAACCAAAGATAGCTCCACCGGGTAGCTATTATTATTACTATTATTATTATTATTATTATTATAATTATTGTTATTATTACTATTACTATTAATATTATTATTAATTATTATTATTATTATTATTATTACTATTACTATTATTATTATTACAATATTATTACTATTGTTATTATTGTTATTATTTTACTACAGAGTCAGCGCCATCAGCGGAATTAGGTTATTTTAATTACTATTATGTATTCGAAATTTGCATTGAAAGCTTTTTATGGAATATCAAAAACAATATAGACAAAAGTAAAGTGTGTTGGAAATATCTTTTTAATAAGAATAACAATACAAAGAATTAGGCAGAATATTTTTAATAGGTACCAGTGCGAAAATGGGTTAACGAACGCTAACAAAAATTTTGTCACAGCCTTTATTTAGAAACATAAATTCAACCTGATAAATTAGACACAAATTAGGAACATACAATTTTTTGCCAGTCTGTCGTGCCGAAATGTGTTAATGTACCACGGCAAAATTAATTGAATGAGTTTGTGTGCCAAAGATCAATACTTGTGCAAATTTTCAATTGGTCAAATCGTTTAGGCACAACAGCAAAAAAATGAGAAACTTCATGGCCTGAGACCTGATGCTGAAACAGGTTAATGTATCTTAACCAAATCAACCCAAAGAGCTTTTGTGATAAAGATCAACACTTTTGTTAATTTTCAACTCAAATGATCAAACCGTTTAAGCGCGACAACAAAGAAATTAAAAAACTTCATTGGGCCCAGGTGTCGAAACGCGTTAACGGGTCGTAACCAATCAATTGAGTGAGGTTCTTGGGTGAAAAGCTACACTTTTGTAAATTTTCAACTCAATTGGTCAAACCGTTTAAGCGCGACAGCAAAGAAATTAAACAATTTCGTAGAACAGTGGTGCCAAAACGGGTTAATAGATCGTAACCAAATCAACTCGGTGATCTTCTGTGGTAAAGGACTACACTTTTGTAAATTTTCACCTCAATTGGTCAAACCGTTTAAGCGCGACAACAAAGTAATTTAAAAAACTTCACTGAGCACTGGTCGCGAAAAAGGTTACTAAATTTTAATTAAATTAACCTAGTGAGCTTTTCAGCTAAAGGGCAAAAATTCTGCGAATTTTTAAATCAATTGATTAAACCGTTTAAGCAGGACAACAAAAAAATTTCATGGACTGCGTTCGGCTCTCGTGCCTAAACGGATTACCAGAACTACATAAAAATTTGCCACAGGCTTTTAAAAGCTTGATGTGGCTGGAATAAAAGAAAAATGTAAAACTATTGTAAAGGAATTAAAGTATAAATTCCCAACCAAAGATTTAAGAGGAACAGGCATCTAGAATTAGTCTTTTGGGCAATGGACAATGAAAAAACAACTAATAATTTAATAAATTTTCTGGAAAAATTCGATGTGGTGTAACAAAATGGTAAACTTAAAGTTGAATTTTTAACAGCACACATAAATCGATATACTCGACTAATTGATATTTCTCGTTTACAAAATTATGAAAAAACTTCAGATAACGAAAGCGCTGAAATGTAATAGTGGGACACAGAAATTGTTTAAAGGTGTTATTGCTCTTGATCAAATACCGAAAAATATTTCAAATCCTGCTATTTTAGTAATAAAAATTTCTGCATTTCGCGCCGGTCCAAGTCTGTGTAGAATATTTTGATTCATTTGGAAATCCACCATTCCACAATGATATTGTGAAATTTCTACAAAATCAATCAAAATGTTTTGTTTTCAACAATAAGCTGTGGACAATATTGTTGTGTATATTTATGGATGGGATGTAACCACAAGAGCATGAAAAATTTTATTAATTTATTCAACACAATATCACCCCCACTCAGAAACGAATAAAAAATTCAAAGAATGTTTCGCACAATTTTTAAATGTTGCGGATGATAAATGATGCGCTGTATAAATAAAAAATTTTAAATTAGAATTCTTTAGTTCAAAAAAGAAAACGGTAGAAAAATCAAAGTCAGAAGTATCACCGTCGCTTCGAAACCTTTTATTAAGCTTAACCTCTTATATAAATGAACAACAAACAATTAAAATACAAATTCAGCGTCAGCATAAAGTTATATGTGAAATGACTTATTCATTTATGACTTATTATAATGGACAAATTAAAAAGCTGACATTGCAGCTAGATGAGTACACCAATTTCTCTCTTATGTTAAACTTTTTACATGCAATATAATGTGCAAAATTTTGTAACTTCTGAAGTGGTGGTATAGAGCTATCCAGATTTACTAACTCTACTAAATCCGCCATATACTTATTTAAAATCTCCTTCTTGTGAAAACCTTTTATATATATAGTTTAAAATGTACCCAAGAATGTTTTAAAACTGATCCAAGATTACAATATTCCTCAAATCCATCGATCCATCTTAAACCGTTAATATGTATTACAATATACTTATTTTACAGTTTGATTTTTTCGCTCAATTCCTCTATTGTATATGGTTGTTTAAACATAAAGAACAGTTAAATAAGCGAACCTTCTGTTACAAACGCCATTTCCTTTAAAAAACATTCATTATTGTTACAAGAACAAATTGTAAGTCAACTACAGCTTTAGACATTTTTCCATAAACTATATGCAAAGACTGAACTAATTTCAATGTTCAAACGCCTTATTTAACCTTGTATTTATAGTACTCTGCGTGCATAAGTTAACACACTACTACGGCTAACCCTAGTAAAACTATGGAGAAGGGAGGGATTTCTAATTCCAGTGACCAACACTAAAAATAATTATTTTTGGAAATTATATTCATTCAAAAACTTTAAAGCTCAAATTTGACAATGTGATATCTTGAAAATTTTAACTATGTTTGAAAAATAAGTAAAAAGAAACCTGTAAAATTTTAAGTGTTTTTATTTTTATTAATTTTCTTCCATAAGACTAAAGAGATAAGCTGTAAAATGAAAGAAAACTGAAATTTTTTAAAAATAAATAAAAAGAACAATATTTGAATTTTTATATGTCGTATTTATTTTTTAATTTATTTAATTTGGTATAAGACCAAAGAGTGAACCTGAAAAAAAGAAAGAAACCTGAAAATTTTTAAAAATAAATAAAAGAATCTAATTAAATTTTTCTATTTTAATATTTATTTTAATATTTTTTAATTATATGGAATTAAATCAATTTTCCATTTGGCGTTATCACTTCCTGTAAGTTTAAATTTAAATTTTTTGAAATTGAGTTCTTGCAACTCCGTTCTTGCAAATTCAATTATTACGAATATTTGTTAATTCGTATAGATATTCCAAATATTAAATTTTATTGTCCCGACTTAAAACGTGATGTCACTATTCATTAAGGAAAAATTGTAGATGGCTAGGAAAAAAGAAAGGTCCAGATGAAAAAAATCGGTTTACTGTAACCTTCATATAAAATAATAACAACGAGGAAGAATACAGTTGCCTTTGTCAACTCTTAGATACCCGTACGAAACGTTAGTATGTTCACAGCCTGTCACTCTGCTTACAATATTATTTTTTAATATTTTAGTATTTTAAAATAATTTGGGTGAATTTTATAATTTATAGAACTATGGGTTGTACATATATTCAAACTATATGTTTATACATTCTTCAAAAGCAGATTTTAACCTTCCACATAACGATTATCAATCCAAAACTTTTTCAAATATTCTATAGCACCATTTAATACTAAGCGGTAAATGTATATTAAATTTACTAAGTACAAAATAGTAAATATAATTTTAAAAATTATATTATATTAATGCGTACATACTATATTTATATTGTTATAAGTATATCGCCATACATTGCAATTTTTCTTTAAAAATATTTCCATTCATAGTATAATTTCTTATAAGTACAATAAAATACATACAATATATTATGTATGTAAATACGGTACTATATAATATACATCTATACTCTTATCATTCATTCATCAGTGACATATACGATATGTAAATAAACATGATATTATATAAGTATGTATGTATATCAATATCATATAAATAAAAATTCTTCAAAAAACCGTTATGTTGTTTATTTATTTACATTTTTTTGTACTACGCATTATATCCTCAACAATTTCAAATTATCGAGTAAAACAAAATGTAAAAAATTCGTTAAAGAAATTTGTTAGAAAATTTGAAAAAATCAAGTAACACTTTCGTCAATTACCAGAAATAAGAGTATAATGTTGAAGCTTTAATTTTTGTGTATTACTTCAAAAAAATTTTAACAGGTGTTCAAGTTATAAGTGTTTAAAAATAGGAAATTTTTAGTTTTTGACCCCTTACAGCTCCTAAACGGGGGGTGATACAAAAAAAATTTCTGAAATGACTCGTACTTATTTTCAAAGATCTAACTTCTATCAAAATTTCAACTTTCCAACTTAAACCGTTTAGAAGATAGAAGGGTTAAAGGATTTTGCAAAATTTGAGTTTCGCATAACGGTAAATTAAGACACCGTATGCCACAACTATATATTTAATATATATATAATTTTAAAGCTAATAAAAGTAGTAATCGTTTAGCGTTTTCAAAATGAAGATATATTTTACACAACTTGTGCTATAACAATTTAAATATAGAGCTTTTTTGAACCTTTGGGGAGCTGTTGCTCTGTAACGGGTGGGGCTACAAAAAAAAGTTATTGAAAATAAAATTAATATTTTTGTGACATCTATCAGCAGGTAAAATTTCATAGCTCTATTTCAAAAAAAATGTGGGTATCTAAAAGTTAGGTTCTCGAGAGCTACCCGAAGTTTTGGTCGGAACTCAAGCAAAAAAAATAGGGAACCTACAAATTGCTCCTAAAATGTTTTGTGTAAATTTCAAAATTCTAGCTTTCTTAGTTTTTGAGTTAGCGTGCTGACGGACGGACGGACGGACATGGCTCAATCGACTTAGATTCTTTTTCTGATCCGATCCATACCTTTGATGGTATATCTAGCTCGCTTATTTCGAGTTGTTACAAACGGAGGAGTAATTTTATTATACCCGATCCTATCGTACGGTTATAAAAATATTGCAAAATGAAAAACACTTGTTTTTAAGTTTATAACCAGTAAAAGATAGAGAATAGGATACTATATCAACTCATACAAGTTTTGCTTAGATTTCTCTAATTACATTTTTAAAATAGTAATAATTTATAAACTAATTTATACGTTTTACTAAGCATATAAATTAAAAGATGTTAAATAAATGAATAAAAAAATTTCGTTTTTTGTTCTTATATACAATATTTAATTACAACTCTTATTAAGATATTTTACATCATTTTAAATGTATCTTATTCTTTTATATCCAAAAGGTTGAGAAGAGAAATGATTATGGAATTTCCTTTTTCGTATTTTGGGAACCGTAACAATCTCATGTTTTTAATGCGTCGGATATTATAAGAAAGTATGTTGATATAGGTGTCATTCGAGTTGAGTACAGTATCTTTAATTGAATTGAAATTAACCTTTGAGAAGCTGAGTAGTTAAGATTAATTCCCTTTAGAGGTAATATTTTCTTTTCCATCTTTAGTACTATATACTTTGTAAGCATCATTTTTTGACACACCACTTACAAATTCTGTGATGTAACTGTTGACCCCAGCTCATCAGTCATCAGTCATATCACAAATAAATTCCCCTATTTGTGGTTCAAATTGTCCTTCTTTACTAATATATATTACATAATTTATATCACAATACTATACACGATCCTCAAGACACACTTCTATATTTGGGTTTGTTATCATTTCATAAAGTTCTGATGGATCATTTACTATATTTGTTTTTTGTTGATTCTCTCTCTGACCCCAAAAAGATTTCAACAGTAATTTTGCAAAAGATCTTAATCCAGAATTATGACAAATTTTAGAAGACTCCAGTTTGATGTTTTAATTTTTTAAGAAATCTTCAATGTATTTTTGTTTTTCTTCTGCCTTTGAGCATTTACAGGAACAGCCTGAAGCTTCTTGTTTCATTTTCAAAACCTTACCCGTCATGTTAGAATAATCCATTAATATTTGTTAATTTATCATATTGTACGACATTGTATTTCCATATTTCATAAATATGTTATATTTTATAACCCAATTTAACCCCTTTATTAACCTCTTCAACAACCCAGGTACTTAATAAGACGCTTTCTCCATCTGAATGTGAGCAAAATTCAATTTGATTTTTCTGAAAGCTGCAGGTTTTGCATAATGTAAACATAAGTTTACCAATTTGTTGAAGCGGAAGAACAGGATGCAAAAAATATTCTGGCGGTAATATTTTACATTTAATAAGCCCATCAATATGTTCCAAATTTAACTTAGATCACTCTGAATTTCCTATATAAATTGTCGTGTGTTCAACTAGAAATTTTCCATATTTACAAACCCACAGATACAACGAACAATAACATCTAAAAGTTGAATGATTCTATGATAGTATAGTTGCTGGTTTTAAAAAATTACAATATACAAGTAATACATCACTTTATCATTTAAATACAAGTCTTCTTTTTTTGTTTTATTATATATCATTCAATTCATTTATTTTTACCATCTGTTTATTTCTAAAGCTAAAACGGGACTGTTCCTTATTTAATTTATTTACAATATTTCAATTATATTAAATCATTATTTCGGTACAGTGAAACCCTTTTATTACAAACATGTCAACAAGTAATAACAAGTTTATGTTAAGAATTTATTGTGAGTTTATTAAGATTCTGAAAAATGTAATGATCATAAAAGAAATCGAAAGTATAGAATTGTACATACTTAGTATGTATATGTAAATAATGTCTACTTTTACATGTAGAATTTTTTTTTGTTTAAATCTTTATTACATTCTTAAAAATTTTTAATTTAATAAACAAACAAATATTTCTACAATACAAATAAAAATATACAAATTTGAATTAATACTATTTTGGTTTACTTATCAACACGTAATGCAAGTCGCTATAAGAGATTCCGTATCAAAACCAACAAGAACTTTTAATGACTGATTTCTGTTGAGAAATTATGTATAGCTCAACATCAAATTTGTGTTCGAATCTTGATTGTCCATTACTACGTTTTAACTAAACCTTTTTAATATTAATTATATTGCTGAGGTACACAAGATTGTGAAAAATTAAAATTTCCAAATAAGTTGCAAAACATATAATTAATCAGATTGACGTTTTCTATATGATTATCTTTGTGAAATTCATTCAAAAATGTTTTCATACATAAACGAAAACATCTATACCAGCCATAAACGCAACAGTATTGCTCACATACATCTGAAAGAATACCCTGTCTATCGTTAAAAACTATGCACTGATTTTTCAAGTATTTCAAAATTTCCGGTACAATTAAAAAAGGTGGTTTTCTAATATTTTTGAAATTCTGTCTGAAGCTAAAACTCCTTTAAAATATTTGTTTGAAAATTTATTACATTTTAAAACACTAGTTATTTATAAAGTGTTCATGACCCAAACTCACTCAAATCATACACTCTACTTATTTCATTGAGGTAGTTCATTAAAAACTCCTTTTTTTATTTGTTATAATAAAATCAAATTTTTGTAGTACCTGTCTTAATTCTTTATTAATTTTATCATTATGTGCAGTTCTGAAAGAGTAATTTTTAAAATTTTCATTTATAATTTCTTTGGTTGGAAATTTGTAAGTATAATCTTTTACAAATTTTTAAAAAGATTCTTGAATTCCAACTAAGCAAATATCTTTTACAAATAAAGTGTTTTTATCATCATAACAAAACTTCACATCCACAAGTGCACAGGACGATAACATTTGCTCGAATATTCAAATACATGTTTCAGTATTCTATTTATAGATTTGTAAATATATTTCGATTTCATCAATTTTTATGCTTGCATCAAATTCTCAATAAACAATAGCAGTTAGTGTAGATGTAAGTAGTTTTCATAGCCTTGCCTCAATTCTAAGTGTACCCTGGTTCAGTAAACCTTGACATACTTCATTTCCAGATACACTTGGAGTTAAATCAAAAGCTAGTATAAAAAATCCTTTACTAAATATAGATTTTGTTATCTGATGACCTTTATCATTATCACAGTTCCTGAAAAAAGTGTACTGTTATACAGTAAGTTATACAGCAATTATTTTCATCTGACAAACTGCTTTCAATTGCTGAATTAGGTATTTGCACACCATTTACGTTTAACACAAATTGTGAAATATCAAAATGTTTAAAATTGTATGGATTTTTTTGATCTTTTTCCAGAGTAACCCACATTTTCTGTCATACAAAAAATTATTGAGTTTGGCAACTGTCCAATAAAAACATTATCAAGTGATAATGATGAGCTGTTTGGAATTGTAAAACTTTTGACTTCAACGCGTTTATAATTATATTTAGCATTGGATTTCCCAAGAACATAATTGTCTGCTAACAACACGCTTGGATTAACGGTAACATGTATCATAAATAGCGTGGCTTCCATAATTTTAAATAAATAAATAGTTTGGCTTTCATAATTTTTAAATGTGATTCACCAGAATCGTCTGCAAAAAGATAAAAATCTGGTTTTTCAAGTGTTAAAACTATACGATATGTCTATAAAAATATATGCTTATAAAACTATACTATGTCAACTATAGTATATGTCAACAGTATTTCTAAGTAGAGTAGGTTGATTAAACATATCTACGTGTAGTTTACCCATACGTTCCGCTACATTGTTGTTCTGATACAATTTTTGGCGCCCTTTTGATCCATTATTATCACGCTTGGATTAACGGTAACGGCAACGGATTTTGCTATATTTGCTTTATCTAAAATCCATCCTGCACATTCTAAATGAGTTGCAGCAGCATCTCTACCATAATTCAATAACGATTCAATATAATCTCTAGAGTGTTATATTCTTGCCATTTAATTGAACATTACATTGTTTTATTAAAGAAGATAAAATGTTATTTACTACACTTGGTTGTGTTATTATTTTTCCATCAACAGATTTCTCTCTTTAAGATCTGTACTTTTACTCTCAAATATGTAGAAGACAAATCTCTATATGTATCACCATGACCCAGTGAAACAAATTCAATAGTTGAAGGGTTGTCTAAAGAAGCAATAGGATTGTAAGAAACTTCTTCAGATCCGTAAATACGTAAAATACGATCGTAAAAATATCTTTTTGTTTCTTTTTGTTATTCTCTTTGCGTCGTCTTGACGTAAAATAATTTAAATTTTTAATGAAGGGTCTAGCTTTTCATTTTCTTTTACGAGAACAATATATTTCATTTTGTTTTCATACGACACCCCTCGTAAATTTTTAACAATCTCTTTACTACGATCATGCATAACTTATTTTACATTTGCACCAGAAGCAATATTAGATAAAGCATTGATGCCAGAGTTAATAATCTCTTTTTTCAAAATATCAGCGCCTGAAGTAAATAATGGTTTCAAATACCTAAAAAGTCCTCCAAAAAAGCTTCCGAAACCGCGACCTTTTTGAAAAGATACGGTTGATTGTAATAAAGGGCCGATAACATCAAGTCCTCTATCAAATTGAATTAAATAATACTTATAGTATACTCTCTCCATAATGAATAAAATAAAATAATATATAGTTTTAAAAAATCTTTTTTTAATTTTTTAAAATATAATACAATTTTTGTTGGAATTGAACTATTGGAAAAGTTTATTTTGTATCCATATTTATCACATAAAAGTAATGAAATGTTATTAAATGATTTCTCCACATTACAATATTGAATATTACTGAATTCTTTTACAGTATCAGTGAAAGCATTTTGTATGTTAGCATATTTTAAGCATCTTTATCACCTATTTTTTTCGGTTCAATAATATCTGTGTATCTTTATCACCTATTTTTTGCGGTTCAATTATATCTATGTATATAAAAAACATTTCTGGCTTAATAATTGGAATCAATTGTACACTATCTATAAAAGTTTGAAAAGCTTCTATTACATGTGATTTATATTTTTTAAAATCTGTAACTTTCGAAGATACTTGATTGAAACATGTCGTTAAAAGTCCTTCCAGGGTATAAGCGTAATTTGCTCTTATTTTTATATCTATTTTAGGCTTTACATATTGTAGTGTAACTAATCTTCTTAGGCATCTCCTCAGCTTTTGCTGATTGTGTATAATGAACTTCATCGTTCAAATTAAAAATTTCCCAAATCAAATGTCGTTCAACTTATTTCTTGTAAACGTATTAAGTGGGCGTCTATTTTGATGGTACTAGAAAAACTTTCCAGTCGCATATCATTTGTTTTTCTATGTATGGAATATATGATGTTCCAACTCCTATCTTATCTTTGTGTTACAAATATTGCAGATATATCATCAACATATTGTTAGAATTGAAGCAATACAAAGAAATTTTCTAAGGTTCGCCTTAAGAAACCTAAATTGGGCTGATCCCCTTATATTGCCTTCATATGTCAATCGTCTCAAATTACTTGACATGAATACTTTAGAATGCAGACGAACAGTCATGGGTATTGTTTTTATTACTCAGGTATTTCATAACTATATAGATTCACACTACATTAACAACATATTAATTAACTCAATCAACACACGAACACGTTTCAGGTCCGAAAACACATTTACTATTAGATATCATAGGACTAATTACGGCAAATATGAGCCGATTAATAGAATGTTGATAAATGTGAATCAATACAAAACTATAATAAATATAAACATGAGTAAACTATGTTCACTATTTTTGTTGTAAAAATTTTGTGAAATATTAAATATAAGTAAATAACCATTTTTTGTTTTTTTTTATAAAATAAATTTTGCTTTCTATAACTTTAATATTAATTTTAGATTAAGTATAATTATCTAAATGTAATATGTAAATACTTGAATTAAGTAAATAAAATAAATAAATAAAATAAATTTATAGTGAAACGACTTGCGGAAATGTGGAATTTAAATCTGAAATATTAATGTTAAATATTAATCAAGAAGTTCCTTTACATCCTTATTCTTTAATTCGTGTGCATTATAAACGCCTATTAATTCGCTACGTAATCTTGAAAAATCAAAACGCTTACCATATGAATTTTTTAAACTATTTAAAGCCGGGTCAGGAAACTTTTGACAGTAGGAATTAGACAATTTTGGATTAATTAACCGCAAAAAAAGTAAATTTGCCAAGTCCTTGAACCGCTCATTTACTTGAACGGAAATGTTATCTAAAATTTCAAAAATAATTCTTCTATAATGTCCTTGCCGATTACTTTCATTGACTGACGTGCCTCGTCTCTTGGTGAAGACAAAAGACGGCATTTCGTTAGCTTTATCCCAATAAATTTGAAATTCATCACGTTTGCGAATAATTGTATATCTAAATTCTTCAATTTTCAATAAGAAATATTTTATGTCTACGGTTTTGCTTTGTAGAACGTTATATAATATGTCAGTCAAAACAAAAATATCTGAAAATACTGGTTGGTGACTAAATCCATAAACCGAAATCTAGAAATAAAAATCCAAAAGCCAAAATGCACAAAAAAAATATCCACAAAAAAAATCCACACAAAAAATTTTTATGCATTTAAAAATTAAAAATTAGTTTTAAAACTTTATTTTTAGGGATTTTAGAGTTGGATTCAAAATATTTATATTTTGAATATTTATTTTCCAGAATATTTATATATATGTATATATATATTTATATATATATGTATATGTATATATATATATATATATATATTTATATATATATGTGAGATTGTCAATCAGGAAGGATTTTAGAGTTGGATTCAAAAGTAGGGTTCTATGCTTTTTCCAGAATATTTATATATATCTACGATATTCTGATTTATGGGAGATTTTAGAGTTGCTTACAAAATCAGGGTTTCAATAATATGTTTAGCGGGGGTTTGAGGCCCACTATTTTAAGTTAATTGTTGTTAAAATATATAAATAAAAAAAATAATTAATAGGGATTTTAGAGTTGGTTACAAAATCAGAGTTATACGCCTTTAACTCTATAATCCCTCCTAATTCAGAATCTTACATTTACATAAATAAAAATATTCTGGAAAAAGCGCATAATAGTGATTTTGAATCCAACTCTAAAATACCTCCTAATTTAGAATCTCACTTATACATATATATAAATATTCTGTAAAAAGCATATAACCCTACTGGAAATACATTGATTTTCAATCCAACTCTAAAATCCCTAATTATAAAGTTTTAAAACTTATTTTTAATTTTTAAATGCATAAAGATTTTTTTTGTGGATTTTGTTTTTTTGCAAAAGTCATTATGGATTTTATTTTTTGTGGATTTAGTCACCAACCCGAAAATACAGATAAAAGAAAACAACAATTAAACCCTTTTAGATAATTTAAATAGCCGCGAAACAGGTTAAAAGTTTCGGCATCCCATTTACCTGGATTTTGTAAAATAATATCAAACATGGAAATTAAACTTTCTCTGCTTTCAAAAAGTGTGTTTACAATTCTTCCATTGTACACCCATCTTGACCCACTTGCTGAGGGAAATCTCCTTTTACATCTTTATCTAACTCGTATGTGCGTTTTGTTGAGCTACTAAAAACAAAGACAGACCACCTAAAGTTTTAAAATAAATTGCGCACTCTTTTATTTTGGATTTTTCCAAAGACAGTGATAAAACAAGATTTAATCGATGAGCACAGCAATGGACAAAAAGTGCATTCCTTACATACTTCCTTAATTTTGGTTTGAAGTCCAGAAATATGCCCAGACATCACCGCTGCACCATCATACGTTTGCGCAATGAGTTTTTCTTTACAATCATATTGCCCTAACTTTTCAAAAACATATTATGTAGCTAAAGCTGAAGTAGTTCTATCAAGGCTTACATCTGCAAATTCAATAAAACGCTCCACAACTTTTCCGTTTGAATAATATCTAAAAACCGTTGATAATTGTGCTATATTTCTACAATCGGTTGTTTCATCGAGCGATATAGCTACAAAAAAAGATTCTGCAATTTCATTTTTAATATGTCGATTCGAACATTTCCCACAGAATCAATTAGATCGTTTTGAATTCTATTAGATGATCCTGAAAACACAGTCGAAAAATCTAAATGTGAAGACAAAAGTTCGTCATAATTACTTAACAAGTACACTGTATCGACATAATTTCCTTTATTGCACGAAGATTCACCTTCGTCGTGACCGCGAAATGCTAATTCATGTATTACTAAATGGCATGTTACCATAATTAACCGTTCTAAAATTTTCCTGTGTTTTCGTTCCTTTTCATTATGTGCATGTGCATTATTTGCATGTTTCATTCTATCTAAAGCGCAATCGATTCGTACTGAACCAAAAGTTTTAAATGATACCATCGCTTTTATATGGTTCAATGAAATTTCATGTCTATTTTGTGCTTTGCTTAAATTATTTAAATCGCTAAAACTTGTTGAATTCCACACATTTTTTTCAGTGGTAAAAAGAAGACATAGCCAACAAAATAATTTGACTCTTTCTTCACAATTTGTCAACCAAGAGATAGAGCCGTAATAAGCTAAATTGAAATGCCTGATACAAGTTTTAATTTTGGTGTTCAAATTACTCATAATTGGTTTCGGGTTCCCATCCTTTATAATATTTTCCTTTTCTGCGTAACTTAAAGATGCAAAAGACTTTTTCAATAAAAAACCGATAATGCAGCATTTATTCTTCATTTTCAAAGAAATATGATATACATAGGTTTTCACTTAAGTTTTATTTAAAAATATCAAATTAGAAGACAAGACCTAAAAAAAATTATATGTAAAAATATAATTACATTAAGATGTTTTTAAATTAATGTATATCAACATAGACTGTTAAAATCAATCTTTTCTATTTTTCTTCTAAATAAGAAGTAATTCAAGTAAATTAAAATGTTGATAAAAATTGTTTAGAAATATTTACAAGTTTATTGTATTTTACTTTTTTTTTTATTTTACTATTCGTAAATAAAAAACAAGTAAAAGTAACAGTAAGTCGATGCAACCGACTTATTTATACCCTACACCTTAAAAATTCAAATTAAATTAAAAATCCATAAGTTATTTTAGTTAGGTATTTAATATAACTAAGCTAAAAAAATACATGCTTTTACCACCTTTGTACAAAATTTCAGATTTCTATCTTTATTAAATTCGAAAATATGCTTGTTAGGTCATGGGAAGTGTGTGAAGGCACGCGGACCACCACCCCAATACATCTCAAATTTTAGAGCCATCATCAGAACAGGGTAGAACACTCTTATATCAAATTTCAAGTTTTTATATTTATTAATTTCGATGATATGCTTGTTTGGTCTTGCGAGTTGTGTGGCAGAAGAATAACCATTCTAATTCATCTGAAATTTTAAGCAAATCAGGGAGTCAGGAAACAACCGCCTCGTATCAAATTTGCAGTTTCAATCTTTATTAATTTCGAAGATATGCTTGTTCGGTTTTGGGAGTTGTATGGGAGGTACCCGAACCCATGGTCTGATTTCGCTCATTTGTAATCCCCGCCTTACTTTAGTCATTGTTAACCTACAGTATAAATTTCATCAAGATAGCATAATTTATTTTGAGTTATCGTGCGTACGGACGGACGCCACTAAATCGACTCAGGAGGTGATCCTGATTCAGAATATATATACATGTTCATATCTAATTCGCTTCCTTTTGGTGGTTACAAGCACCATACCAAAGTTAATATACCCTATACTTTAAGTGTAGGGTATAATAAAGTATATACCTAATATGAGTTTATTTTAATTTTAACGTACAATTTTCTAAAACTTTTATAAATAAACTTCACCTGTTTAGTTCTCATATCACCATACTTTTTGGCTTTAATATTTTCGCTTTTCGCATTCATTAAATATTTGCATGCATTAGAAAGAATTTAGTTAGAAATTTAAATTTGGCTGAACAGAGAAAAAGCGAATTTGAAAGAGAAATAAAGATTACAGAAATACAGATTATTACAGAATGACTGCAGAATGCTGTAGTGTTGTCTACTATAGTGTGTTTCAAATTCACTTTTTCTCTGTTCAACCATGTTATTAATTATTATTGTTTTGTTCGTGTTTTGTTCTTTAATATTTTTTCCCTTTGCTTTGTTCTTTCTTTCTCAGTTTTTAAATTGTAAAAAGAATTTATTTGAAGAAGCAAAATTTTACTTGCTTCCATTTCAAGCGAATTAAAATATGTATTCATATTATTATACATACGCTTATTTTTTTTTTCTTTTTGTTTTCTTTTTACTTTTTGCGTTAATTTATATTATGAATGGATTCAACAATAAAATTGCTATTGCAAAGTTTTGTTCAGGATTTAGTACTAAAGTATGCTATTACTTTCTTAATTTTTCGTTATCTAAAAAATAGAAAATTCATACATATAAGTACGTAATTCACAAAATGTATTTTATTCTAAATTGCATGTGTGTGTGTATAAATAAACTTTTATAAATAATAGTATTAATAGTAGTATACTATAATTAGTAGTATTAAGAAACGAGAATAAAGAAATAAATAAAATACAAAATAAAAAAAATTCCGGTGTTATCCTTGAGCTCTATATAATTTTTTTCTATAGGGACTATTGCTTTAAACTCCCTTCGAGTGTTGTTTCCAATTATCCCATCGAATGATGTTAGTTTCGATAGGATATAGAATTTAAATTTTGGAAGTGCGTATTTGAAAAGATTGATTCAAGGATGGTGAGAAATTGCTATTTTGTGCCCTATTCCCCTATTATTATTTCTCCGCTTCCCAAAGGGTATTCGAAACAGGGAAGCGAAGAATGTGTTACTCTAAAAAAATATCGGAATCATTACTAAAGATTCCGGCCCTTCCATCGCCCTCGTACTGTTGATAATGTTTATCTCTTTGTTTTGTTTCGCTGCATTGTTTACTTTTCTGTTTTAGCGTGGATTCAGATATTTTGTTGTGAGTCTTGGTAATAGTTGTGTCGTTTGATATTGAATGATTTACCCTGAAATCCATTTGAATAACCGATTATGCCAGAATGTTGCGGATACTCTTTCTTTTATTTTTAATTGTTGACGTGCTTGAGTTGATATTTGAAAGTTTTTGTAGTGTCGATTCTGAAAATTGTTATTCAGGGTCTCCATTGGTTGTTCTGGTATTAATTGTAGGTATTTCTGTATAAAAAATGTTTATTATTAAAATAGCCGTTGTTAAAATTTCTGTTGCTAAAATTTCTATTGAACGTGATATGCGGATCACGACGATGTAAACGGTTTTTGTTTTGTGGTGTATTTTTGTTTGAATGTTGACAGTTACTCGTCACTTGTGGCTGGTTGTTTCTTTGATTATGATGAATTATGAAATTAACATTATCCAATTTAAGGCACAGATGGAATGCTTCGGGCAGATCCTGTGGCTCCCACATGCTTAATAATTTTTTCTTTTTTTTATTATTTTATTTATTTATTTATTCTTTTTACTTCAATCTATTTTCTTTATATTTATCTAAAAAAAAAAAAAAAAATTTTCTGCAAAATAGAAGCTCAATCAAAACATTACAATAGGCAAATCTTCAACCTGATCAAAATTAAAACCAAATAGCCAATGTTTCAAAATTTTAAGAAATTTGGTAAACAATCTACATTTTCTTATGTACAAAGGTAATATGTTAAACAAGCAACATGCAAGAATACTATAAAATCTACTAAAACAAACAGTACGGAAAGCTGGAACAGTGGAACGAAAATAACTTTTAAGCAATTCTATATGAGGAGCCCAACTCATTTTATTGTCAATAGTAACACCTAAATATTTAAACTGTTCCATATTTTCTAAGTCAAAACAATTATTACTACAAATCACGTTACTATTGAACGAACAAACAGAATTGCTACATGTACAATAATCAAAAGTTAATTTATGCCCTTCACATTCACCGGCATGATATTTAACTTGCCCTACAAAGGGTTTATTAGGTGGAAGATTGAAAAACAAAATTTTTGTTATATTACTAATTACTAGTCTATGGTATGCGAACCAGTTTCTTAGCATATTTAAATCATGGTTAATATCACAAACCAAATTAAGAGAACTGTCAAATCCAAACACACAACCAAGATCATCCGCAAAAGCAATTGTAGTACATTTATAGTCAAATATAGAATTAATGTATAACAAAAAGAGGATTGGCTCTAATACAGAACCCTGCGGTACCTCCTGTTTAATCTACTTTGTATCTGACAGTTTACTTCCAATTTTCACTCTTTGGCATCGTGACATCAAATAGCTGGAAAACCAATCCAGAATAAAGCCCCCGAAACGAGCATTTTCAATTTTCTTAAGCAAAAGTTTATGGTTGACCATGTCAAAGGCTTTTGTAATATCTACGAAAACGTCAACAGTACATTTACCTTTATCCAAATTTTCATACACTTTGGAACAAAATTGTAATAACGAACCTTCTGTGGAAATGCCACTTCTAAATCCAAATTGAGCCGGACTTAAAAATTTTGTTTTATGTAGAAAAGCTAATATCCTGGCTTTTACTATTTTCTCAAAAACTTTTGCTATTGAAGAGAGAAGTGAAATGGGTCTGTAATTATTCAGATTCTTACAATCCCCTTTTTTGAACAAAGGAATTACCATTGCACACTTAAGAGCATCAGGAAAGACACCTGAAAGAATGCTTCTGTTGAAAATATGCGCTAGAATATCACAGACCATTAAATGTATTTTTTTTAAGACAATATTTGACAGACCATCGTGCCCACAGGAATACGAATTTTTTAGTGTTTTTATTGCTTTAACAATTTCGAGAGAAGAAATTGATTCAAAACTAAAACTAGTATTACTACTATATTCCAGAGAAATAGAATTACAATTACAACTATAAGAGTTGGCTTGTGGAATCAAGTTTTCAGTAATATCAATAAAATAATCATTAAATAAATTCGCAACTTCTAGTTCATCCTTATAAACACAATCATCTTTCTTCACTACAACAATATTATTTTTATTTTTTGATTTACTTAAAATATTGTTTATCACCTGCCACTCACCTGCCTGCCACTTTAAGATTACCTAAATTTTTTGCAAATTCATTCTTATAAAAATTGCTCCTTTGTAAGTTAATATTAGTTTTTAATTTTTTGCTAATTTTTTTATATTTTTTCCGAAGATTATGACTATGTGGAGACCTACTGCATTTTTTACCTAACTTATTTTTTAAATTTATTTAATTTATTAACTTATTATTAATCCACGGTTTTAACCTCTTATATTTGCTGTGCGCGTTTGTAAGAGTTGTACTACACCTACAAATATGTTCCTGCAAAATTTCACTAAAAATGGTATAAGCTTTAGAAATATCATTTTCTACTAGAACTTCTTCCCAAAACTCATACTGTAAACTTAAATTCAGTTTTGCATAATCTATTTTTTTTAGTTGTTTGTCGTTACTGTTTTTATTATGTTTAACTTCACTCAATTTTTTAGTAATTAAACCTGTCATACAGTGATTAGTAATATTCAGATCTAAATTAATTTTTTGAATCAAATCGAGTCTAGAAGATCGAACATAAAAATGGTCAATGCACTTACCCGAAGATGGCCTAGTTGAGTCGTTTATTATGGAAAATAGCCCATGGGTTGTTAGCAATGTTATAAGATTTGTTACATCATCATTTACCTTTGATATATCTAAATTTATGTCTCCTACCACGAAAAGATTTTTTACATTTTCATTATCTAACATATTTGAGAATTCATTAAGGAATACACTAAAATTATGTTTATGAAACCTATAAATACATAAAAAGGTAAAATTAATATCATTGACTGTACACGAAATTTTTAAAATATCAGCACTCTTAAGATTATAGTTAACAACTACACACTCATAAACATTTTTTACAAAACAACAAACAACACATGAAACATAATTACCATTTATACACGCGCAAAAGTCATACCCTGGAATACGATAATCCAAAATTTCATAATCGTATATCTATATTCATTGTCATTGTTAATAAGATCGTAATCGAAGTTAGAAATATCAAGTATCATTTACAAAAAAAAAAAATTAAAAATTAAAAGTTTTAAAAATCAAGAATTAATTTTTGATAAATCTTCGAATGAACTTATAACAATGGCCTTATCACCCTCCACTTTTCTAAGATATATTTTACAATTTTGATACTATAAATACATAAAATTGTTTTGTTTTTTTATTTTTTTTTGCTTCCATATATAAAGCTTTGTTGTAATTTGTAAATGCTTCGTTAATGTAAATGTTGCTTTTTATTGTACCAAAAGTATTTAGTGTTCCCACATTTGAAGATTTTGCCTTAATAATTTTTTGCTTTGTATCATAAGAATTAAAATTCACACATAACACTGCTTTATTTTTTATTTTAATAATTTTTAATGTTTCAACATAACAATTTTTGATTTTATTCACATCAATGCTTAATTGCAAACAATCAGAAAAAACTTTCTTTGACGTAATTATTATTGTTATTATTATTGAAATTTGGAATACCAACAATTTCAATTGCATTATTTTTTTCTTTTTGTTTTATAACATTAATTTTTTGCTCCAATATGTTAATTTTTTTTTTAAGAGTACTATTCTCCTCTCTTACCATTTTTAACTCACATAAGAAACAAGAGTTAATATCTTTAATATTTACCAATTCTTGATACAGTAACTCCATAGTGACTACTTTGTTTTTATACTCAGCAGTTATTGAATTGAGAGACGAAGCAGGCGGAGTAGAATTAGTCTCAGCAGTTTGTGTTGTGTTATTATTCTCTGAAGAGAGTGCTGACTGTGCATTAGTATTTATAACTGATGAAGTAGACGGACTCATCTGAGTAGCATTACTACTACTAGAGAAATTATGTTGATCGAGAATAATAGATTGTCGTCTCACTTTGTCACATTTAACGCATTGAAATTTATTTCCAGATTCTTTATAATAAGATAAATCCTTTGCACGAAGGTTAGCACAGATAGCATGAAAATTGTTTTTGCATTCACAGCAATTACTATAAACGTCAGAACGTTGCATTTTTTTTTTACATGTAAAACAATTCATATTTTGGTGTTTGCTTTCTCTTTAAAATATTACAAAAGGTTATACATTTTTGTTCTTTTTCCTTTTTTAAACACTTTTTAGCATATTTCCAAAAAAAATTTAAAAAATGTGCTTATTAGTTTCACTCTGTCCGTCCGTCCGTCTGTCCGTCTGTTTACAAAACTTCTACACCGTTAAAGATAGAGAAAAGAAATTTTAACCATGAGTTGGTCTCATAAAAAAAATAAGTTTTTGGAACAACTTTTTCATGTAGCCCTATCCATTACGCAGGTACAGCTCCTCAAACTTTGAAAAAGCCCTATTTTTAAATGCATATATCTTATGTTTCACTTAAGATTTTTTCAATCTGAAAACTACATGCGACAGGTATTTCTTTTATCTATAAATTTAGAAATTTTGCATGATTTTTCTACTTTCATAACTCCGGCACGCTTTTAGATAGAGGCTTGAAATTTGAGAAAGAAAGAGGCAAGAAAGAACTTTTAGAATTAGTATAAGTTTGCTCAGAAAACTTATTTGGGCCACCCCCTGTTTATGAGCTATTAGGGCTCAAAAATTGAAAAATTTGCTATTTTTAAACACCTGTAACTTAGGAACCTGTGCAAATTTTACTTCGGAAGGATATAAAAATTAAAGCTACTGTAATATATTTTAATGTGTGTTAAAGATTTATTTTAGTTATATAGGGTTCCAGAGTTACAGCTCTTCAAAATTACGAAAAAGCCTCATTTTCAGATGTATATATCTCAGGCTCTGCATAATAGTTTTGCAATCTAAAACCGCCAGACGACCGGAAATTTTATTACATTTATGCAATATTTTGTAATTTACTATGTAAATTTACCGTTATGTGAAAACCACATTTTGCATGCAATTTCTTTTTTCATAACTCCGGCACACCTTTAGATAGAAACCTGAAATTTTGAGAGCAGAAAAAACTTTTAGAATTAGTATAAGTTTCCTTAGAAAATTTTTTTGCGCCACTCCCTGTTTAAGAGGTATTAGGGCTGAAAAATTGAAAATTTGCTACTTTTAGGCAACAACTTAAGCACCTGTACAAATTTTTCTTCGGCAAGACATAAAAATTAAAGCTCAAGTAATGTATTTTTACGTGTGTTAATGGTTTTTCTTATTTATAAAGGGTTCCGGACTTAGAGCCTCTCAAAATTCCAGAAAAAGTTATTTTTACATATTTTCTTTAATTTTATTTTTTAAATTTTAAAATTTTTGTGCAAATCACAATTCTAAACAGTTTGTATTGTATTTTGAAAATGTGCGCTTTTAAAAACCGTTGGTTTACATCTACCTGTTATATTTTTTTTTTTTACTTAAATTTATTATTATTATTTTATTTTATTTTTTTATTACTCTTTTAAATTCCAATTGACTCTTTTTAGAGGAAGATCTTAAATATTTGGGAAGAGCTTAATAATTTGGGAAGACTTAAAAATCTCCTTAGAAATATATCCAATGCCTTATCTCGGTATACTCGCGTCCGCGTCATGGCTCCGTCAGAAGTTAAATCCATGGAAGTTATGCTAGGAGCTAAGCTAGGCCTCTTCTAGTTCATAAGATATGGGGGCTTAAATTAAATTTCAATATTTCTTTTTAGTTTTCATTATTTTATTCTTAACTGTGTTTCTAGAATACTTGTGACTCCTTATTATATCTTTCACAGTTTCAAAACTGCGAGCTTCTAAATTTAAAAAGTGTTGAAATTTTTACAATTTTTTTTTGAAAAAACCACATTTACGATATGATGTTACATGAAAATGTTTCAACAACATTTTGCAATATTTATAATCTCTGAATCTTCAGCTTTAATTTGCAATACTTTTTATCTCATTGGCTTATATGGTTTGGGACAGACAAATTTTTATTTTACCATAAATATAATTTTTATAATTTTTATAATTTTTGTTATTCTCTTCTTAATAACAATTTAATTATGATAAATCAGTTTGCAATAGAAATTATTCATTTTTTAGAGATAGAAAAAAAATGAATTACTAAAATGCACCTTCAATTGTTGATAAAAATTTTTGCAAACAATAGGAATAAGAAAAAAATCTACTAAAAATAAATTCATTAATTAAATAGAAAAATAAATTATTTTAATTCTTAAAAACTAAATTATATGCCTAGACACACATATTTTATATTATTTTAGATAATTTATTATTCTATTTAATTAATGAATTTATTTTTAATTTTATTTAATGAATTTATTTTTTTATTTGTTTCAAATTTTAATTTAATTTTTATTTAGTTAATAACTTAGTTTAAGAAAAATTGAAAAAAAAGAAAAACATAATTTAAAACAAGTAAATGTTACGGTAAGTCGATGCAGTTGCGTGCGGTGATATTCAGAATGGGAGAAAGAATCGATGCGAAATTTGTCTGTTTAACAATCGAAAATTCAACATTCAACAGCTTTGCGAAAAAAAAGAAAAAATAAACAAATTTACGAAGAAAATTATAGTATTAACATTTATTACATATTTGATATTGCACATATTATTCTCTTAAAAATTGTAATTTTATTTACTTTATTTAAAAATTAGATCAATTCTCCTTTTCTTTCTTATAAAATCTTGAATTACTTCTTTAACGAATTCTTCTTTATTATTTTTCATTAAATTTGTCAAAAGCGATTTTTCTATTGACTTTAAAACCTATTTTGACAAATATTCTTGCCCAGTTCAGTTTCTTGTATAAGTTTTGAATCGGTTTAAAGCCGAAAAAGATCTTTCTACAGATACACTTGTAGAAGGTATAGTTACAATTAAATTTCAATTCTAACTTTTCATAACTTTTCATAAAATTATTTAAAAAGTGCTAACTTTCAAAATACAATATTTTAATTAGATCTGTAAAAGAAAGTTTCATGTGATTTGCATTAATGCCCCTAGAGGTTGGGAATCATGCTCCTTGTTCATCTCGCATCATTTCGTTTGCGACAGTTGCTTGGATTTGAACCAGCCGACTAAAATACTTAAAGACGAGTTGATGAGTTGCTTGAAGGATATTATGAATGAATGTAAAGGTTCATCGGCCAAAGCAGTTGATGCGTTAAAAAATAACTCGTTGTCTTTTAACGATTTGGCTAAAAGTCATGATAATTTTAATCAGACGCTTTCCAGTTTCCTGTCTGGCCGTGAAAAATATTTAAAAGGAGATTTTACTGTTCTTTTTATGACTTAAAAAGTGAACTTCTCTCAGCAACATCAAATGAGCTGGGTGGCATTCGTGATGACATTAATAATCTTAAAGACGATTTAACCCGTATTAAATTATCCCTTCATACTATGGGAATAAAGGAACAATTACCAAATTGCAATAAGGAAATTCAATGAGAGTCAATTAACAATAAATATTTATATATGGAATTAACAAACAGTACTACGGATATGTCTAATTCTGTTCCAGAAAAAGAACTCATAGAAACTAAGAAACGGAATTTACCACCTATCTCATCAAGGGAAATAAAATCCGGCTCTACTAATTTTCATAATATAAAGATAAAATCGAAACCAAAAAAAAAACCAGAAAAAAAACTCAAAAAAGTAGATTTCTTACTTCCTGCGTCAACAAAGCACACAAATTCCAGCTCTACCAGTGATAGTCATCTGCTTTATTTTTCAAAGTTTCCAGCCAGATCAAATACAAAAAGTATAAGTAAGTTGTTAATTGATAAATTTAATTGTAGTAATATTCATGTTAATAAACATTACAACTAAAAATTTAAAATACCGACCCAAATACAAATTTTTTAAAGTTATGGTACCGAAATCTAAAGTTAATGTAATAACGAACACAAAAAATTGGGGTAACGGTACCTTAATTCAAAATTTTATCCAAAAAAACACTCCAAATATTAGCTTTAAAATATCACTATCACAGAAAAAGTCACCTCTTTTAAATCCTTTTGCCACTTCCTCTAATAAAGTAAATGTACTTACTTAGACATTATCAAACTTACAACATAATAACACTGATTCTGTTTTATCTAGTAACAATTTTACTTTACGTAATCTACCTCTTTATAAAAAGCACTGTTTACTTCCCACATTTAATAAATTCACAAATTTCTCAAGTCAATTTCTCACATTACTAATTAATACAGAATATAATGATAATGACAATATCGATGATAATTGTATTAATGTTGTTAATAGTATTAGTAATAATTACAGTAATAATAATGATAATGACAACGTTAATAATAATAATAATAATAATGATAATAATAATAATGATAATAATAATAATAATAATGATAATAATAATAATAATAACAATAATAATAATAATAATAATAATAGTAATAGTAATAATAATAGCAATAGTAATAATAATAATAATAGCAATAATAATAATAATGATGATAATGACAGTATTGATCTTGATACCATTAATGTCGTTAACAATAATAGTAATAACAGTAATTACATTAATAATAATAATAAAAATTGTAATAATAATAATGATAATAACAGCAATAATACATTAGAATTAAAACAAAAAATATCATCTTTATTTGATATAAAACTTAATACTTCTAACACATATTCAGATAATTCCTTGAGTAATTCCTTGGTAATAATGCTAATTCTATGATTAATAATAAAACGACTACTAGTCATAAGTATGATAATTTTATTAAAGGACCAACACAAATTTCGGATATTAAGCTGGGTGCTACGAAAACCCCTATTGAACCGTTGGCTCCCCAAATAAATGAAAATACTTTTGTTCAACCTTTAGTGCCACCAATAGTTAGAATGACTAAAAAATCGTTAAATGAACAAGATAAAATGTATGCCCTCTCAAGATTAAGAGATGAAAGAATATATAATCTTATGAGATTATACCTCTCTTACTTGCATGATGACTCTTATAATTGTGTTATCGAGGGAAAAACAAAGACTAATGTTTTCGTACTTCTACATAATGAAGGGCTTCTAATGAATTACAAAGCTCTTTATGATCTCTTTGTAAACTATCATGAGTCTATTGGCGTGCCCATTAAAATGATGCAAGAAGACTTAAAAGCCTTTCGTAGTTATTGTAATAGTAACTACTATAATCACTTACAGCGATCGAGAGAAACTTATAATAAGTTTTTTCTTGCCAAAAGTTAAAAATAACTTAATCACTGTATCAACAATAAAGCATAAAGATAGGACAAGTAATCTCTCATTATATTATCAATATATAAGAGGATTACGCACTAAAACAACACAAGTTTTTAGTAAATCCAAAGTACTAAACTCGGATATATTTATGCTTACTGAGACTTGGTTATCTTCTTCTATTAATTCTCTTGAATTATTTCACAATTCCTACTTAGTTTACAGGAAAGATAGATATCAAAATGATATTGATATTTTAAATAATTCATTGACTCCTAAAGGTGGAGGTGTTCTTATATCAGTTAAGAATAACTTTAACTCTTCGCAGGTACAAATACCTGATTTAATAAACTGTGATGTAATAGCAGTTAAAATTGATTTAAATGTTTTAAATCTTTATATTCTATGTTGCTACATTCCTCCAAATAGTAATATAAAAGTTTACCAAGATTTCTGCTCAGTTGTTGATTCTTTGAATAATAAATTAAATGACCTTGACGAACTCATAATATGTGGGGATCTTAATTTGCCAAATATTAATTGGCAACTTCATGACGAGGAATGTTTCTACATTCCGACTAATTTAACCTCTAATGTCGAATCAACAGTTATATATAGCTTGCTTGCATGCGGACTTCAACAAGTCTCTTCAACTAAAAATCTATCAAACAAACAATTAGACCTTCTTTTTACTTCTGACTGGGTAAATGTAACTAGAATATTGACGGCAGCACCTCTTTCAAAAATTGATTGTCATCATCCCCCTTTCAGTTTTCAATTTCATTATAATTATTTAAATAAATCGTCATTAAATATCTCACATAAATTTAATTTTTCCAAAACTAATTTTTATATGCTTAACAATTTTTTTCTTTCAATTGACTTTAATTCTTTACTAGACATATATGGTTTAAATAAAACGATTAATAAATTTTACGAAGTAATTTACCATGGATTTGACTTGTATGTTCTTCGAGTTCATGATAGAAATATCAATTCAAGCCCACCATGGTATGATGGTGAACTAAAAACTCTTAGAAATAAAAAAAATAAAGCGTGGAATGCATATTTAAAAAAGAAGGATAATATTTCTTATTCAAATTTTCTAAATTTTTTTACCGCATTCAAATCCTTACTTAAATATGAAGCTTACATTAGTAAAATTGCTTCGCAACTTCGTACAGATCCTAAATCTTTTTGGAAGCTTGTAAATTCAAAACGTAAATCCGATCAATATCCAAATATGTCTTACAAAGATCAGAATTCTAACGACTCAATTGTTATATCTAATTATTTTAAAGATTTTTTCGCCGGTAGTTATTCTACTTCTTCGTTCGATATTGACGAATCTAATTTTAACCATTTGGAAGACTTTCCAAGTTTACCTCTTCAAAATATTAATTTTACACCAGCCGCAATACAGCTTTATCTAACTGAATTGGGTGATAACTCTGCTCCTGCACCAGATAACCTCCCAGAAATTATTTTAAAGCGTTGCGCCGATTCCCTATATAATCCTATAGCACTTCTTTTTAATAAATCTTTTGCTTTTGGGGTGTTCCCTAAGTTATGGAAAGAATCGTACATAAGGCCAGTTCATAAAAAAGATTCAAAAAGTAATGTCGTGAATTATAGGCCTATTTCTAAACTTTCTAGTTTGCCGAAAGTGTTTGAGCTTATGGTCTTTGATGCAATTTATGATTATTGTTCTGAATTTATAGTGAATGATCAACATGGATTTGTAAAGAAGAGATCAACTGTAACTAACCTTACAGAAATAGCTTCAACTATTTTGAAAACAATGGAAGTTGGGCGCCAAACTGACATGGTTTACACTGACTCAAGTAAAGCGTTTGATCTTCTACCTCATAGTGTAATACTCTATAAATTAAAAAAATATGGTTTTCCTTATTTCTTAATCAACTGGATTGATTCATACTTAAATAACCGTAGCTATAGTGTTCTTTTCAGAACAGCAATTTCAGCATCTTTTGTTGCTAGTTTTGGAGTACCATAGGGTAGTCATCTTGCGTCATTGTTGTTTATTATCTCAATAGATGATGTTACTAAGATTATTCAGAACAGTTCCATAAAATTTACGCTGACGATATTAAAATCTTTAAAGAAGTGTGCTCAATGAATGATGCAGACTCTTTCCAAAAAGATCTTAATAACTTTATGAACTGGTGTAAATGTAACAATCTTATTTTAAACAATGATAAATGTGCCGTCATTTCATTTACGTGTTCCCTAAACTTAATCACAAATAATTACACTTTTAATAACAACATAATAAAAAGAGTCACTGAATTTAATGATCTTGGTGTAACTTTTGATTGTAAACTTACTTTTAATACACATATTAGCATCATTAGTAAAACAAACTCAATGCTAGGTTTTGTAAAAAGATGGTCTAGAGAATTTAATGACCCATATATTATAAAATCTCTTTACACGACTTTAGTTCGTCCTATTCTGGAGTATGCAAATCAGGTCTGGTCTCCACACTATCATTAACATATTGTTAGAATTGAAGCAATACAAAGAAATTTTCTAAGGTTCGCCTTAAGAAACCTAAATTCGGCTGATCTCCTTATATTGCCTCCATATGTCAATCGTCTCAAATTACTTGACATGAATACTTTAGAATGCAGACGAACAGTCATGGGTATTGTTTTTATTACTCAGGTATTTCATAACTATATAGATTCACACTACATTAACAACATATTAATTAACTCAATCAACACACGAACACGTTTCAGGTCCGAAAACACATTTTCGATTAGATATCATAGAACTAATTACGGCAAATATGAGCCGATTAATAGAATGTTGATAAATGTGAATCAATACAAAACTATAATAAATATAAACATGACTAAAGATGTGATCAAAAAATCACTATTCAAAATAATTCCATAATTCCTGTTCACTATTTTTGTTGTAAAAATTTTGTGAAATATTAAATATAAGCAAATAACCATTTTTTTTTTTTTTATAAAATAAATTTTGCTTTGTATAACTTTAATATTAATTTTAGATTAAGTATAATTATCTAAATGTAATATGTAAATACTTGAATTAAGTAAATAAAATAAATAAATAAAATAAATTTATAGTGAAACGACTTGCGGAAATGTGGAATTTAAATCTGAAATATTAATGTTAAATATTAATCAAGAAGTTCCTTTACATCCTTATTCTTTAATTCGTGTGCATTATAAACGCCTATTAATTCGCTACGTAATCTTGAAAAATCAAAACGCTTACCATATGAATTTTTTAAACTATTTAAAGCCGGGTCAGGAAACTTTTGACAGTAGGAATTAGACAATTTTGGATTAATTAACCGCAAAAAAAGTAAATTTGCCAAGTCCTTGAACCGCTCATTTACTTGAACGGAAATGTTATCTAAAATTTCAAAAAAAATTCTTCTATAATGTCCTTGCCGATTACTTTCATTGACTGACGTGCCTCGTCTCTTGGTGAAGACAAAAGACGGCATTTCGTTAGCTTTATCCCAATAAATTTGAAATTCATCACGTTTGCGAATAATTGTATATCTAAATTCTTCAATTTTCAATAAGAAATATTTTATGTCTACGGTTTTGCTTTGTAGAACGTTATATAATATGTCAGTCAAAACAAAAATATCTGAAAATACTGGTTGGTGACTAAATCCATAAACCGAAATCTAGAAATAAAAATCCAAAAGCCAAAATGCACAAAAAAAATATCCACAAAAAAATAATATCCCTAATAATAAAGTTTTAAAACTAATTTTTAATTTTTAAATGCATAAAGATTTTTTTTGTGGATTATTTTTTGTGGATTTTTTTTTTTTGCAAAAGTCATTATGGATTTTATTTTTTGTGGATTTAGTCACCAACCCGAAAATACAGATAAAAGAAAACAACAATTAAACCCTTTTAGATAATTTAAATAGCCGCGAGACATGTTAAAAGTTTCTGCATCCCATTTATCTGGATTTTGTAAAATAATATCAAACATGGAAATTAAACTTTCTCTGCTTTCAAAAAGTGTGTTTACAATTCTTCTATTGTGCACCCATTTTGACCCACTTACTGAGGGAAATCTCCTTTTACTTCTTTATCTAACTCGTATGTGCGTTTTGTTGAGCTACTAAAAACAAAGACAGACCACCTAAAGTTTTAAAATAAATTGCGCACTCTTTTATTTTGGATTTTTCCAAAGACAGTGATAAAACAAGATTTAATCGATGAGCACAGCAATGGACAAAAAGTGCATTCCTTACATACTTCCTTAATTTTGGTTTGAAGTCCAGAAATATGCCCAGACATCACCGCCGCACCATCATACGTTTGCGCAATGAGTTTTTCTTTACAATCATATTGCCCTAACTTTTCAAAAACATATTATGTAGCTAAAGCTGAAGTAGTTCTATCAAGGCTTACATCTGCAAATTCAATAAAACGCTCCACAACTTTTCCGTTTGAATAATATCTAAAAACCGTTGATAATTGTGCTATATTTCTACAATCGGTTGTTTCATCGAGCGATATAGCTACAAAAAAAGATTCTGCAATTTCATTTTTAATATGTCGATTCGAACATTTCCCACAGAATCAATTAGATAGTTTTGAATTCTATTAGATAATCCTGAAAACACAGTCGAAAAATCTAAATGTGAAGACAAAAGTTCGTCATAATTACTTAACAAGTACACTGTATCGACATAATTTCCTTTATTGCACGAAGATTCACCTTCGTCGTGACCGCGAAATGCTAATTCATGTATTACTAAATGGCATGTTACCATAATTAACCGTTCTAAAATTTTCCTGTTTTTTCGTTCCTTTTCATTATGTGCATGTGCATTATTTGCATGTTTCATTTTATCTAAAGCGCAATCGATTCGTACCAAAAGTTTTAAATGATACCATCGCTTTTATATGGCTCAATGAAATTTCATGTCTTTTTTGTGCTTTGCTTAAATTATTTAAATCGCTAAAACCTGTTGAATTCCACACATTTTTTTCAGTGGTAAAAGGAAGACATAGCCAACAAAATAATTTGACTCTTTCTTCACAATTTGTCAACCAAGAGATAGAGCCGTAATAAGCTAAATTGAAATGCCTGATACAAGTTTTAATTTTGGTGTTCAAATTACTCATAATTGGTTTCGGGTTCCCATCCTTTATAATATTTTCCTTTTCTACGTAACTTAAAGATGCAAAAGACTTTTTCAATAAAAAACCGATAATGCAGCATTTATTCTCCATTTTCAAAGAAATATGATATACATTGGTTTTCACTTAAATTTTATTTAAAAATATCAAATTAAAAGACAAGACCTAAAAAAAATTATATGTAAAAATATAATTACATTAAGATGTTTTTAAATTAATGTATATCAACATAGACTGTTAAAATCAATCTTTTCTACTTTTCTTCTAAATAAGAAGTAATTCAAGTAAATTAAAATGTTGATAAAAATTGTTTAGAAATATTTACAAGTTTATTGTATTTTACTTTTTTTTTATTTTACTATTCGTAAATAAAAAACAAGTAAAAGTAAAAGTAAGTCGATGCAACCGACTTATTTATACCCTACACCTTAAAAATTCAAATAAAATTAAAAATCCATAAGTTATTTTAGTTACCTATTTAATATAACTAAGCTAAAAAAATACATGCTTTTACAACCTTTGTACAAGATTTCAGATTTCTATCTTTATTAAATTCGAAAATATGCTTGTTAGGTCCTGGGAATTGTGTGAAGGCACGCGGACCACCACCCCAATTCATGTCAAATTTTAGAACCATCATCAGAATAGGGTAGAACACTCTTATATCAAATTTCAAGTTTTTATATTGATTAATTTCGATGATATGCTTGTTTGGTCTTGGGAGTTGTGTGGCAGATACCCGAATAACCATTCTAATTCATCTGAAATTTTAAGCAAATCAGGGAGTCAGGAAACAACCGCCTCGTATCAAATTTGCAGTTTCAATCTTTATTAATTTCAAAGATATGCTTGTTCGGTTTTGGAAGTTGTATGGGAGGTACCCGAACCCATGGACCGTTTTCGCCCATTTGCAATCCCCACCTTACTTTAGTGATTGTTAACCTACAGTATAAATTTCATCAAGATAGCATCATTATTTTTTGAGTTATCGTGCGTACGGACGGACATCGCTAAATCAACTCAGAAGGTGATTCCAATTCAGAATACATAAACATGCCCATATCTAACTAGCTTCTTTTTGGTAGTTACAAACACCATACCAAAGTTTTTATATCCGATACTGTACGTGTAGGGTACAAAAACATAAATACATAAATTAAAAATTATAGAAAGAAGCTTTTTAGAGATTCATTTGTTTTATAATCTCAATAAAAGAGTTCGAAATTATCCAATTACATCAAAAATTCAGCTTCATAAGAAGCTAAAGGAAGAATGGGGTAATATTACCTCTCAATGTACCGCAAACTTAGTAAAATCAATGCCTAGAAGATTGAGGGAAGTAATAAAAACGAAAGGAAGTCCTACAAAATATTAAATTATTTTTAAATTAAAATTTGTTAAATAAAAACATTTGTGGACGATTTTCAATGTGATACATTAGAACATATTGTTGTTGTTTTCATTGTAAAAATAAACCGTTAAGTTTAGATTCTTTTTTTCTATATTATAGTAAATATTCTATATTCTATTCTTTTTGTACTAACATAAGGGTGGACGAATTTGATTGTGATTCACTGTATAAATTACAAAAGTAAACAAATCACTGTCTGAACTAGTTATATTTAATTAAATATTTATTTTATTTTTCTATTATTAGCTTCTATTAATTATTTATAATTGCAAATTTAAAAAAAAAACCAAACCTTTTTTCATTTAATAAATCATAGCAGCTAATGAAAATACCTACATTTTAATTGTAAAAAATTTAAAGACCATACGGCAATATGCTAGGGTCATTGTATTAACACTTTAATTTATTATATGATATTATGTACATATAACTTTAAGTAAATAAAATTAAAAAAAAAATCACGAAAAAAAAAATCGTGAAAAAAAATCTCTAATTTAAATTTGGTGGAAAAAATCCCGAAAAAAAATACTGAAAACCAAAAATACGGCAATCAAGGAATTTCTGTTCAAAAAAGTACATAATATATAAAAAATATTAAGAAGGATTTTAGAGTATTGGATACAAAACCAGATTATACGATTTTCCAAAATAAATATATATACAATATATGCATATGTGAGATTCTAAATTGAGATTAAGTAGATAGAGTAGGACTCAAAAACAAAGTTGTACTCCTTTTACATAAAATTTATATACATATGAATATGTGACATTCTGAATTAGGAGAGTTTAGAGTTGGATTCGAAATCAGGGTATTCCCTTTTTCCAGAATATTTTTATATATGTATCTAAATGCCAGATTCTCAAATAGAAGGGTATTTAGATTTGGATTCAAAATCAGGAAGGGTTTCCTCTTTTTCCAGAATGTGTATATTTTGTAAGCTACCATAAAATATATGATTTTGTATCCAACTCTAAAATTCATCCTAAAATCCATTGTTAATATATTATGTACTTACATATTTGAATAGATATTTCCTTGGTTCCCCACTGATAGCAATATCCAAATAGTATTCAAGTTCATAAACATATTACAAATATTATGTAAATAATAGTTTAATATTGTTTGTATTAACAACATATTATAAAATGATATGAAAAAAACAAACATATTGTATGATGATATGATAGCAAACCCTTTAATATTATTTGTTTAAAAGAAACGTATTAAAGTTATTTTATATTTAAATATTGACCAGATGATTAAAATAAAAATAATATTTCAAGCAATTTCAACATCGTGAATTAAATTTATTTGAATCACCATAATTTGGCCGCCGTTTTTTTTTCGAGATTTTATATTATTCGGCATTTTGAGGATTTTTTTTTCAAGATTTTAAATCATTCGGAATTTTTTTGGGGATTTTTTCTTTCGGGGTTTCTTTTTTTCAGTAAATTGTCATAGACCCTAAATTTAGTTGTTATAAAATTTGTTTAAAATTTATTTACTCAGAATTATAACATCGTGCCTAAGGAAACCTCACCCTTAGATAACGACGAAAAAGGCTTGTATCACGATATTGAAACTTTTTGTTCATAAATTTTTTTTATTTTTATTTTTTTTTTATTTATTTGATTCGCCTTGACAAATTAAAAATACAAATTTCTTTTTACTTCTAATATTTAGTAATTATTATCTAGTTAATTTTATTTCAAAATTATAAATTTACAACATTCAAGTGAAATATAAAATCGCAGACTTCTGCAAAATTATTTATTTATTAAATAATTATTAGTAAGTATTGATTAGTAAAATTAATTTTTTAGTAAGGTTTATTAATTATCTGATAATGATGGTTAGTTAGAAGCATTTATAGCTGCAGAAGAATTATTTGTAATTATTATTTTCTATTTTTGTTTTCAAAATTTTAATTTTATTATTATTTTTTTTCTTTTTAAATACTTTCTTTTATAATTTCAATAAATTTGCACAAAAGTTTTCTTTTCTCCCTTTTAGGATACTTGTTGACGAAAACCTTGTACCTGTCTTTTTAATTTTAATTTTCTTTATAATATTCTTTAAATTAATAAAAACAAAATTTTCTTTTCTTCTGCACTAAAATACTTATTGACGAAAAAAAAATTTTTTACCTTCATGTTTCTTTGGCCAAAGATTTTTATTTATTATACCCTATACCTAAAGTATAGGGTATATTAACTTTGGTATGGTGTTTGTAACCACCAAAAGGAAGCGAGTTAGATATGGACATGTATATATATTCTGAATCAGGATCACCTTCAGAGTCGATTTAACGATGTCCATCCGTCCGTCCGTCCGTTCGCACGATAACTCAAAAACTAACAAAGCTATCTTGATGAAATATATATAGTAGGTTACTAATTACGAAAGGCTAAGTTCGAATCTGGACAAAATCGGTCCATGGGTTCAGATTCTGGAAGCTTCCGAATGATTCCGGAGCAAACGAGATTATCTCCAAAACCAACAAAGATAGAACCTTTAAATTTTGTACAATGATATTCCTTCGGGTTCGATTTATGTCTCTGAAATTTAAGAGAATTTAGGTTTGGATTTTGGAAGCTTCCGAACGAGCCCCAGAGCAAATGAGATTATCGCCAAAAACAACAAATATATAACCTTTAAATTTGGCAGAATGGTTTTCTTTCATGTTTGATTTAGGTCTCTGAAATTTGAGAGGATTTGGTCCTTCGTTTCGGATTTTGGAAGCTTCCCAACGAACCTCAGAGCAAATGATATTATCTCCAAAAGCAACAAAGATATAACCTTTAAATTAGGCAGAATGGTGTTCCTTTATGTTTGATTTGTGTTTCTGAAATTTGTGAGGATTTGGTCCATGGGTTCAAATCTTGGAAGCTTCCGGACGAGCCACAGAGCAAACTAGTATATCTCCACAACCAAGATAGAACTTTTATTTTTAGTACAAAGGTGTTCTGTTATGTTTTCTTTTCTGTAAAATTGGAAACTGACATTTGAAAGAATTTGAAACATGGGTTCGTATTTTGGAAACTTCCGGACGAGCACAAGAGCAACGAGCATATCTTCAAAACCAACAAAAGTAGAACCTTTAAATTTAGTACAATGGTGTTCTGGCATGTTTTCTTTATGTTCCTGAGATGGATTCGAAGAATTGGAGTGGCAATTCGGGTACCTGACACACGCCTCTCAAGGACTAACAATCTTCGAAACTAATAAAGATAGAAAATTAAAATTTTTTACAAACGTGTTAAGCATATCCCAAGAGGATGCCTCTTTTACGTTCCTGAAATTCGAGTTGAATAAGACAGAAAAAGGAAGAAGTTCAAGCAGCTTCCAAAAAAACTTATGGATTTTTAATTTGATTCGAAATATTTAGGTGTCGGCTATTAATAAGTCGGTTACATCGACTTACTGTTACATTTACTTGTTTTTTTATTATTATTTTTCAAAAAATTTTCTTATATTTCCTTCTTTTTTTCCTTTTTTTTTATTTATATTTCTTTATTTTAGAATATTTCCTTTTGGTAGAAAAAATAAAGAAAAAATTGCACTTACATCAAAATCAAGTATTGGAGTCCTATTTTTAAGAACCATTCGCTAAGAACCACCAAGTCTTTCGTATTAGCAGAATAGGCGGCTGCCAACTCGTACTTGTTGTGTTTCTACGCAGTACGATGGCTCCTTTTTGCCCTTATGAGCTACTAGGAGACCACCTCGTTTCCTTTTCTTTTTGTTAATCCAAATTCAGTGAGAATTATTCTTACTTACTTTTTGCTAGCAGTGTAAAGCTTGTTTTTTCCGTACACCTGATTTATTGTTTCTGTTTAGCTTTTTACACAGTTTTCCAACAGTTTTAAAACTTTTTCCTATTTACTTTTAAGTTGTTTAGTTCAATTTTAAGTTTATGGTTTCTTTCAAGCGAAAATATATTTTTTTTGGAATTGTTTTTATTACACAGTTAGATTATTCAAAAAAATTTTTTTTATTAATTAATTTTTATTTTTTTAATTATTCATTTTTTTTTTTAATTTTAATTAATTTTTAACTTAATTTTTTAATTAAATTTTTTGTTTTATTTTCAGGTAAGTTTGCACTATCAATGCACTATTACACTGCTCAGTGCTCCCTGCTTAGGCAAGTTAAGTTTTTATATGGAATGCAAAAACTAAAAAACCTTTTTTTTATTTTCTTATATTTTTACTATCTATTTATATCTGAATTTTTTAATTAAATTATTTTAGTTTATATTTTTTACTACTGTTTTTGTTGAAGGTAAGATTTATAATGAATTTTAATTTTAATTATTTTTATTTAACTCTACTGCATAATTTGCTGAAATTGCTATGCTGCATTTTTTATGTGAATTGAACTTTACTTTATTTCCCAATATTAATTGCTGACCATTCATTTTAGTTGTTGCGCGTATTATGTGATCATACAATCACACCACCTGGCACATTTCAATAACTTCAAAATTATATATTTTAATTATTAAATTCAATATCAAATTACAATTTTTTACTAATTAACTTTATTTAAGTAAATTATATTAAATCAACTAATTCAATTATTAATAATAATGCTTAGTAAACACTTTGTATCTGAATTTATTTGGCAATAATTTAAATATAACATTTTGTGAACTTTTAAAATTCAAATTTCCCATATTAATGTAATTTCCTGTTTATTAACTAAAGTTTGATCACCACTGTATTTTGTAATATATAAAAGACCTGTAAAATAAAATAATTAATTAATTAAGTTTGGAGAACCTAATAAAGCTCTTGTTAATAATAAATAAATTGTATTTTTTCGTTAATGTCGAAAAGATATATTTAACTGGCGCAGACGGTAGGACCAGGTGATGATCCTTTACAAGTTATATTACTGTACGATACGAATAAAAAACGGCGGTTTATCGTTTAAAAGATGTATTGTGAAAACTTAAAATGACGGTTCATCGTTCATATTGAAAAATATAATAATAAACATATAAATTATTAATTTAAAACGACGGTTAATCGTTTATAATAAAAAATTAAGTGTATAAGTAATGTGTATAATAAAAACATTTCAAAAAACTGAAATATACTACTGAATATAAACTATTAAATATTAAATTTATTATAAATGAATAAATTATTAAATAAATAAATTATTATATTTAAAATAGAAAATAAATAAGTAAAAATAATATTACAAAATAAAAGTAAAATCAATAAATTTAATCAATGAACTTAGAATTGTTAAATGTTAAAAAAAATAACAAAAATAAAAGGGAAATCAATCAATAACTTACAATTGTTAACTTTTAATTATCTTTAAACTAGTAAAAAAAGGAAAAATAAAATAAAACCAAAATATTTTTTTAAAGAAAGAATTTAAAACTTCTGTTTAAGAAAATTTATTATAGACTATGTGATACAATTGAAATAAAAGATTAGTGTACTCCAGTACTTTACGCATGATCAATGTTAACTGCAACTATCCTCCTCCAAATCACGGTTACGTAAGTAGAAATTGAATTTCCTTTTTTCATTTCTATATTTCATATTAATAACTTCTAAATAATTGATTATTGAAATATCATTTTAAAATAAATGTTTATAATCTATATAACTTAAATCTGACAAAACTTTATGATTGTTGTATTAATTTTTATATAATTTGTATGATAAAATTTGTGATTGTTTTATTAATTTTTATCTGATATAATCTGTCAGATAGAAAAAAATTTTTTTTTGATTATTGTATTAAATCTGATATATAATATACATTTTTTTTGACTAATATTAGTTTAAATCACGTGTCATTCCGATCTATGAAATCTGCTAGACCAAAGCGTAAATTCGTTCCATATCAAATTAGAAAAGAATTACCTAACTTCTTTTTACCTAATAAAATCGCGAATATTAGTTTTTCAAGTTCGGAAGACTCCATAAAGTCGTTTTCTGAAATGGATCCACAACCTAATGACGTTAATTCCATCTTTAATTCGCTAAGAATCCCGGATGCCGTTAAAAATCTTCCAAAATTTGACGGAAACCTTCGCCTTCTTTTTGATTTTATAGAAAATGTTGAAGAAATACTTGCTTTGACAAAAGACATTGACAGTATTTCTTATGGCAAGATTGTTCTAAGAGGCATAATAATTAAAATCGAAGGCCAAGCAAGGGAAGTATTGAATATGTGTGGCACTCCCTTAGAATGGGAACAAATTAAAAAAAAAATGATCCTACACTACTCCGACAAAAGAAACGATACGTCATTGATCAGAGACCTCCATAATTTAAAACAGGGAAGTAGAACAATTGAAAATTTTTATAGTCAGGTTATTGAAATTCAAGCCACTATGGCTAATCATATTTAAATAGATGAAAAGGATAGCCAAGTAATTCAATCCAAAAAGGCACTGTTTTCCGAAATGTGTCTTAACGTTTTTCTATCCGGATTAAGAAAACCCTTAGGATCTATAGTCCGTGCAATGAGACCAGATACATTACCAGCAGGTTTCTCCTACTGTGTTCAAGAACAAAACATATTTTGTAACAAACAGAGCAATTTGATTTCTCAACCAAAATCTATTCAAATTACAAAACCGAATGTTAGACCAACAATTCAAAACCATAATAATCGATTAATTCACAATCAAGTATGTTTGAAAACGGACCAAACACGTTTACAAAAGGACCAAACACGTTCACAACCAAATTTTCACAACCATTATAATAATAATACAACCAAATATTTCTCGTAATAATTTTGATAATAATAATTTGAACAATAAACCAAAATATAACCCAATTTGGAATCAATGTCGAACTTTCAATAATCAAACGAATGGACAATCAAATTTCCAATACCGACCAACTAATAACTATGACAGATTTAAAAATCAAAATATGGTACCACAAGGAACACCAACCAATCCTTTTTAAACAAATAAACCATTCCCGAAATATGTAAGTGAGGAGTTATTTAATCTAAATAACGAACTTATAGATGGTAATTCCTACAATAACGTACATACAGATGACAATAGCGAATATACAAATTTAGACAACTACTACCACTATTCAGACAATACTGAAAACATTTCTGAAAGTATAGATCAAATGGACGATATAAATCAGAATACCATAGTAGATGATTGATATTTTTGTACAGGTGCCTTCACAAACCAATCAGATACGTAGACATAAACCGTCACGGATATATGCTTCCTTATATAAATATTATTCTATCTCCTATAAAAAGACCGCTAAAGTTTCTAATTGATACGGGAGCCTCATCGTCTTTTTTAAATCTCGAACTTTTCAAACAAGCAAAACCAACAGAAATAGTAACCGCTTTTATTAAACACCAAGTTCAGAACGAAATCTTTCTTAATACCTTTAAAGAATTTAAACAGCCTGGTAAACTAAAATTTCCAGCTTTTAAATTTCATGAGTATTTCGACGGACTCTTAGGCTTAGACATTTTTACAGAACTAGAAGCTAAAGTTGATTTAACAAATAGAAAAATAATTACAAAAATTCCTTAATTGCCTTACAATTTAAACCAAATTTTATGTCAGACAACTATATGGTTCCTTCCAAATCTAAAAGAATAGCAATAATGCCGGTAGATAATCAAGAGGGTGAAATTTATATCAACAATATCGAAATATCACCCAACTTATTTATATCTGAAGGAATTTACCAAGCTAAAGACTGTACAAGTTGTAAATCAATCTGATATAGAACTATTACTGTATTTAGAAGAACCAATTAAAACTGAACCTATAACAAACTATACCGAACTTAATAATTACCAAATTACTTGCAACTTAGACCAAAATGTTTCACGAAAAGAAATATACGACCTAATTCGAACAGATCATTTGAATGAGTAAGAACGCAATTCACTTCTTCAAACGTGTAGAGAATATGGAACTATATTTTTCATAGAAGGAGAACCACTCCACTTGGTGTTCTCCAGTATGGATAGTACCGAAAAAACTAGATGCTACAGGAAATCTACAGGGTATATCCGAATGCCTTTTGGATTAAAAAACGTTTTATCAACTTTTCAGAGGGTTATGAACAGAATCTTAAGGGATTTAGTGGGAAAAGTATGTCATGTTTATGTGGATAATATCATCATCTTCTCAACATCGTAGCAAAAACACAAAAAAATCTACGAAAAGTGTTTGAACGACTTCATAGAGCAAATTTCAAAATTCAACTTGATAAATGCGAATTGATAAATGCGAAAGAAATAGTATTTCTGGGACACATAGTAACCACCAAAGGGGTAAAACAAAATCTAGACAAAATACAGGTCATTAAACGTTTTCCAATACCAAAAAATCCTAAGGAAATAAAGTCATTTCTAGGATTACTTGGATATTACAGGAACGACTAACAAAACCTTTGATATTGTGAAAGTTATGTTAAAACCTTTGAAATGTGTAAAGGTCTGCTTATAAACGACCCGATCTTCCAATATCTGGATTTTTCAAGATCATTTGTCTTGAAAACGGATGCCAGCAATTACGCTGTCGGCGCCATAATCTCACAGAGACCATTTGGAAATGACAAACCTATATTTTATGCGAATAGGACACTGACCACGTCAGAAATTAATTATTTCACTATTGAGAAGGAATTATTGGCTATCGTGTGGGCCGTAAGATATTTCCGTCCATATCTTTTTGGAAACCAATTTACCATTGTAATTGACAACAAACCACTTATTTGGCTTATGAATCTAAAACAGCTAAATTCAAGATTAGTTCGATGGCGATTAAAATTGGAAGAATATGATTATAAAATCGTTTATAAAAAAGGCTCCACAAATTTAAATGCAGATGCATTGAGCCGCATTAAATTAGTAAATACCGAAATCAATATTCACGAATCTGACCCGAGAACATCACAAAACACTCAAAATACCATAGTGCAAACTAAGTGATAATTACTGTCAAACTAATACGATGTACAGAACTTCTAAAAGACATTCTCAAAGATGACGAACAAGAGAGACGAATTAACTAATATCATGCGGAGATTAATTATAGAGAAATTTATGAAACTCTATTATATCTAAAGAGCAAACTATATTTTCCCCTCTTGAAGAACAAAATAATAAAAACACTTAACAATTGTGAAACTTGTCAACAGTTAAAATATGACAGAAACCCACTAAACCTAAATACGAATTACCCGAAATACCGCAAAACCCAATGAACTTACTTCATTATATACAGTATAAACAATAAGAAAATTTTAACGATTATTGACAAATTTTCCAAATTTGCCGGTGCAACAGAGAAATATTTTAACCATGATAAAATTTCCCAAACACTTCTTTAGCCTACACAGTGCACGGCATACCTCGCAAAATAGTTTCAGATCAAGGTTCAGAATTCTCTTCTATAATCTTTCATGACTTCTGCAACCAATTCAATATAATATACCATATAACCTCCTTTCAACAAACAAGCAGCCCGGTCGAACGTTTACATTCAACCTTAACCGAAATCTACAAGATAATTTTAAGTAAACAACACAACAAAAGTCATGAAGAAATCTTGGACGAAACCGTAATTATCTATAATAACACTATACATACCACCACAAAACATACCGCATACGAGCTATTTTATGGTAGAACTAATTCCTTTTTAAAAAATTTAAACACCAGTTCTGATGATTATTTCTAAAAACTGAACGAATACATAGCAAACTTTTATCCCGAAATTCTAAACCAAATAGAAAATAAATCAAAATTAACCATATAAAAATTCAATTAAAATCGCGAAGACTCCGAAAATTTAGAAATTTAAAAAATAACCTATAAGAAAGTGGGGAAGAGAAATAGGTTAACCCGTAGATTTACCAAACATAAGACAAAAACCAATAACAAAGTTTCTATAATAACTCTTAACAATAGGAAAATTCATAAAATCAGATTAAAACGCAAACGTAAATTTCAAGGTGATGACAGTGACAGGATAAAAACTGGAAATACGAGATCTAACGAACAATCAGGCACTGACAATGATAATGCATGCAATTTGTCCAATAAATTGGACGAATATGAAAAAACAATATGGGAAATAGAAGTATCCATTGAAAATTTCCCAAGTTACGACGAACAATAAGACTCGCCAAAATTTACGAAACTTAAAATTATTGAACTAAGACATAGACTTAACGCATTAAAACCGAATATTAGAAAGAAAAGAAGACTTGGGACAATTATAAAAACTATAACTGGTAACATGGACACCACGGACGCCCAACAAATAAATGAACAACTTAACCTTCTATTAACAGACCAAGAAAACCAAAATGCAAAACTTTCTATAATTAACCACCAAATGATGGAACGTTTCGAAAATATTACAAATCATATAAACCAAGAACAGGAAATAATTCAAAACTATTTAAATTACCATCAAAATAATATAATAACAGGTAAAAGTGTGATAAAACGAGGAAGAATACATGACTTTGTCATTACTTATATAATAAACATGATATTATATAAGTATGTATGTATATCAATATCATATAAATAAAAATTCTTCAAGCAACCGTTATGTTGTTTATTTATTTATGGGTTGTTTTATACTACGCATTATATCCTCAACAATTTGAAATTATCGAGTAAAACAAAATGCAAAAAATTTGTTGAAGAAATTTGTTAGAAAATTGAAAAAATCAAATAACACTTTCGTCAATTATAAAGTAACCCTATATTATTAAAAAAAGTTATTAACAGAAATAAGAGTATAATATTAAAGCTTTAAGTTTTGTGTATTACTTCAAAAAAATTTTAACATGTGTTCAAGTTACATTTGTTTCAAAATAGGAAATTTTCAGTTTTTGACCCCTTACAGCTCCTAAACAGGGGGTGATACAAAAAAAATTTCTGAAATGACTCATACTTATTTTCAAAGATCTAACTTCTGTCTCCGTTTGTAACACCTCGAAATAAGCGAGCTAGATATACCTTCAAAGGTATGGATCGGATCAGAAAAAAATTCTAAGACGATTGAGCCATGTCCGTCCGTCCGTCCGTCCGTCAGCACGCTAGCTCTAAAACTAAGAAAACTAGAATCTTGAAACTTACACAAAATATTTTAGGAGTAATTTGTAAGTTCCCTATTTTTTTGGTTGAGTTTGGACCAAAACTTAGGGTAGCTCTCGAACACATAACTTTTAGATCCCCACATTTTTTTGAAATAGAGCTATGAAATTTTAACTTTTGATAGATCTCACAAAAATATTAATTTTATTTTTAACAACTTTTTTTTGTAGCCCCACCCGTTACGGACCTACAACTCCCCAAAGGTTCAAAAAAGCTCTATATTTAAATTATTATAGCACAAGTTGTATAAGGTATATCTTCATTTTGAAAACGCCAAACGATTACTACTTTTATTAGCTTTAAAAGTATATATACAATAAATATGTATTTGTGGCATACGGTGTCTTAATTTACCGTTATGTAAAACTCAAATTTTGCAAAATCCTTCAACCCTTCTATCTTCTAAACGGTTTAAGTTGGAAACTAGAAATTTTGACAGAAGTTAGATCTTTGAAAATAAGTATGAGTCATTTCAGAAATTTTTTTTGTATCACCCCCCGTTTAGGAGCTGTAAGGGGTCAAAAACTGAAAATTTCCTATTTTTAAACACCTGTAACTTGAACACCTGTTAAAATTTTTTTGAAGTGATACACAAAAATTAAAGCTTCAACATTATACTCTTATTTCTGTTAACAACTTTTTTTAATAATATAGGATTACTTTATAATTGGCGAAAGTGTTACTTGATTTTTTAAAATTTTCTAACAAATTTCTTCAACAAATTTTTTGCATTTTGTTTTACTCGATAATTTCAAATTGTTGAGGATATAATGCGTAGTATAAAACAACCCATAAATAAATAAACAACATAACGGTTGCTTGAACAATTTTTATTTATATGATATTGATATACATACACACTTATATAATATCATGTTTATTTACATATCGTATATGTCACTAGTGAATGAATGATAAGAGTATAGATGTATATTATATAGCGCCGTATTTACATACATATATGTATTTTATTGTACTTATAAGAAATTATTCTGTCAATGGAATATTTAAATATAATATAATATAATATTTAAAAATATATTTACTATTTAGTACTAAGTAAATTTAATATACATTTACCGCTTAGTATTAAATGGTACTATAGAATATTTGAAAAAGTTTTAGATTGATAATCGTTATGTGAAAGGTTAGAATCTGCTTTTGAAAAATGTACATATAAACATATAGTTTGAATATATGTGCAACCCATAGTTGTAGAAATTATAAAATTCACCCAAATTATTTTAAAATACTTAAATATTAAAAAAATAATATTGTAAGCAGAGTGACAGGCTGTCAACATACTAACGGTTCGTACGGATATCTAAGAGTTGACAAAGGCAACTGTATTCTTTCTCGTTTCATATAATCCCACTACCCACAAAATCCCACAAAAAATAATAAACTAAGAATTCCAAAACCTTATATTATTTATAATTCCTATAAAATTCAATATTTCGATGAACCATATACTAAGATCAAAAGCATATATATTTGTGAAGAATTATTTTTTCAAGAAAATAACTGTTCCTGCATTATTTAACCTACTACAAAATAAACCAGCAAATTGGAACTTTACCGAACTTTTACAAGTAACAGATATTTTACAACCAGAACATAATTTCATCCTACTAATAAATGTACCGGAGATATTAATTAAGTCCAACTGTGGTGTAAACAACTTCAGAACCAACAATACCCAACTCATACATTTTCAAAATTGTACAGTCGAGATTAATAACATAATATATCGACAAAACGTGAATTTATTTTGGAATACCATCCATATATTCCCAATGGAATTTTCAAATATCAACTCTACCATAGTAACAGAAAACATACAACTACAAAAATTATATATGTTAAAAAAAATAGCTTCTAAATTTATAATACAAAAGTAAACAAATCACTGTCTGAACTATAAATATCACTATAAATACAAAAGTAAACAAATCACTGCCTGAACTAGTTCTTATTCAACAAAATATTTTGTTATATTAAATTATTATTTACTTTTATTAATTATTTATAATTGCAAATTTAAAAAACAGACCCATTTTCGTTTAAGCAATAATAATAGCAGCTAAATAAAGTATATTTAAATTGTAAATTAAAAGACCATACGGCAATATGCTGCGGTCATTGTGTTAACACTTTAAATTATTATATGATACTAGAAAATCCCCTGTGCAATTACACAATTTCTATAGATGCAAAAACATTTACGATCTAATTCTGACTCCCTTAATAAATTCCCTAACCATTTCATTTTTAGATCAGCACCATTAAAAAAACGTTAGAATCACTTACTTGATTGTAATACAAAAAAAAATTAAACAAATCTAAACATATAAAATAAAAAAAGCTGGGAACAGTTTATTAATTAATCTTGCCGTTTTTCTGTGGTGGTAATTTTGGACAGTTTTTTAATCATTGAGAAAAAATTCATACACATTCATCGTAAAACATCGTGGAGATATGTCAAAAATTGTTGGAAACACATGTATAAAAAAACAATATATTTTTATACCCGTACGATAAGTATCGGGTATAATAAAATTACTACTCCGTTTGTTATACCAGTACGATAAGTAACAGGTATAATATAATTACTCCTCCGTTTGTAACAACTCGAAATAAGCAAGCTAGATATACCTTCAAAGGCATGGATCGGATCAGAATCAAATTCAGAGTCTATAAAGCTTTATCTAAACTAACTCAAACTAACTAAGAACGCTAACTCAAAAACTAAGAAGTCTAGAGTATAGTTGTGCTCTATATTTAAATTCTTATGACACAAGTTACAAAATCTGAAAATGCCAAACGATAGCTGCAGTTATGACCTTTACAAATATGTGTATAATAAATATATAGTTGTGCCATACGGTATATTAATTTACCGTTATGCAAAACTGAATTATTGCAAAATTCTTTAATCCTTCTATCTTTAAACGGTTTCACCTAGAAAATTGAAATTTTGACAGAAGTTAGATCTTTGAAAACAAGATTGTTATTTCAGAAATTTTTTTTTTTGCCCTAGTTTAGCAGATCTAAGGTGTCAAAAACTGAAAACTGCCTATTTTTAAACACCTGTAATTTTAACACTCTGTTAAAATTTTTTTGAAATAATATATAAAAATTAAAGCTCCAACATTACATTTTTATTTTTGTTAGCAACTTTTCTTAATAATATAGGGTTCCTTAAAATTGACGAGCGTTTGATTTAATTTTTTTCAAATTTCCTAACAACATTTGTTTTTTACTCGATAATTTGAAATTGTTGAGGATGACGCGTAGTACAAAAAAATGTAAATAAATAGGCAAAATAACGGTGGCTTGGAAAATTTTTATTTATATGATATCATTAAGTAAAGATAATAGAAAGAGGACCAACTTACTATGAAATATTTTTGAGAAAAATAAAATTTCGTTAATCATTTGATAGTATTAGTGGACATTTTACTACTGTACTCTATTTAAAAAGAGACTTTGTTTTGTTAATAAATAATAATACCTACACACTTTTCGTAATATCTAATATTATATACACACTCGTTTATACATAATATATGTATACATTTTTTAAAAAATAAAATAAAATGGGAATATATATTATATTCATTTATTTTTTGCTCCAAACTTACAAACGTTTTCAATTATAATGACTTAATTATAATGTAGTGGTCGGTTTTCACCTTACAGCTAAACTATAAAATTTTTATTGTTTATTTGATACATATATTATTTTTAATTCAAATTTATTAAGAGGAAAGGAACTGAAAACCTCTTTTGACCTTTGTTGACTTATAGCTAAAAATAAAAATTTACATACTATGACTTAAAAACTAGAGAAGGAATAATTTTGAATATATTGATTAATTAAACAAATTTTGTATTAAAGGATTTTGAGAATCATTGCTCCTAATAATAAATGAGCTCTTTCTATTTATAATCATATTTCCAGAATATATACTAAATAGGACTCATTTTAAAAATTATTTTTAACATAAGGTATTATCGTTTTTTTAAACTTATTTAAATTTATTTCGTTTGCAGAAATTGCAAAACAGAGCGATGAGAGTAATTCTGAAAGTAAATAGATATTGTTCGATTAATTTTATGTTAGAGGCGTTAATGTGGTTGTCAGTATACCAAAGAATTATAGCGAACGTGTTGATAATTGTTTTTAAATTAAAATATAAGATGTACGCCCCGGACTATTTGTGCAATAGATTAGTGTATGCTGGAGATGTACATCATTACTATTTAAGGAATATTTTCAAATTTGGATTGAATTTCTTCAGTAATGAAAAGACAAAAAATATGCTGATGTATAAAGCATTGATGTTATTTAACAATTTACCAAGTGAATTGAATTTTGAAATAAATTTAAATAAGTTTAAAAAAACGATAATGGCTTATGTTAAAAATAATTTTTAAAATGAGTCCTAATTTTTAATATATTCTCATTTTATTTTATTTTTTAGAAAATGTATAGGTACATATATTATGTATAATCGAGTGTGTATATAATATTAGATATTACGAAAAGTGTGTATATATTATTATTTAATAAAAAAACGAAATCTCTTTTTAAATAGAGTACTTTAGTAAAATGTCCACAAATACTATCAAATGATTGAAGAAATTTTATTTTTCTAAAAAATATTTCATAGTAAAAAAGTTTATATGAAGTTGGCCCTCTTTCTATTATCTTTACTCAACGATATCATATAAACAAAAATGCTTCAAGCCACCGTTATTTTGCTTATTTATTTACATTTTTTTTGTACTACGCATCGTCGTCCTCAACAATTTCAAATTATCGAGTAAAAAACAAATGTTATTAGGAAATTTGAAAAAAAACGAATCAAATTCGTCAATTTTAAGGAACCCTAATTATTAAGAAAAGTTGCTAACAAAAATAAAAATATAATGTTGAAGCTTTAATTTTTATGTATTACTTCAACATTAAATATACATTTAATATTTTATGTAGCAGGATTTTCAAGTTACAGGACTTTAAAAATAGGCAATTTTCAGTTTTTGACACCTTAGATCTTCTAAACTAGGGCAAAAAAAAAATTTCTGAAATAACAATTTTATTTTCAAAAATCTAACTTCTGTCAAAATTTCAAGCTTCTAGCTGAAACCGTTTAAAGATAGAAGGATTAAAGAATTTTGCAATAATTCAGTTTCGCATAACGGTAAATTAATATACCGTATGGTACAACTATATATTTATTATACACATATTTGTAAAGGTCATAACTGCAGCTATCGTTTGGCATTTTCAGATTGTACAACTTGTGTCATAAGAATTTACTTCAACATTAAATATACATTTAATACTTTATGTAACAGAATTTTCAAGTTACAGGACTTTAAAAATAGGCAATTTTCAGTTTTTGACACCTTAGATCTCCTAAACTAGGGCAAAAAAAAAAATTTCTGAAATAACAATTTTATTTTCAAAGATCTAACTTCTGTCAAAATTTCAAGTTTCTAGCTGAAACCCTTTAAAGATAGAAGGATTAAAGAATTTTGCAATAATTCAGTTTCGCATAACGGTAAATTAATATACCGTATGGCACAACTATATATTTATTATACACATATTTGTAAAGGTCATAACTGCAGCTATCGTTTGGCATTTTCAGATTGTACAACTTGTGTCATAAGAATTTAAATATAGAGTTTTTTCGAAGTCTGGGGGCCTGTAGCTCCGTAACAGGTGGGCTACAGAAAAAAGTTCTTCCATAATATTAATTTTTTTAGGATATCTATCAGTATTTAAATTGCATGGCTCTACTTCAAACGATGTAGAACTTTCAAAAACTTTGTATGAAAAATGTGGATATTAAAAAGTTAGTTGTTCGAGAGCTACCCGAAGTTTTGCTAGGATCTCAACCAAAAAAAATAGGGAACCTACAAATTGATCCAAAAATATTTTTTGTTAATTTCAATACTATAGACTTCTTAATTTTTGAGTTAGCGTTCTTAGTTAGTTTAGACAACGCTTTATAGACTCAGAATTTGATTCTAATCCGATCCATGCCTTTGAAGGTATATCTAGCTTGCTTATTTCGAGTTGTTACAAACGGAGGAGTAATTATATTATACCTGATACTTATCGTACGGGTATAACAAACGGAGTAGTAATTTTATTATACCCGATACTTATCGTACGGGTATAAAAATATATTGTTTTTTTATACATGTGTTTCAAACAATTTTTGACATATCGCCACGATCTTTTACGATGAATGTCTTTTTAGCTTGGACCATTTTTTCTCAATGATTAAAAAACTGTCAAAAATTACCACCACGGAAAAATGGCGAGATTAATTAATAAACTGTTCCCAGCTTTTTTTATTTTATATGTTTAGATTTGTTTTATGTTTTTTTGTATGACAATCAAGTAAGCGATTCCAACGTTTTGGTAATGGTGCTGATCTAAAAATGAAATGTTTAGGGAATTTATTAAGGGAGTCAGAATTAGATCGTAAATGTTTTTGCATCTATAGAAATGTGCAATTGCACAGGGGATTTTCTAGTATCATATAATAATTTAAAGTGTTAATACAATGACCCCAGCATATTGCCGTATGGTTTTTTAATTTACAATTTAAATATACTTTATTTAGCTGCTTTTATTTCTTAAAGGAAAATGTGTTTTTTTTTTTAAATTTGCAATTATATATAATTAATAAAAGTAAATGGTAATCTAATAAAATAAAATATATTGTTAAATAAAAAGTAGTTCAGACAGTGATTTGTTTACTTTTGTATTTATAGTGATATTTATAGTTCAGACAGTGATTTGTTTACGTTTTTATTATAAATTTAGAAGCTATTTTTTTTAACATATATAATTTTTGTAGTTGTATGTTTTCTGTAACTATAATAGAGTTGATATTTGAAAATTCCATTGGGAATATATGGATGGTATCCCAAAATAAATTCATATTTTCTCGATATATTATGCTATTAATCTCTACTGTACAATTTTGAAAATGTATGAGTTGGGTATTGTTGGTTCTGAAGTTGTTTACGGCACAGTTGAACTTAGTTAATATCTCCGGTACATTTATTAGTAGGATGAAATTATGTTCTGGTTGTAAAATATCTGGTACTTGTAAAACTTCGGTAAAGTTACATTTTGCTGGTTTATTTTGTAGTAGGATATTTATGCAGGTACAGTTATTTTCTTGAAAAGATGATTCTTCACAAATATATATGCCTTTGATCTTAGTATATGGTAGATAAATCCGTAGATACCGCAGATAAATTGCACGAACATCTATCGCTGGAACTGCTAAAAGAAATCAATATCAAAAATACGAAAGCAAGCAATTAATCAGATTATAATTCAGTTTGTTATTCAAAATTATTCCCAAATCTGTAATATGATCCACACATTCTAGGTTGAAGTTTTGTATGGAATAATTAAGCACCAATTTGGATCGTTTCCGTGAAAAGGTCATAGTATAGCACTTATTAACGTTGAGATCCAGCATGTTGTCAGAGCACCATTTTTCTAAGCACTTCAATTTTTATTGAAGAAAACAGCAATCAGTATCATTCTTAATTACATGATACATCTTAAGATCATCAGCATAAGTAAGATGGGCAACGCCTGATAAGAAATTCGAAAGATCACTTATATATATATTGAATAAAAGTGGTCCTAAGTGACTACCTTGGAGTACCCCAGAGTATACAGAAATGGGCTTAGCTATAGTACCTTGAAATCTAACAAATTGCACTCTTTCAGCTTTGCCAGTTTACCTTTTAGTATATCATGATTTATTCGGTCAAATGCTTTACTAAAATCTGTATATATTGCGTGTACCTGAAGACCTTTTTCCATAGAAGATAATATATCTGATGTGAAAACCAACAGGTTGGTGGTGGTTGAACGACCTTTTCTAAAACCATGTTGTTCTTGATTAAGATAAGGATCTATTATAGGTGTAATTTTATCAGCAACAAGTTTTTCAAATAATTTGGGTATAGTCGACTGAATTGCTATACCTCTATAATTGTCTATTAATGCTTTGTCACCTTTTTTGTGAATCGAAATCAGGTATGAGGTTTTCCAAAATTGTGGAAAAGTACCTGACATAAGGGATCTGTTAAAAATTAATGTAAGTGGGACACTTAAATTATGAATACAGTTATGTAAAAAAATAGGTAGAAGAAGATTAGGACTAGATCCTTTTTTAATATCTAAATTACTAATTTCTGAAAAAACATCTTCTAATGATAAGTTTAAATTTTGAATGAGAGGAATAGTGTTATTTAAGGTCTGAAAATTCACGTTCATGCCCTGATGGTACACGTTTTGGAATTTGTGTGCAAACAAATTGTAAATTTCATCAGGGCAGGATGAGACTTTACCATCTAAGGACATAGAGTTTGGGTAACCTGACGACTTACGTCTTGTATTAGCAAATTCAAAAAATTTTCTAGGGTTACTTAAAATGGAGTTACCAATATTTTGAACGTAATTATCGTACGATGCAATGCATTTTATTTTAAATTCATCAGCTGATTTTTTATGCTCATTAATAGTTTGGGCGCTTATTAAATCATCAACTGATGATTTAATAATTTTATATAATTTATTTCTACGATTACGTAAAAATCTGAGTTCCCTATCTAGGATTATAGCGAATAAATTTAATGACTATTTTATTACAAGTATAACTGAAATTAACCAGAGTATAATGTGCATTATACAAATATAATATTTGATAATAGTCAACCATTTAAATTTAAGTATGTGTCTATAAAAGACTTAAAAACTACACTGCAATATATGAATAATAAGAGAAACAATAATTTTATTAATAGGAGTATGCCAACTGACTGATTTGAATTAATTTCTAATAATCTTGTATCAATTATAAATGAATCGTTAAGAAGTGGCTGTTTTGCGGAATTTTGGAAAGAAACAATAATAACACCAGTTGAAAAAATAGTAGGTACTAATAAATGTAATGAGCTTCGTCCCGTTAATACAATCTCGATAGAACCTAAAATTATTAAAAAAATTATAAGTAAACAACTAGAGGATCATTGGGAAAAATTTAATTTGATCAGCAAGTACCAATCCGGTTTCAGAAAAAATCACAGCTGTGAATCTCTAATAAATCTAATTGTGGGCAATTGGAAAATGGCAATACATGATAAGAAGTTATAGTGGCCTTATTTCTTGTCTTGTAAAGAGCTTTTGAAACAGTTGATAGATTTATTCTACTAAAAAAAACTACAATGTTATGGAGTACATGGGAGGGAGCTTAATTGGTTTGAATCCTATTTATCGAATAGAAAGCAAAGAACGAAGGTGGGGAACTGTGTTTCTCACCAAATTGGCGTTGATATTGGAGTACCTCAAGGTAGTGTTTTAGGTGTTATTTTATTCCTGTTTATTTATAGGGGGTTTATTTAGGGGTTATTTTGTTTTTGTTTTATTTATATCATTTATATCATGTTTTATTTATATTATTGTCTGAATATACAAGGTGCAATTAATAATTTCACGGATGATACTGATGAGTGGAATAAATATAGAAAATAAAGAAATGAATATAAAAATAAAATAAACTATGCGAAAAATAAATGTATTTGTAATTAAATTGAAAAGTCCACTGATCAAAATAGAATGTGGGGTAATATAAAGGATTACTGAATAAGAACTATAATGAAATTAGAGAAATATATTTCAACAATGAATTGATAAAAGACAAAAATATTAATTTATTTATTTTAGAACCAAACCAAGGTCGTCACAAAAATTCTTAAAGTTAAACTTAAAATTATTATTACACAATACAATGCAAAAAAAAAGTACATTATTTTGCTGACTTAAGACTACAAAAAAAATTACAATTTGTTTTTAGTTTTTTCTTTTGTTTACTCTCTTTTTTTCTTTTTTTTTTAGATACATTTAAAACTTATATGTATGAATTATGAATCTTTCAGAGCAATATAAAGAAGCTAACTTAAGCCTTTAGCTTAGTCTTACTATTAAGAAAGAGAGAAAAAAAAAAAAAAAGAAGTAAGATGATACAATCATTTTTTTGTACTTCGTTAAAATTGAAATAATTATGATAGGTACAATAAAGACAAAAGTTATTTTTATTTTATGTATGTAAAATGAGTCAATGCTTTTAATATGGTTTTTTTTTTGTTTTTTTCTTTCTTATGCTAAATTTTTATTACTTAGAGTTTATAGTAAGTTAATTATGTAAAAAAAAACAAAAACAAAGGAAATAAATTAATATATTTATGAAAATATTATTATTAATAAATTATGTCATTTACAAATAAATTATGTCAATGTTTTACGATTGTTTAAGATTGTTGTGTAATAATTTAGATTTGTAAGCATTTTTTGAAATTGTGTCACAGAAAAGGTTGTCGAATCGTTTAAATAATATGCAACACCTGTTTGTGGGTTCGTTTTTTCCCATATTCAGTTCAATGTGTTGTTTCAATTAAGAATTTGGTATACCTTGTAGGCCTGACATTATTGTTGACTTTGATTTTATCTTTAATAAAATCGACGTTAATCTTATTGGATAAGACATCAAATGTAAAGCTATTAGATAGTAAGATTCAACGGGAACTTAAACTAAGTAAATTGTCTAACTGCAGCCTGTCATTGTATGATGGAAGGTTATGAAAGTCTCTGGGATTATGTAGATTTCTTAAAGCAAAGAGGAGGAACTGCTTCTGGATTGATTCAATTCTTGTACTATGAATAAGAAAGGCTTGATTCCAAATAATGCTACCGTATTCTAAAACTGAGCGTACAAGTGAGCAATATAAAGTTATTGTTACCCAGATATTGTTAAATTCTCTTGCTCTTCTTTTTATAAAACCTAGCATTTTGTTAGCTTTTGATAACATTGATTCATAGTGGAGATTATAATTCAGTTTGTTATTCAAAATTATTCCCAAATCTGTAATATGATCCACACATTCTAGGTTGCAGTTTTGTATGGAATAATTATGCATCAATTTGGATCGTTTCCGTGAAAAGGTCATAGTATAGCACTTATTAACGTTGAGATGCAGCATTTTGTCAGAGCACTATTTTTCTAAGCACTTCAATTTTGATCGAAGAAAACAGCAATCAGTATCATTCTTAATTACATGATACATCTTAAGATCATCAGCATAAGTAAGATGGGCAACGCCTGATAAGAAATTCGAAAGATCACTTATATATATATCGCATAAAAGTGGTCCTAAGTGAATAAATTTCTCAAATTGCAAGTCTCATCCTGCCCTGATGAAATTTGCAATTTGTTTGCACACAAATTCCAAAACGTGTACCATCAGGGCATGAACGTGAATTTTCAGACCTTAAATAACACTATTCCTCTCATTCAAAATTTAAACTTATCATTAGAAGATGTTTTTTCAGAAATTAGTAATTTAGATATTAAAAAAGGATCTGGTCCTAATCTTCTTCTACCTATTTTTTTACATAACTGTATTCATAATTTAAGTGTCCCACTTACATTAATTTTTAACAGATCCCTTATATCAGGTACTTTTCCACAATTTTGGAAAACCTCATACCTGATTTCGATTCACAAAAAAGGTGACAAAGCATTAATAGACAATTATAGAGGTATAGCAATTTAGTCGACTATACCCAAATTATTTTAAAAACTTGTTGCTGATAAAATTACACCTATAATAGATCCTTATCTTAATCAAGAACAACATGGTTTTAGAAAAGGTCGTTCAACCACCACCAACCTGCTGGTTTTCACATCAGATATATTATCTACTACTAAAAGGTCTTCAGGTAGACGCAATATATACAGATTTTAGTAAAGCATTTGACCGAATAAATCATGATATACTAAACGGTAAACTGGCAAAGCTGAAAGAGTGCAATTTGTTAGATTTCAAGGTACTATATCTAAGCCCATTTCTGTCTACTCTGGGGTATCCCAAGGTAGTCACTTAGGATCACTTTTATTCAATATATATATAAGTGATCTTTCGAATTTCTTATCAGGCGTTGCCCATCTTACTTATGCTGATGATCTTAAGATGTATCATGTAATTAAGAATGATACTGATTGCTGTTTTCTTCAATCAAAATTGAAGTGCTTAGAAAAATGGTGCTCTGACAAAATGCTGCATCTCAACGTTAATAAGTGCTATACTATGACCTTTTCACGGAAACGATCCAAATTGATGCATAATTATTCCATACAAAACTGCAACCTAGAATGTGTGGATCATATTACAGATTTGGGAATAATTTTGAATAACAAACTGAATTATAATCTCCACTATGAATCAATGTTATCAAAAGCTAACAAAATGCTAGGTTTTATAAAAAGAAGAGCAAGAGAATTTAACAATATCTGGGTAACAATAACTTTATATTGCTCACTTGTACGCTCAGTTTTAGAATACGGTAGCATTATTTGGAATCAAGCCTTTCTTATTCATAGTACAAGAATTGAATCAATCCAGAAGCAGTTCCTCCTCTTTGCTTTAAGAAATCTACATAATCCCAGAGACTTTCATAACCTTCCATCATACAATGACAGGCTGCAGTTAGACAATTTACTTAGTTTAAGTTCCCGTTGAATCTTACTATCTAATAGCTTTACATTTGATGTCTTATCCAATAAGATTAACGTCGATTTTATTAAAGATAAAATCAAAGTCAACAATAATGTCAGGCCTACAAGGTATACCAAATTCTTAATTGAAACAACACATTGAACTGAATATGGGAAAAAACGAACCCACAAACAGGTGTTGCATATTATTTAAACGATTCGACAACCTTTTCTGTGACACAATTTCAAAAAATGCTTACAAATCTAAATTATTACACAACAATCTTAAACAATCGTAAAACATTGACATAATTTATTTGTAAATGACATAATTTATTAATAATAATATTTGCTTTGTTTTTGTTTTTTTTACATAATTAACTTACTATAAACTCTAAGTAATAAAAATTTAGCATAAGAAAGAAAAAAACAAAAAAAAAACCATATTAAAAGCATTGACTCATTTTACATACATAAAATAAAAATAACTTTTGTTTTTATTGTACCTATCATAATTATTTCAATTTTAACGAAGTACAAAAAAATGATTGTATCATCTTACTTCTTTTTTTTTTTTTCTCTCTTTCTTAATAATAAGACTAAGCTAAAGGCTTAAGTTAGCTTCTTTATATTACTCTGAATGAATCATAATTCATACATATAAGTTTTAAATGTATCTAAAAAAAAAAGAAAAAAAGAGAGTAAACAAAAGAAAAAACTAAAAACAAATTGTAATTTTTTTTGTAGTCTTAAGTCAGCAAAATAATGTACTCTTTTTTTGCATTGTATTGTGTAATAATAATTTTAAGTTTAACTTTAAGAATTTTCGTGACGACCTTGGTTTGGTTCTAAAATAAATAAATTAATATTTTTGTCTTTTATCAATTCATTGTTGAAATATATTTCTCTAATTTCATTATAGTTCTTATTCAGTAATCCTTTATATTACCCCACATTCTCTTTTGATCAGTGGACTTTTTAATTTAATTACAAATACATTTATTTTTCGCATAGTTTATTTTATTTTTATATTCATTTCTTTATTTTCTATATTTATTCCACTCATCAGTATCATCCGTGAAATTATTAATTGCACTTTGTATATTCAGACAATAATATAAATAAAACATGATATAAATGATATAAATAAAACAAAAACAAAATAACCCCTAAATAAACCCCCTATAAATAAACAGGAATAAAATAACACCTAAAACACTACTTTGAGGTACTCCAATATCAACGCCAATTTGGTGAGAAACACAGTTCCCCACCTTCGTTCTTTGCTTTCTTTTCGATAAATAGGATTCAAACCAATTAAGCTCCCTCCCATGTACTCCATAACATTGTAGTTTTTTTAGTAGAATAAATCTATCAACTGTTTCAAATGCTCTTTACAAGACAAGAAATAAGGCCACTATAACTTCTTATCATGTATTGCCATTTTCCAATTGCCCACAATTAGATTTATTAGAGATTCACAGCTGTGATTTTTTCTGAAACCGGATTGGTACTTACTGATCAAATTAAATTTTTCCCAATGATCCTCTAGTTGTTTACTTATAATTTTTTTAATAATTTTAGGTTCTATCGAGATTGTATTAACGGGACGAAGCTCATTACATTTATTAGTACCTACTATTTTTTCAACTGGTGTTATTATTGTTTCTTTCCAAAATTCCGCAAAATAGCCACTTCTTAACGATTCATTTATAATTGATACAAGATTATTAGAAATTAATTCAAATCAGTCAGTTGGCATACTCCTATTAATAAAATTATTGTTTCTCTTATTATTCATATATTGCAGTGTAGTTTTTAAGTCTTTTATAGACACATACTTAAATTTAAATGGTTGACTATTATCAAATATTATATTTGTATAATGCACATTATACTCTGGTTAATTTCAGTTATACTTGTAATAAAATAGTCATTAAATTTATTCGCTATAATCCTAGATAGAGAACTCAGATTTTTACGTAATCGTAGAAATAAATTATATAAAATTATTAAATCAACAGTTGATGATTTAATAAGCTCCCAAACTATTAATGAGCATAAAAAATCAGCTGATGAATTTAAAATAAAATGCATTGCATCGTACGATAATTACGTTCAAAATATTGGTAACTCCATTTTAAGTAACCCTAGAAAATTTTTTGAATTTGTTAATACAAGACGTAAGTCGTCAGGTTACCCAAACTCTATGTCCTTAGATGGTAAAGTCTCATCCTGCCCTGATGAAATTTACAATTTGTTTGCACACAAATTCCAAAACGTGTACCATTCCTATTCCTCTCATTCAAAATTTAAACTTATCATTAGAAGATGTTTTTTCAGAAATTAGTAATTTAGATATTAAAAAAGGATCTGGTCCTAATCTTCTTCTACCTATTTTTTTACATAACTGTATTCATAATTTAAGTGTCCCACTTACATTAATTTTTAACAGATCCCTTATGTCAGGTACTTTTCCACAATTTTGGAAAACCTTATACCTGATTTCGATTCACAAAAAAGGTGACAAAGCATTAATAGACAATTATAGAGGTATAGCAATTCAGTCGACTATACCCAAATTATTTGAAAAACTTGTTGCTGATAAAATTACACCTATAATAGATCCTTATCTTAATCAAGAACAACATGGTTTTAGAAAAGGTCGTTCAACCACCACCAACCTGCTGGTTTTCACATCAGATAAATTATCTTCTATGAAAAAAGGTCTTCAGGTAGACGCAATATATACAGATTTTAGTAAAGCATTTGACCGAATAAATCATGATATACTAAAAGGTAAACTGGCAAAGCTGAAAGAGTGCAATTTGTTAGATTTCAAGGTACTATATCTAAGCCCATTTCTGTCTACTCTGGGGTACTCCAAGGTAGTCACTTAGGACCACTTTTATTCAATATATATATAAGTGATCTTTCGAATTTCTTATCAGGCGTTGCCCACCTTACTTATGCTGATGATCTTAAGATGTATCATGTAATTAAGAATGATACTGATTGCTGTTTTCTTCAATCAAAATTGAAGTGCTTAGAAAAATGGTGCTCTGACAACATGCTGGATCTCAACGTTAATAAGTGCTATACTATGACCTTTTCACGGAAACGATCCAAATTGGTGCTTAATTATTCCATACAAAACTTCAACCTAGAATGTGTGGATCATATTACAGATTTGGGAATAATTTTGAATAACAAACTGAATTATAATCTGATTAATTGCTTGCTTTCGTATTTTTGATATTGATTTCTTTTAGCAGTTCCAGCGATAGATGTTCGTGCAATTTATCTGCGGTATCTACGGATTTATCTACCATATACTAAGATCAAAGGCATATATATTTGTGAAGAATCATCTTTTCAAGAAAATAACTGTACCTGCATAAATATCATACTACAAAATAAACCAGCAAAATGTAACTTTACCGAAGTTTTACAAGTACCAGATATTTTACAACCAGAACATAATTTCATCCTACTAATAAATGTACCGGAGATATTAACTAAGTTCAACTGTGTCGTAAACAACTTCAGAACCAACAATACCAAACTCATACATTTTCAAAATTGTACAGTAGAGATTAATAGCATAATATATCGAGAAAATATGAATTTATTTTGGGATACCATCCATATATTCCCAATGGAATTTTCAAATATCAACTCTATTATAGTTACAGAAAACATACAACTACAAAAATTATATATGTTAAAAAAAATAGCTTCTAAATTTATAATAAAAAAGTAAACAAATCACTGTCTGAACTATAAATATCACTATAAATACAAAAGTAAACAAATCACTGTCTGAACTACTTTTTATTTAACAATATATTTTATTTTATTAGATTACCATTTACTTTTATTAATTATATATAATTGCAAATTTAAAAAAAAAACACATTTTCCTTTAAGAAATAAAAGCAGCTAAATAAAGTATATTTAAATTGAAAATTAAAAAACCATACGGCAATATGCTGGGGTCATTGTATTAACACTTTAAATTATTATATGATACTAGAAAATCCCCTGTGCAATTGCACATTTCTATAGATGCAAAAACATTTACGATCTAATTCTGACTCCCTTAATAAATTCCCTAAACATTTCATTTTTAGATTAGCACCATTACCAAAACGTTGGAATCGCTTACTTGATTGTCATACAAAAAAACATAAAACAAATCTAAACATATAAAATAAAAAAAGCTGGGAACAGTTTATTAATTAATCTCGCCATTTTTCCGTGGTGGTAATTTTTGACAGTTTTTTAATCATTGAGAAAAAATGGTCCAAGCTAAAAAGACATTCATCGTAAAAGATCGTGGCGATATGTCAAAAATTGTTTGAAACACATGTATAAAAAAACAATATATTTTTATACCCGTACGATAAGTATCGGGTATAATAAAATTACTACTCCGTTTGTTATACCCGTACGATAAGTATCAGGTATAATATAATTACTCCTCCGTTTGTAACAACTCGAAATAAGCAAGCTAGATATACCTTCAAAGGCATGGATCGGATTAGAATCAAATTCTGAGTCTATAAAGCGTTGTCTAAACTAACTAAGAACGCTAACTCAAAAACTAAGAAGTCTATAGTATTGAATTTAACAAAAAATATTTTTCGATCAATTTGTAGGTTCCCTATTTTTTTTGGTTGAGATCCTAGCAAAACTTCGGGTAGCTCTCGAACAACTAACTTTTTGATATCCACATTTTTCATACAAAGTTTTTGAAAGTTCTACATCGTTTGAAGTAGAGCCATGCAATTTAATTACGGATAGATATCCTAAAAAAATTGTGGAAGAACTTTTTTCTGTAGCCCACCTGTTACGGAGCTACAGGCCCCCAGACTTCGAAAAAACTCTATATTTAAATTCTTATGACACAAGTTGTACAATCTGAAAATGCCAAACGATAGCTGCAGTTATGACCTTTACAAATATGTGTATAATAAATATATAGTTGTCCCATACGGTATATTAATTTACCGTTATGCGAAACTGAATTATTGCAAAATTCTTTAATCCTTCTATCTTTAAACGGTTTCAGCTAGAAACTTGAAATTTTGACAGAAGTTAGATCTTTGAAAATAAAATTATTATTTCAGAAATTATTTTTTGTGCCCTAGTTTAGGAGATCTAAGGTGTCAAAAACTGAAAATTGCCTATTTTTAAAGTCCTGTAACTTGAAAATCCTGTTAAAATTTTTTGAAGTAATACATAAAAATTAAAGCTTCAACATTATATTTTTATTTTTGTTAGCAACTTTTCTTAATAATTAGGGTTCCTTAAAATTGACAAATCTTATTCGTTTTTTTTCAAATTTCCTAATAACATTTGTTTTTTACTCGATAATTTGAAATTGTTGAGGACGACGATGCGTAGTACAAAAAAAATGTAAATAAATAAGCAAAATAACGGTGGCTTGAAGAATTTTTGTTTATATGATATCGTTGAGTAAAGATAATAGAAAGAGGGCCAACTTCATATAAACTTTTTTACTATGAAATATTTTTGAGAAAAATAAAATTTCTTCAATCATTTGATAGTATTTGTGGACATTTTACTAAAGTACTCTATTTAAAAAGAGATTTTGTTTTTTTATTAAATAATAATATATACACACTTTTCGTAATATCTAATATTATATACAGACTCGATTATACATAATATATGTACCTATACATTTTCTAAAAAATAAAATAAAATGAGAATATATTAAAAATTAGGACTCATTTTAAAAATTATGTTTAACATAAGGCATTATCGTTTTTTAAACTTATTTAAATTTATTTCAAAATTCAATTCACTTGGTAAATTGTTAAATAACATCAATGCTTTATACATCAGCATATTTTTTGTCTTTTCATTACTGAAGAAATTCAATCCAAATTTGAAAATATTCCTTAAATAGTAATGATGTACATCTCCAGCATACACTAATCTATTGCACAAATAGTCCGGGGCGTACATCTTATATTTTAATTTAAAAACAATCAACACGTTCGCTATAATTCTTTGGTATACTGACAACGACATTAACGCCTCTAACATAAAATTAATCGAACAATATCTATTTACTTCCAGAATTACTCTCATCGCTCTGTTTTGCAATTTCTGCAAACGTTCAATCATTTCTCCAGTTGACATGAAAAGTATCGATGAGCAATACTCAAAATAAGGTTTTATCATCGTATTCTATACTTTAATTGCTGTTGATAATGATACCCGTTTCCGTATTTTTGAAAAAAAAATATATCTTTTCGATAATTTTTTACATATGTAATCCATGTGACTTTTAAAAATTAACTTATCATCAAAAATAACACCAGGGTACTTCATTTCGCTTACTAGCTCAACCGATATGTTGTCCACAAATACATTTGTATTTCTATCTATATTATTATTGTTGAAGTTCATATATTTTGTTTTATTGATATTTAATTTCAATTTATTCATCTTAAACCACAAAATTAGCTTTTTTAAATCTTCAACGGAGTCGTTTCTAATTCTAAGAAAACTGTGCTGTTTAGTCTCTCGGAAAAGAAACACTTCAATCTCAACTTTAACTTTTCAAGGGGAAGTTTTGTAGCATGCGGGTGAGCTCAGCATCTTGGGCATAGAGCTTAATCGCAAACTAAGTTGGTCCAATCATATTTTTGGTATAGCTAAAGATGCATCTAGTTGTATGGGTTTCCTGTATCGTTATAAAGCCTTCGTTTCATCTTCTGATCTCCTAAATATCTATAAAACATATATAAGACCAAAGATGGAGTACAATGCACATATTTGGGCAGGAGCCTCCGGAACGGCATTTGGGATTTCTCGATAAAATACAAAATAGAGCAATTCGTCTAATAAATGATCCCAATGTCACCTCTATGCTCTCTCCACTCGGTTTACGGCGCCTAACAGGAACACTTACCCCGTTTTATAGATACCTTATAGGGTTGGGTTCTTGCTCTAACGAGATTTAAAGTTTGATGCCTCCTCTCAAAGCATTCCAAAGAGAAACAAGGAGAGTCTCTGCTGCCCATCCCTGTGTAGTTCAAATTCCCAGATGGCATAATTCGGCTTATGGAAATTCGTTTGTAGTACGAACATCGCGAATGTGGAACCATCTTCCACCTCATATGTTCCCCAGAATTGGTGATGATTATATTTACAATGTGCAAAGATTCAAGGTGAATATTAACAACTTTGTTCACAATATGCCTGCCAAGTTGAAATCTATTTTCATTCTTTAACTCAACTTCCTTTGACCAGACAGTACAGTAGTACTAAAGGTCGTATAACCTATTGTTTGGTCAAAAAAGGGAGGTGGTGTTTAGTGAGTTAAAGTCCCACGCACTAATAGAGGAATCGTGCTCGTTTTCACTCCTCTGTAGTGTCTTTCGATGATTCCCACCTACCCTCGCACAAAAAAAAAATAAAAAAAAATTGTTATAGAATTTATATTTTTACATTTCTTTACAATTCTAAATATTTGATTTTGATTAATTGAAATTTTATTACCATTCATTTGGGTTACAATATTATCTAGTTTTACAGGTTTTATTAATATTTCATAAAAAATTTCAAATTTAGTCATAGGTATTTCAATAATATAGAATAAGCAAGTACCATTAGTAATAATTTTAATGTTTGAAAAATTTAGCGCTTCTTCTGGTGTAGAATATAGTATATTTTCTATATCTAATATGTTAGTTATAGTTACAGCTTTTATGTCAGATTTAGAAAGGAGGATTGAATTTATTACACCTACTTTAACCCGGTGAACAGAATAGTTAATATTTATTATTTCTTCTTTGATTAATCTTAATTTATATTGAATTTGTAGGACTGATTGGTTATCAATAATACTTTTATTTTTCATATTTTCCAAAACATGGTTAGTAATATTAGTTATTTCGTTTATTCTATCAGTATGAATTTTATTATGACACTTGATCATTGTTATTTTCCAGTAGCCCATTCATTTTTCTTTTTATCATAACGAAATCACTATGATCTGGAGTTACTGCAATCCATTTCCATGCCGACCCAAGAAAATTAATTGATCATTTTTTCCGTTGTATTCTAAATTCATTTAACAATTCCTGTATCTGTTGACTTTCATGCTCGAGATAAATAAATAAAGGATGTGATACATTAATGTGCTGAGTTATAATGTATTTTATGTCATCTAATACTTTTTGGATTTCTTCTGTGTCAATAAAGTGAATTATTTTGAATTTGCTTTCTTCTATTTTTACTTGTCCAATTTTGATGGTAATTATTTGCGAATTGGTATAATCCAAAATTTGAACAAATCGCATGGATGAACATATCATGAACCTAAAACTTTTAATTACTGATATTAGTTTTATGAACGATTTTATTCGATTATGTTAAACTAGTTAAATTTCTATTTTGCTTAACAATTTCCTTAACATATCTGTGGGTAATTTTTGACCCTAATCTTTTGTTGTATTTCACGTATATCACTTACCCTACTTTATAAAGTTTTATGGGTTTCCTTTCTTTATTGTGAAATTCTATATCTTTAGCCTGTTTAGCTTTTAATTTCTCTAGCAAATTATATCTAGTTTTTTCAAATTCTTCAGGAGTAATTTCTGGAGTTCGACTAAAAATACCTCAATTAGTTTTTTCCCTGTTGTGGAATGAATAGTGAAATTGTATTCGTTAACTGCTCTTTCTATTAGCTCTTCGAATTTACGATTTACTCCCTCGGCTTTAACACAACGCATTACTTCCGCTAAAGTCGAATGAAACCTTTCTACCTGACCATTCACTTCGCTTTTTTATGGTGGTGTTTGGTGTTTTGAAGATTTCAATATTTAATTCATTTTCCATAATAGATTTGATGTAATCAGAAATTAATGATTTTTAATTATCAATATATAACCATAATAAAAATATATTTCTCTTAATGCTAATCTTACATCTTCGATGGATATACTCTCTTAATGCTTTGATATGACTCTGTTCTGGGAAAATTTTGTCAATTTGTCCAAGCCGTCAGAGCTAGTTTCGACTCCGTTGAAAATATATCGATATGCACTGTATGTCCAGCGTAACTGGGAACTGGAGTACTTTCAATTATTTGATGATTTGGGTGTCTGTCATACTTATTCTCTTTGCATATAGTACACCTGTTCAAAAAATCCTTTACCTTTCTTGTAATTTGTGGGAAATAGTAAGATTCCAATAGAGCGTACGATTCCTCCGTTTTTGTGAGGGTTCGTGATGTGTTATTTCCACGTTTCCTCCTATTGTATTTTCATAAAATTTTTGGTTATTTGGTATTGAATTTTTTATTAATTTTGAGTTGATATAATTTTTATTTGAGCCCATATCTATTAAAAGTTTTAATTTTGCATCATTCCCCGCCATATGCTCGATATAAGGAAGCGAGGAAGGATTTAATATAGAAATGGAGTAATACTATTGTTTTTTACTTGTTCATTAGTGGTAGTATGCGTATATTGTTCCTTATTCTTATCTTCGTATTCGTTTGACGGTTCTAGGTATTATATTTGTTGCATTTTATTTTCCGAGCGGTTGTTTGACGATGTTCTATTTTTATAGAGCATATTCCTTATAAATGGTCTATTGTAGCTGTTATTGTAATTGTTATTGAAATTATTATCGTTCCTTCTATATTGCGATTGATTTATGGACTCCAATTCCTTTTTGGATGGTCTAAGTTGTTGAAAATTTCTATTAAACTGATTTTTATAATTATGATTAATGTTGTTATTTGAGCGAAAATTGTTATTAGGATAAAAATGTTTATTAGTTTTTCCTGAATATCCTTGTAACAATCCTCTTGGACGATAATATGAAGATGATTGTTGCGGTTGACTTTTAACTTGGTTATCCATGTCCTTTAATTTTAAACATATTTGATATGCATGTTTTAGATCTACCGGTTCACGGATAGTAAGCAATATTCGTAAATCCCCTTTTAACTCTCTCATAAAAGTATCCATGGTTTTTTTCCCATAACTTTCCGCCGAAGATTCGATAGATTTCTTACATACATCCATATCTCATAATTTATTTAAAATTATTGCAGAATATTTGTTTTGTATTGTTTAATATTTGTCATATTCCAAACTTGTTATATCCCCGTTATCCACAAAATCCATATTTAGGCATCTTACAATACTATTCCAATTGAGTGGTATATTACTTGATTCCAAAGTAGTGTGCGCTTCACCTATTATTTTACTTCGTATACCGGATAAAATCCCATAATACTTTGGAGTTGCCTTTATGGAATGATAGATTTTTAATGTTTTTTCTACATTTTTTTTCCCATGAACCATATTCTGTTTTAGATCCTGAAAATTCTTTGATATTTTTTACGACATCCGGTATTATATCCATACCGGAGAGAGACTGATCCATTTGAAAATCAATTTCTTGATCTGTCTCTTCAATTTCTGATGTTTCGGCTACAGCATTTTCTGATTGAATTACTTCTCTTATAGCCTCTTTCAGAAGTCTAGGATCAAAATAAATTGTTTGTCCTGGCACTCCTTTTGGAGTTGATGCGGCATTTGGCTCTATATTTGTTTCAGAATCAACAATCACAGAAGATTTTGGGTCAGCCATTTTAATAGAAACAAAATTTTACAAAAACAAACAGTAAACAACAACAAAATTACTAAATATGACAAAAGCAATTTTGTACAAACAAAGAAAAGGTTTAAGAAGCGCTAAAAATTTAAAGGTTTAAGCCAATAGCAATCACATAAAAACTTGCTTATTCTTCAGAAATTTTGCAAATATCAATTTAATACAATTTTAAAATATTTATTTTATATTTCAAATCAATTTTGGTGAATTTTTCAGAATAATATACGTCAATATAATTTTTTTTTTTAAATAATTTATAATAAAAGACAAGGTAATATAATTTATTTTTGATTTAAAAAAATTTGCTTGTTTTTCGTTTTCTTCCCTTTATCTTATTAAAAAAGAAAAATGAAAAAAACATTTTTTTATTTATATTATTAAATCTACCTAGTAATAATTTAAGGTAAATTACAAAGATAAAATTACAAATTTATTTTACTTTTAAAATTTTTTAATATTATAAAATGAATGAATGAAACATGAATTAATATAAAAATATAAAGTATAATTTTTATTTCTTAAAAAATTTTCTTTTTTAAAATTTTTTTTTATTTATTAATTAAACAAGACAAAACTGTATTTTATTAATTTTTAGCACATTTCCAAAAGAATTTTGAAAAAATGTGCATATTAGTTTCACTCTGTCAGTCCGTACGTATGATTACAAAACTTGTACACCGTTAAAGATAGAGAAAAAAAATTTTAACCATGGGTAGGTCTCATAAAAAAATTAATTTTGTGAAACAACTTTTTCATGTAGCCCCAGCCATCAGGCAACTACAGCACCTCAAACTTTGAAAATACTCTATTTTTAAATCCGTATATTTCAGGTTCCGTTTAACATTTTTTCAATCTGAAAATCACAGAAAACTGGTAAAAAATTATAATAATGAATATATTCGTCCCAAATACAAACAGTGGCTGAATAAATATACCTTAATTAAAAGAATAAAAAGAAGAAAATATGATGAGATGTATTTAAAAACGCGGAAGGAAATCCGAAAAAAACTTGGAACTATATAAAACACATAATATCAAAACCATAAATCAAAACGATTTCTTTTCCAAACGAGAACTTATTAATGATAATAAAATATATATTTAGAAGACAGTAAATTAGTAGATAATCGGCAGTATGGGTTCAAAAAAGGTTCAAATACAAATGCTGCATTATTCGATTTGACCTATATACAAAATGGTATAAACAACAACAAAAAAGTATCAATAGTTTTTTTCGATCTTACGAAAGCATTTGATACTGTGGATTGGAAAATTCTACTACGGATTTTATCAGAATATGGAATTGTTCATAAAGAACATCTGTGGTTTAAAATCTATCTAAGTGGCAGGAAGCAATATGCTGAGTGTGACCAATTAAAAAGCCAAGTAACAGAAATCGACTATGGAGTTATCCAAGGTACCTCTCTAGGCCCTGCATTATTCTCCTGCTACATAGGTAGCTTCTCAAAATTAAATCTTGCTGGAAAGGCATTTTTCTGCTCTGATGACTTAGCAGTAGTCTGTATAGAAGATACGTACATAACCTTACGTACTAATAAAGACATGGATGGGTAGATTAAAGTTAACTCCAAATATCGGGAAAATTAAATATATGATTATCAGGAACACAGTAAATACACTAAATATTATGTTTAAAAACACAAAAATTAAAGAAGTAAAAAATTACAAATATCTGGGGTAACCCTAGATGCAGATAATTATCAGGTACAAAAGTCATGTTCAATGAAATATAGCTGACGTCACTAAATACCGTTATGTAAAATTTCAAGGAAATCGGACAATGCACCTAAAGTAAAGTATATCAATTTCCAAATAATCTTTATCAAAATTTGAATTTAATGGAATTAGGTTTTTTTTTTTTTTCCTAAGGGAGGTGGACATCTAACAAAGACACCAAGAATTACACCCCTTGGTAGTGTCAGATTCTTACTGACTAAACCCACCTCCCGCTTTAGCCAATATAGTGGGATGAAACCCTTACCTGCGAACGCAGTATATTGGCTAGGGAGTAGGGATAGGAAAGGATAGGAAAATGGATACGAAAACATTGAATTGGGAGTGGGACTGTAAGGAAACAATGAATCCGCCTATTATTATTACTATTTTGCTAACAGTGACTAAAGCCGTCACAACAGTTACAACATGTAGTAGTAGTATATATTACTACATGAGGTAATTATTGAAGGCAACCCCCACTGTTACTGTAGCGGCTGTTATTATTGGTATTAATATTCTTATTAATATTATTATTATTTTACTACAGAGTCAGCACCATCAGTGGATTACAACGTGCAGCAGTATATAACACCTTACTTGCATGATATAACCAAAGATAGCCCCACTGTAGTAGCTATTATTATTTTTACTATTATTATTATTATAATTATTGTTATATTATTATTGTACTATTTATTATACTATTTAATTATTGTACTATTATTATTAATTATTATTATTATTATTATTATTACTATTATTATTACTATTATTATTATTATTATTATTATTTTACCACAGAGTCAGCGCCATCCGTGAATTACAACATGCAGCAGTATATAACACCTTACTTGCATGATATAACCAAAGATGGCTCCACTGTAGCAGTTATTATTATTATTATTATTATTATTATTATTATAATTATTGTTATTTTTATTATTATTACTATTATTATTATTATTATTATTATTATTATTAATATTATTATTGTTATTATTACTAATATTAATTATACGATATACATTATTACGATATAAAAGTACTACATATTTTTTATTTATGACCTGACCAGGGTTTGAACCCAATACACTTCGATTGAAAGGTTGGCGACTTAACCACTGCGCCATGAGTCAGATACTTTTTATTTAAAAGAAAAATGGAAAAGATTGATTTTAACAGTCTATGTTGACATACATGTGTATTTATGTATGTATTTAAAAACATCTTAATGTAGTTAAATCTGCACACATGTTTTTAGGCATGGTCTATTAATTTACTCTGATATTTTTAAATAAGGTAAGTTTAAAACTATTTATATTTCTTTAAAAATGAAGGATGAATTCTGTATTATCGATTTTTTTATTGAAATCCAATTGATTTTTTATTGAACGAAAATTAAAACTTGTATCAGGCATTTTAATTTATTTTATTACGACTCTATTTCTTGGTTGACAAGGTGTGAAAAAAAAAGTCCAATTATTTTGTGGGTCATTTCTTCTTTTTGCCATTGAAAAAAATGTGTGCAAGTCAACAGGTTTTAGCGAAATTTTATATTGTTGAATGTTGAATTTTCGATTATCAAACTGACAATATTTCGCACATTTGCTTCCCCCATTCTGAATATCACCGCACGCCACTGGCTGACGGTCACTGACACTTATTCTAAATATGCCAATGCTGAACCTGTGAAAACAAAAAATGCTGAAGATGTTTTAAATGCCTTAAAATCAGTTATTAGTACAGCTAAAGTCATACCAAAAAAAATTCACTCTGATCAAGGTAAGGAATTTTTTAATTCACAATTTCAAAATTATATAAAAGAAAAATCAATCAATGATCATCATACATTTAGCGAATTAAAAGCATCAATTGTTGAACGATTTAACCGTACATTGAAAATTCTATGTGGGAAAAATTTAGTTTAAATTGAAATTATAAATGGTTACCTAGTGTACAATCATTAATAAAAAAATATAATTCAACAAAACATAGCACAAATAAACTTCCTCTTGAAAAAATTACAAAGAACAACGAAAAAAAACTTAAACTTTATACTTAGAAATATATATATGGAACCTAAAATTTTTCAAAAAAATAAGTATAAGGTTGGAGATTTTGTAAGAATAAGTAAATATAAAGGTCATTTGGAAAAAGTTTATCAATCAAATAGGTTGATAGACTATACTGATACTCCAATTTCCGGATGTTTTTATCAAGCTGAACTTATCTGTAAAATATCAACCTGTATTTTATCAAGCTGAACTTACCTGTAAATATGTAGAAAAAATTCTGAAAAAACAAGGTAATCGAGTTTTCGTTAAATGGCTAGACTTTGATGACACACATAATACTTATATAAATAAAAAAGATACTATTTAAATAATTGTAAAGTTATTAAGTATTTATTTACATTTTGAATTTATAATAATTTCTTTTATAAAAATAATAACATAATATCAGAATTGTAAATTTATTTGTTTTATTTTTTAATATTATTTTACAGTCTTTTATATCCATATGGAAAAGAGCTACCATCTTCATTAAATTTGCGTTTTTCTGATTTAGGACAACATGATTTTATTTTGTGTACTGTAAGTACTTCATGTACTTTATTTCTACGAATATTGTCTGAAATTACATGTATATTTTCGTTTTCTGCAGGATTTAAAATTGCTTCTTTAATTGTATTAAAATTAATTTTTTGCGAGGCGTGATAACTTAAACGAATTCCTTTTACTTTACATACAAGTTTTCTGTTGTTAACTTTTGTGTAGTACACTTCATATGCATAATTTTTAGAACGTGCATAGACAAATTCTGTGATGTAACTTCCAACTCCATAACACTTTAATTCATCTGTATTTTTTCTGCAAATCGCGATATATAAATGACAGAGTCTTTGTCATAATATAATATTCTTTTATCATGTTTCTGCAAATAACTGTAAAGTTTAAGACAAGCTTGCGTTGTTGTAAAAGCTGCTATACTAACTAACGTTAACTGTTTGTAAAGAAGTTTCAACTTCATATTTGTATATATTTCAACTTTCATATTTGTAGTATACGTACATATCTCTATAGAAGGATTTGTTAACATTTTATAAAATTCAAACGGCTGGTTTAAAATTTTAGTTTGTTCTTGGTTCTCTTTCAGTCCAAATTTGCCCCAAAATAAATTTAAAATTTTTAGCAAAAGATCTTAAACCATGATTGTTTCATGATATTCTAATTTAATGAAATTTTGAAATTTATATTGAAATTTTTTTTTATATATATTTCTTTGTCTTTCTCAGGAAGGAAATCAAGAGGCCACTTGTTGTTTTATTTTGATAAATTTATTAAACATTATTTAATTTATCATCTTTTGTAGTTTTATATTCCTAAACCTCGTAAATGTACAAAAGTTTATAGTTCTTTTCAACAGCGTTTACAACTACATATATTATCCATATTCCTATTAAAGGCCTCTCGTTATCAGAATGGTGACGAAATTCTAAATGTATATACATATTTCCAGTTCTGCCACTATAAAATGCATTTCTCGGACTTAGAGGTGTAGTATTAGTTAATGGATGATTTTACAAGTAGTCAATATTTTTATTACTTCCCCTTTCTTCGCGGAATTCCCATTCCTATTTTACAATTAAATTGTATCCAAAATTTAATGCTCTGATTTACCTACCATTATTTCCTACTTTGGTTAAGGGGGTATCATCATTACTATTAAACAAGCTCACATCTCGATTGCTTGTTAAAAATTTTGGATAACTGTGGTAATAATATTCAACATTCATACATTCATAACATTCATACTTCATTGGTTTTTTCACAAACATCATCCACTTTAAAACCCCCAACAGTTTTTTCGCTACTACTATTTAATACACATTGTAAATTAATTTGTCGTAAATCTTGTTCCCAAATTAAACACCGTATGGCAATTTTTGACTATTTATCTGCATGTCTGCATCCATTTTTAGGAATAATACCTATTGTATCGTATTTTAGAAAATTTCGACGATATGCAAGGTTACAAGCAGATGCTATTGTGGTCACTTCCAAAAAGAGTTCAACTCTACTTTCTTCTAAAAATATTTTTCCAAAACACACGCAAATTATGTTTTTATTTAAGAAAGTAAAACATTTAGTTTTTAGTTTGGTCTTAAGACTGGTTTTTATTTTACAAAGTTATACTTATATATTAATATGCTAACATTAACTTAATGCTAAAATCATCAAAAATAATGTTGTTTTTAAAATTTATTAATAAAATCAATTAACCAGGAATGCTAATTGCATTTCCTGTTATTGTGAAAATATAAAAATGCTTAAGAAAAGGTGAATGCTACTATATTATGCCAACACAATACCATGCAACATTATATTAAGTTGTGTCAATGTGATGTATCATAATGCATTATGGCAACACATATGTGGCGTTTGTGCGCTAAAATTTCCAAGAGTTTTGGGAAAATTGACATCATAATTAGCTCGTGTGTTAAAATGATGATTCGTGATTTTGGAAGCTGGAAGTTTCTTATGTTTATTAAATATGGTGACGTATGTGGCACGGTTTGGACACGTGTTATCAGTGGAGTAGTGGTTTCCCATACAGCCTGCACATTTTGTGGATTTTTTTTTGGACATAAATCACTTTTATGATCACCAGCACAATAAGCACAGTAAGTTTGAATATTGCAATTTTTTGCCCCATAGCCAAACATTTGGCAGTTATGGCATTGAGGTATTTTGTTGGTGTTTTTAATTTTATAGTCCCAACGTACTTTTGTGTTGAAAATGTATTTGAAATAATTTCTAAGTGTATTTAATTTAGTAGTTTTATTCTCAAAATAAATGATGTATAGAATGAGATCATTCTGGTGTTTAGATAGTTTACTTTTAATAATTTGTTTGATTTCTAAGCATTTTAACCCCAATTCAATTATAGTGTTTTTAAGTTCGTTGATATCTACCTTATCAAGTCCACTTAAAACAACTTTGAATGGTTTATTGCCTTAGCATCATGAAGAAAGTATTGGCATTTTTTTTCTTTCAATGTAACACATGTTTTAGTGTATGATCCATCGCAATTGCAAAATATTTTTATACCTAAAGAAATCACTTTAATATAATAGTTCTTGATATCGCATTCCTTCATTAGGTTATGTATAAAATTAGTGTTACATTTGATTACAGTAATAGGTGGAACTCTTTTTACTTCAATTGTTTTTGCACACGTGTTTTCACACATAGATGCATCATTAGTTTTTGATGATTTATCCTCCTCTTGTGTTTGAATGGTTTGAAGAAGTTTAGAAGTTAGAGTTTTAGAATCAATTTTATTTTTTGGAAATTTATTTTTGTGACCCATATTGTTAGATGCTTCATTAGCATCGTATGAATCGGTTTTTCGTTTCCGATTTATTTTGAAAAATTTTCTTTTTTTTTCTTTTTTATTTATTTATTATTCGTTTGCTGTGTTAATTTATGTAGTGCACTCAATCACATGATAGAGAGAACTCTTATATTGCATTTTCAAATTAAATGAAACCTTTTGCAAAACTAATGAAACCTTTTGCAATTATAATGAAACCTTTTGCAAAACTAATGAAACCTTTTGCAAATATAATGAAACCTTTTGCAAAAATAGTGAAACTTTTTTTAAATCAAATGAAACTATTTTCAAAATAAAAGAAACTATTTTTTATTGAAATGAAACTTTGTTCAAATTAAATGAAACTTAAAATTGCATTTCAAGCACCAAATAATTAAATAAAATAAAATTTCAAAAATTAACGAATGAAGTATGTATTATATAAAAAATAATATCATTTAGATCTTCGGAGAGAAATTTTAATGTAATATGATTCATGTTTTTCGTACATACTGTGAATTCAAATATTCAATTTCACATTGAGTTTTGCTTTTATTTTGAAATATATATATACTTGAATTTTGTTAGAATTTAGAAATTAATATGTGTAGAAGTTTTTAATTTATAAACAAAAAAATTATAATATGAAAAAGAAATAAAAAAAATAAAAAATTCTTATTTTGTCTTCTTAATTTCTTTATTTTATTTTTTTCCTATTTTATGGAGAAAGCCAAAAATAAATTAAAACTTGTTTCTGATAAAATAAAACCATGTGATATTTTCTATTATGTATTGTATAAGTTATTGTTGTTTATTAACTTTTGTATACCTACCTCTACATAATCATAACAATTTTTTTTTGTAAAAACCACCTGTTTTCTTATCTATGCATTTAATGCAATCATTCTTATGTTCTGATTTCAATGATCAATTAATTTTTGAATCAGTTTGATAATAAATTTATTGTAATTAGTTATATAATTAATTCTTTTTATTACTCTTTATTTTCGAAATAAAATTATTTTCATAAAATGAATGAAGATCTTAGTTCTGGAAGCTTAATTGGTATTGAATTAGTTTGATTATAAATTTATTGTAACTAGTTTAATAATTAATTTTTTTAATTACTTTAAATTTTAAAATAAAATTTTTTTCATAAAATGAACGAAGATTTTAGTTCTGGTAGCTCAGATTACTGGCAACCTAGTCAAGAAAATTTAGATGAGAGAAGTGTGAGAGATGAACAATCTATTAGAGTAAGACCTAATTTACGACGCGAACGCAGAAAAATAGGAAAGTACTCAAAAGTAACGAAGGATATGAAACTTCTTTTTATAAAATTATATGAAGAAGGAAAAACTATTTCTGAAGCTGCTACACTAACTTCAATTAATATGAATACAGCAAAAACTATTTTGTCACGCTTTAAAAAAAATAACGAAGTTTTAGCGGAAAAAAAAGAGGAGGAAATCGTATGAAAAAATCTACACCTGATATGCTTGAATTCATTGAGACCATCGTAGAAAGAAATCCAAGTATTACTCTTCAAAACATAAAAAAAAACTGTTTGAAGAAAAAAATATAGTAGTTTCGATGTCAACGGTTTTTAATTGCTTAAAAGAAATGAAAATAATCTTAAAAATGGCTTCTATTGAACTGGATAAAATGAATGATGCTAGAACACTAAGTTTAAGAAAAATGTATGCCACAGAATTTAGTCAGTGGGCCCCACAACAAAGGGAAAAAATTATATTTATAGACGAATGCGGATTTAACCTCCATATCCGTAGGTCGCATGCCCGCTCTAAAGTCGGAACTAGAGCTCATGTTGTGGTGCCAAATATACGGGGGCGAAATGTATCGTTAATTGCGGCAATTAATACTTGCGGTGTGGTTCACCATAAAATAATAAATAATGGCAGTGTAAATGCAGATCGTTTCAAAACATTTTTGTTAGAACTTTTAGAAAAAATTGGTACCACTGCAAATTCAACTTGTTAAATTGTTTTTTGGTTATGGATAATGCGCAAATCCATAAAGGAAGAGCAATTCAAGAAATTATTATGGACAATGGATGCATTTTAAAATTTTTACCACCGTATTCACCAATGCTCAATCCTATTGAAAAAGCATTCTCCAAAATAAAAACTTATGCCCGTTCAATATTAAGCGATGGTGAAAACGAGCACAGCCTTTCACATGTAATTAATCAAAGTGTGAATCTACTTACATCAAGCGACTGCTCTAATTATGTAATGGACATGGTATTTACAATTCCGCAAGCTTTGGAAGGTTTACCACTACATTAAAGAATTTTAGTATAAAGTATAGAATTTTTGTATAAATTAATTTATTTTTTGTTTGAAATGTATTAAATTTTTGTAAAAATATGAGGTATTAGAATTTAATTTTAATTTTTAAAATTTTATTATAATATTCAATTTTTAAGTTTCATTTAATTTGAACAAAGTTTTATTTCAATAAAAAATAGTTTCTTTTATTTTGAAAATAGTTTCATTGGATTTAAAAAAAGTTTAACTATATTTGCAAAAGGTTTCATTATATTTGCAAATTGTTTCATTATATTAACAAAAAGTTTCATTATAATTGCAAAAGGTTTCATTAGTTTTGCAAAAGGTTTCATTTAATTTGAAAATGCAATATTCAATTAAAAAAAACTTTCCTCCACCACCAACAACTTTCAATTTATTACTTTTAATATAGCAACATACATAATTTTATTTTATTTTTCAAACCAAGTGCAATATTCTTTATTGTTTAAATTAATTTTTTTTTTTTTTATTTTATATTTTTGCAATTACATACTTATACCTACATTAATGATATTGTATACGTATTACCTAATACATATTTTTTGTTAATTAATCATATTTTTTTTTTCTTATAGAACAAAGAAAAATTGTACTTGTAATAAATATGAATTAAATTTTATATTTTTGCTTTAAAATTAAATTATGTTCTCTTAAGAGTTACGTAATATTTATTTTTTAGGCTTAGAGTAAAGGAATAATGTTGAATATAAATTTTGTAAAAGAAATTCTCTTAAGAGTTACGCCGAATTTTTATTTTGGCTTTTTATACTTTTAACATGTTTTTGCTTTATTCTTCAGAATAAGGCTTTGGATTAAATTAAACTTTTTATTTAAAAAATAGGATAATTTATTAAATTATTTAAAGCATTGAAATATATTTTTATGATCTATTTCAAAGAAAAAATTTAATTCTAAAATATTGTATAGAATATTTATACAAATAATAAAATTTTTATTTTTACAGCCAAAAATATTAAAATTTCATCTACATATATTCTATATGCAAAAATATTTGCTTACTGGTTTGCCCAAATTTTGGGCAAATCACATATTTATTTCATATATTTACAAATATATAAATTTCATTTATGTAAAACTAATTTACAACACAATTAAAAAATAGATTTTATTTTCTTTTAAGTTAAAATTATACGAGAAAGAATTCAGTTGCCTTTGTCAACTCTTAGATACCCGTACGAACCGTTAGTATGTTCACAGCCTGTCACTCTGCTTACAATATTATTTTTTTAATATTTTAGTATTTTAAAATAATTTGGGTGAATTTTATAATTTCTAGAACTATGGGTTGTACATATATTCAAACTATATGTTTATAGATTCTTCAAAAGCAGATTCTAACCTTCCACATAACGATTATCAATCCAAAACTTTTTCAAATTTTCTATAGTACCATTTAATACTAAGCGGTAAATGTATATTAAATTTACTTAGTACAAAATAGTAAATATAATTTTAAATATTATATTATATTAATGCGCACATAGTATATTTATATTGTTATAAGTATATCGCCATACATTACAATATTTCTTTAATATATAGAATAGAATAATATTCATAGAATAATTTCTAATAAGTACAAAATAAAATACATATATGTATGTAAATACGGCGCTATATAATATACATATATACTCTTATCATTCATTCATCAGTGACATATACGATATGTAAATAAACATGATATTATATAAGTATGTATATCAATATCATATAAATAAAAAATTCTTCAAGCAACCGTTATGTTGTTTATTTATTTACATTTTTTTGTACTACGCATTATATCCTCAACAATTTCAAATTTTCGAGTAAAAAAAAATGCAAAAGAAATTATTAATTAATTATCGTTAAAGAAATTTGTTAGAAAATTTGAAAAAATCAAGTAACACTTTCGTCAATTATAAAATAACCCTTTATTATTAAAAAAAGTTGTTAACAGAAATAAGAGTATAGTACAAGTATATATTTATTATATACATGTTTGTAAAGCTCATAATAGCACCTATCGTTTGGAATTCAGATTGAAGATATACCTTATAGAGCTTGTGTTATAACAATTTAAATATAGAGATTTTTGGGACTTTGGGGAGCTGTACCTCCTTAACGGATGGGGCTACAGAAAAATTAATATTATCATAAAATTAATATTTTTATGATATCTATAAGCAGTTAAAATTTCATGGCTCTATTTCAAAAAAATTGTGGAGATCTAAAAGTTAGTTGTTCAGGAGCTACCCGATTTTTGGTCGGAACTCAACCAAAAAAAATAGCGAACCTACAAGTTGCTTCCAGAATATTTTGTGTAAATATATAGATTCTAGCTTTCTTAGTTTTTGAGTTAGCGTACTGACCGATACTTATCGTAAGGGTATAAAAATGTTTAGAAAAAAATGATTATGTATATTATTCTAAAAGTTTTAAATAAATCCATGTTTATTCTAAAAAAAATTGATACCTTATTTATTCTTCAATAATTTCGTTGGTCGGCTACTGATTTTTCTCTGGAGTTTCTATTTAAATTGCTCCACTTAACATTCGCAATGCCATTGATGAAATTTAAATTGTCCATTTCTTTCTCAATTGTTGTTTTATCTGATAATGGATTTTCTTCAATATTTTGAGCATGACGCAATTTTGCAGCACTTAATCCTTCAAATTGTGACTTTAATCGACATACTGTAACTTTTCGTAAATCTTTTAACGTTGGTGCAACCATACTGAATTCTTATTATTAAATATGTATTTAAATATTTCAATTTACGGTTCGTATCACAAGATTTACTATCTTTTGATAGCAAATCCTACCGGCTGCACCAATTATGTTTTTATTTAAGAAAGTAAAACATTTAGTTTTTAGTTTGGTCTTAAGGCTGATTTTTATTTTACAAAGTTATACTTATATCTTAATATGCTTAAATTAACTTAATGCTAAAATCATCAAAAATAATGTTGTTTTTAAAATTTATCTATAAAATTTAAATCTAATTGCATTTCCTGTTATTGTGAAAATATAAAAGTGCTTAAAAAAAAAGTGAATGAGCTACTATAATATGCCAACACAATACCGTGCAACATTATATTTAGTTGTGTCAACGTGATGTATCATGCTACATTATAGCAACACATATGTCCTGCTATATTATGTTAACATATTATTATGTATCTCACACGCTTCGGCCAAAATTCTGACGTCATTAGTACAATTTGCTGTTTTTATTTTCTTCATACCATTTTAAAAATGCGTTCATGTTCTTTCATTGCATCAGGGGAATAATATTTAATTTCGGGTAAACTTCCACTATAATTTTTATTTTTTATCGTGTTAAATAAATGAGGAAAAAACACTTTTTCAGCGTTCTTGATAAATTAAATGCGTTTCGCAACTTTGCAAATGCCATGGGAAAATAATTTGGCGAATATGTAAATTTCATATTATCTATTATCATTAATATAATTTTTGTTCCTCGCATAATTAATTTTGGTTGAATGGTAGTTTCAATAAATATATAGTTTAATAAAAATTGGTGATGGCGTAAATACTATTTACAATAGAAATGTTTGGAGTCAATATCAAATTTCGTGATTAAATAATATATTCAATACTAGAAAGAAACAAAATTAGAAATAGGCAGAATTATAAGTTTGTTTAATGAACAAAATAAAATTTTTAATTCATATTCCCAGTAAAAATTAACATGAATATTATCTTTTTCTCCACTAATTCAATTAGTTTCATTAAAAAAAATTACACTTTTTTAGGTTTTGTAGACACATAAAAATATAAAAAAAAATACATTCAAATTACCTATACAGTTTCTTCAAGAATTTCTAAATTTTCAGAATTTTGATTTGTATACTGGAGATGTTTATAAAAACGCCTATCATATTCTGGCATGTACTCCATTAAATCAATTAAATCATTGTACTTTCCAGTTGAGATTTTTGAAGCTTCTATGTATAAAATAGAGGGTTTTTCATTTGGAAGTCCTAATGGTATCTTACGTTTTCTTCTAACACCAACGCCTTCATTAAATAAAATTATTGATGAATAGATCTCACATTCAAAATATATTTATAAAATAGTTTGTTTGGACAAGTTTTATTAGTTTTAATAATTTTAATATAATTCCATTTCACTTTCAGATTATTTTCATCTTTATCTGTGTTGACCATAATTATGAATTTAGAAAAGTTTAAAAATTGTGTACTGGTCATTTCAAGAATATAATACTTTGGTTCCGTTACATTACAATTTCTAATTTATGAATAGATCTGTGATGGGATGTAAAACTTTTTATTTTTTTTCGTTTTCTCAATAAGAGCGTGAACTGAATCACCTTCGTTGTGCCCCTTTTCAAAAGTACATGCTTTATTTCAATACTCATAGTTTTACATATCCACGCATAGAAAATAAATATATCGGTTTTTATTTTGCCCGGGCAATTATCGGAATAAAAACAGATGTATGTTTATATTACCTATTATCATTAATAGAATTTTTGTTCCTCGCATAATTAATTTTGGTTGAATGGTAGTTTCATAAATATATAGTTTAATAAAAATTGGTGATCAAAAGCCTGTCCGTTGTGGGCAATGACAATAATATTCTTAAATGAGTTTCTTAATGTTAAAATGTACTGCATTAAGTTTTTTATTATTCAAATAGTTTTTCTCCATAGCCACAACTTTCTCTACACAAAACTAATGAATTGTTTCGACAAGTGACATTTTTGTTGGATGACACATAAATTAGGCTGATGTTGTTTTATTTCTGTTGACACAATTTTTTCTTGTCTAGTCTCCAAATTGTAAAATATGTATATAAGAAACTTTCAGAAACATCTTTATTGGCGAAATATATGAGCCTTTGTTTTCCTCCTTTTTTCTTTTTTTTTTTCGAATTTTATGTTTTTATACAATATATGCTATTGCTATACATATAGTTTGAAATTTGAATATGAATGATATAAAAATGTATTCATATAGCTACAGTGTTAGGTATCTATAGTCTATGGCTATACGTATTTTTGTTTTATTTTGTTTTTTATGTGTCTATACAATATATGCTATTGCTATACATGTAGCTTGATATGAATATGTATTAATACATATTACATATCAAGCAAATAATACATATTATAATACATATTATGATATAATATGTATGTATTACAAATACATATTATGATATAATATGTATTTATATATGTAGCTATGTAATTTTAAGTATTTATGTACATATTTTTTGTTTTGTTATGTTTCTTTTTTGTTTTTTTCTGTTTTGTGTTAAGAATAAATATGAATGTAATATGTAAGTATGTGATGTAGATTGAAAATTATATGACGTTTTTTAAGTTACAGACAAATTGTGTATGAAAGTACATTTTGTAAAAATAAAAGCTAAACAATGTGTGCATTGTATATAAAAATTTGCTATTATTTAAATAAGTATTCGTAATTATCCTAATAAAAATTCGTCGCTTCCATTGAGGTATGTAATATAATATGAATAAAATAAATAAAAAAAATTTTTAAAAAAACTGCTTTTTTGAACTAAAAAGTAGAAAATAAATTTTTAATAGCAAATTTTTCTGTAATTTTCTAAACTATATTTTTACAATCGAGATTTCTTTGAAAAAGTTTATTTCAATATGTCAAATATATATATAAATATAAGTATATATAAGTTTTAAAGTCTGTGAAATTAATATAGAAGCTGGAGGCAAAATTTAAAAATATAAGTTTATAGTTATGCTCTGGTTATGCGTTTGTTTATAGTTATTCGCCCTGATGATGGCAGTGAAGCCGAAATATATATAGGCTTTATAATAAATAAATATAATATTTTAAGACTTATAAAAATAAAATATTAATAAAATTATTTTGTGGATAAAAAGTATAAATAAAAAAACAATTTTTTACTCAATAAATCTAATAGTATATTTATATTGTTATAAGTATATCGCCATACATTGCAATATTTCTTTAAAAATATTTCCATTCATAGAATAATTTCTTATAGGTACAATAAAATACATATATGTATGTAAATACGGCGCTATATAATATACATCTATACTCTTATCATTCATTCATCAGTGACATATACGATATGTAAATATGCATGATATTATATAAGTATGTATGTATATCAATATCATATAAATAAAAATTCTTCAAGCAACCGTTATGTTGTTTATTTATTTACATTTTTTTGTACTTCGCATTATATCCTCAACAATTTCAAATTATCGAGTAAAACAAAATGCAAAATATTCGTTAAAGAAATTTGTTAGAAAATTTGAAAAATCAAGTAACACCGTCAATTATAAAGTAACCCTATATTATTCAAAAAAGGTTGTTAACAGAAATAAGAGTATAATGTTGAAGCTTTCATTTTTATGTATTACTTCAAAAAAATTTTAACAGGTGTTCACGTTACAGGTGTTTAAAAATAAGAAATTTTCAGTTTTTGACCCCTTATAGCTCCTAAACGGAGGGTGATACAAAAAAAAATGACTCATGCTTATTTTCAAAGATCTAACTTCTGTCAAAATTTCAAGTTTCCAACTTAAACCGTTTAGAAGATAGAAGGGTTAAAGGATTTTGCAATAATTCAGTTTCGCATAACGGTAAATTAAGATACCGTATAGCACAAGTATATATTTATTATATACATGTTTGTAAAAGTTTAGTTCCGACCGAAATTTTGGTCGGAACACAACCAAAAAAATATGGACCCTACAAATTGCTCCCAGAATATTTTGTGTAAATTTCAAGATTCTAGTTTTCTTAGTTTTTGAGTTAGCGTTTAGAAATTATAAAATTGACTCAAATTATTTTAAAATCCTAAAATATTAAAAAACTAATATTGTAAGCAGAGTGACAGGCTGTGAACATACTAACGGTTCGTACGGGTATCTAAAAGTTGACAAAGGCAACTGTAATCTCGTAATTTATTTACAACTAAATTCAAATTATTTTTATCAGTTAGTTTTTTCGTTTCTTTTTCATTCAAAATGAATAGAATAACCTTGAACTTGAACAAAATTATTAATGTAGGTTATGTTTGATAAAACTAGACTAATAATAACAATAATAATAATAAAAAAAGCAATATTTATATTTTCGTTATATATTATGTTTTATTTACTGATAATGTTTTTTGTTTACAATATGAAATAAAAATTCTAAACATAAATGACCGCAATTATATGAAAGACTTGATATTTATTGTATTATATACAAGCTTATCTCCTAAATATTTAATTACTTCTAATGGAGGTTGCAAATTTCCAAAGCTGTCAAAATGTTGTATGATTTGAGGTTTTTTTGTAATAAGGTACCCAATGCGTTCCATTCCTAATAGAATTATCTAAATTTATAAACCACATTCATATTTCAAAGGTTTGCGTGTTGGTAAATTATCTCGCATAAAAACTCCACAAAAATGCTTTAAGTGTTTTCTTCCAAATTCTTCTATATCATAATTGTTAAGTGCTCTTTTGGGTAGCTTGTTTAATGGTTTTTTGGATTTAAATAAAGACCCAATCCTTTCTTATATGGTTTTAAGTGTAATCTTTTCCATCCTTTTAATGCAATGGCTTCCATCATTTTATTATGGCGTTCACTTTCATTTAACTGTTTGTGCGCATTTTTAGTATTGTTTACAGCATTAGCTATCCCAGCAGCTGCACCTCATAATGCCCCAATAGCTGAAAGACCTGCAAATATTGGAATTACAGGTAAAATTCCACCAATTTTTGGTACTGGAATTATTCTAGGTATAACAATCGTTTTTTTCTGCCCTCTAGAAAACTTTGGAGCTGCATTCAAGGCAATTTTTATAACATTTTTATCATTCATTGGTTTTTTTATAGTTTTAACAGCTACTTTAGATTCCTTTATAATATTTTTTAAGGGTTTTTCGCTTTGAGTTTTCTTTCTTTTCTTTTTTAAATCCATACCTAGTTTAACTTTAGTGAACATTGCGTTTGTAACTAGATATGAATTTAACCAATACTTCAGTCTTTAGTTTTAACCCTTTGCCAAGCTTTTTCTGCTAGTATTTGATCAGCTTTATGACGTTGATTTTGATTAGTATTTTGAGAATATGCTATATCATGCTCTTGACAAGCTTTATTTCCATTATTAACAGCTTTTTATTAACTTGGTTGGGTAAAGGATGGAATCTTAGAAGGCATTTTAAACACACTTCCCGTTGAGCTAGAGACTTGAAATTTTCTTCATTAGATCAAATCCCGATGACAATACATGATTTTAAAATAATAATATCGAAAAACATTAGAGAAATTAGCTTAATTTCAAAATTAAATTTTCATACAAAGATATAACAGAATTTTTAACAGAATTATTACAGAACCAAAATAAAACATTTTATCTAAGTTTACTAAACTCACCAATACCAATTCCAATACGTATACTTAATACATAAATGTTTTTTTTTTCTATAAAAGACTATTGTTTTTTATTGTGCCGCACTTGAGAACACAGTGTAAAGTATAATATGCATTTACTTAAAATTTAGTAAGCAAATGTTAAATTTAAGTTTTTTTTCATCAAATCAATTGATTTTTAGTATACATTTTTATTTATAAAAGTAATATGTTTATTTATAATATTTATATAGATATGTGTTTTTCCTTTCTTAATTATAATTAAAATAGGGCTTTTCTTTCGAAACTCTTAACATATTAAAATCGCATATTATGGCCCTAACATTGATATCTAAATTGGGAGCTGCCTTTAAATTAAGATCTATTAGGGAATGATGATCTGCACCACTAATGCCTTTTTCTGATGTATAAAAACTAAGAATATATTTCCAATTATGTAAAAACATTAAACAACAAAAAGAATATATTAAAAATAAGAAATCCAGTCTTTTTTAAAAATAGAAAATAACAACAATATTTTTCTTTTCAATAACAATAATTATGAAATAATCATAAAATATATGTTATGTACATACATACATATATATCTACATCGTCTAGAAAAAGCAAAATAATTTTTTTTTAATTCAAAAACATTAGCATTTAGAAGTAAGCAATTTATTATATTCTCAATTACATACTTTTAAAACCAAATTTTTTTACTACATATATAGGTACAAACATGTACAAAAATGGTATGCATATTTTTATGTGTGCTGTACTATTAAAAATCTGCTAACACATTCACACCAAATTCCCAAATTCCCAACTATTATTATTTAGTTCATTTATCGATTTATTATTTTTTATTATGTAGGAAACAGCTATATTTATATGAATGGACGGTAAACATAAACGAACAAAAAAAAATTCAGAATGTTCTATAGCTAATAATTTATATTTTTGAAATAGACTGTATGCATAAATTTAATACATATTAAAAAAAAAAAAAGTTCTTAGCGTACCTAAATAACAGAAAAAAAAAGTAAAATGTAATACTGAAAGAAAAATAAAAACGAATAGAAAAAAAAGAGAACAAAAAATGTTACTTTGATTGTTTTTAAATATTTTTAAAGGCTATTTCTTATGTATATGTGCAGATCTGATATTTACCCACATAACAGATAGAAAAAAAGAACTATTAAAGTCTATTTCTTATGTATATATTGTGCATATCTGATATTTACCCACATAACAGATAGAAATAAAATAAATAAAAATTTTTTTTAAAAAAACAGCGTTTTTGAACTATAAAGTAGAAAATAAATTTTTAATAGCAAATTTTTCTGTAATTTTCTAAACTATATTGTTACAATCGAGATTTCTTTTTTTTTAACAGCTTTTTATTCTTTTTCTTTTTATTAACTTGGTTGGGTAAAGGATGGAATCTTAGAAGCCATTTTAAACACACTTCCCGTTGAGCTAGAGACTTGAAATTTTCTTCATTAGATTACATCCCGATGACAATACATGATTTTAAAATAATAATATTGAAAAACATTAGAGAAATTAGCTTAATTTCAAAATTAAATTTTCATACAAAGATATAACAGAATTTTTAACAGAATTATTACAGAACCAAAATAAAACATTTTATCTAAATTTACTAAACTCACCAATACCAATTCCAATACGTATACTTAATACATCAATGTTTTTTTTTTCTATAAAAGACTATTGTTTTTTATGTAGTCCATTGCATTGTATGCGTACATATCCATAGGTACATACTACAAAATATGTAATAAGATGTGCTTTTAAATAGGTTTGGTTTGAAAGCGATGAATTTGAAAGATATGAATGTGTAAACAAATTAACGTGCCGCACTTGAGAACACAGTGTAAAATTTAATATGCATTTACTTAAAATTTAGTAAGCAAATGTTAAATTTGCAATTGATTTTTTTGCAAAACAATTGATTTTTAGTATACATTTTTATTTATAAAAGTAATGTGTTTATTTATAATATTTATATAGATATGTGTTTTACCTTTCTTAATTATAATTAAAATAGGGCTTTTCTTTCGAAACTCTTAACATATTAAAATCGCATATTATGGCCCTAACATTGATATCTAAATTGGGAGCTGCCTTTAAATTAAGATCTATTAGGGAATGATGATCTACACCACTAATGCCTTTTTCTGAAGTATAAAAACTAAGAATATATTTCCAATTATGTAAAAACATTAAACAACAAAAAGAATATATTAAAAATAAGAAAACTAGTCTTTTTTTAAAATAGTAAATAACAACAATATTTTTTCTTTTCAATAATAATAATTATGAATTTATCATAAAATATATGTTATGTACATACATACATATATATCTACATCATCTAGAAAAAGCAAAATAATTTTTTTTTAATTCAAAAACATTAGCATTTAGAAGTACGCAATTTAATATATTCTCAATTACATACTTTCAAAACAAAATTTTTTTACTACATATATAGTACAAACATGTATAAAAACGGTATGCATACTATTATGTGTGCTGTACTATTAAAAATCTGCTAACACAGTGACACCAAATTCCCAAATTCCCAACTATTATTATTTAGTTGCTTTATCGATTTATTATTTTTTAATATGTAGGCAACAGTTATATTTATATGAATGGACGGTAAACATAAACGAACAAAAAAAAATTTTATGTATGCATATAAATGGATGGTTAACATAAACGAACAAAAAAAAAATTCAGAATGTTCTATAGCTAATAATTTCTATTTTTTTTAAATAGACTGTATGCATAAATTTAATATTTAAAAAAAAAATAAGTTTTTAGCGTACCTAAATAACAGAAAAAAAAAGTAAAATGTAATGCTGGAAGAAAAATAAAAACGAATAGAAAAAAAAGAGAACAAAAAATGTTACTTTGATTGTTTTTAAATATTTTTAAAGGCTATTTCTTATGTATATGTGCAGATCTGATACCCACATAACAGATAGAAAAAAAGAACTATTAAAATGTTATGATTTTAAAAGAAAGAAACATACGTTTGATATTTCCGTACATAACAGATAAAAAAAAAAATATTAAAATGTTATGTTATGAAAAGAAAGAAAAAACAAGGCGGTGTATGAATCAAAGTTTTTAAAGGGTCGCATTTTTAAGTGGAAATAAAGAACATTATAAAATTGCAATATTTTTATTTAAATTTTGAATTTAGCTATGCAACGTTTTCTTAATTTTTTAAAAATTTTCCCGCATTATGATATAATGCAACACTGAGAAGTTCAGCTCATAATATAGATACATATGTATATCAATGAATATATGGCTATTTATGTATGTAGTTATAGATTTATTATTTTTTAATATGTAGGCAACAGTTATATTTATATGAATGGACGGTAAACATAAACGAACAAAAAAAAATTTTATGTATGCATATGAATGGACGGTAAATATAAACGAACAAAAAAAAATTCAGAATGTTTTTTTCTATTCTATTCTATTCTAATTTTCTAAACTATATTGTTACAATCGAGATTTCTTTGAAAAAGTTTATTTCAATATGTCAAATATATATATAAATATAAGTATATATAAATTTTAAAATCTGTGAAATTAAAATAAAAGCTGGAGGCAACAAACGCATAACTATAAAGTTATATTTTTAAAGTTTATATTTTGCCACCAGCTTTTATATTAATTTCACAGACTTTAAAACTTATATATACTTATATTTATATATATATTTGACATATTGAAATAAACTTTTTCAAAAAAATCTCGATTGTAACAATATAGTTTAGAAAATTACAGAAAAATTTGCTATTAAAAATTTATTTTCTACTTTTTAGTTCAAAAAAGCTGTTTTTTTAAAATTTTTTTTATTTATTTTATTTTATTCTTTTTAGTAACGACAAATATAAGTATTCAAAATTTAAATAAAAATATTGCAATTTTATAATGTTCTTTATTTCCACTTAAAAATGCGACCCTTTAAAAACTTTGATTTATATACTGCCTTGTTTTTTCTTTCTTTTATAGCATGACATTTTAATATTTCTTTTTTTCTATCTGTTATGTGTGTAAATATCAGATGTGCACATATACATAAGAAATAGCCTTTAAAAATATTTAAAAACAATCAAAGTAACATTTTTTGTTCTCTTTTATTTCTATTCGTTTTTATTTTTCTTCCAGTATTACATTTTACTTTTTTTTTCTGTTATTTAGGTACGCTAAGAACTTATTTTTTTTTTTTAATATTAAATTTATGCATACAGTCTATTTAAAAAATAGAAATTATTAGCTATAGAACATTCTGTATTTTTTTTTGTTCGTTTATGTTAACCGTCCATTCATATGCAAACATAAAATTTTTTGTTTTTCGTTTATGTTTACCGTCCATTCATATAAATATAATTGTTGGTATTAAAAAATAATGAATCTATAACTACACACATATATACTGATATATTCATTCAAATACATATTATAGTAGTATGGGTACTATATAATAATCTGAACATCTGATTGTTATATTGTATTATATATTGTGGCAAGATTTTTAAAAAATTAAGGAAACATTGCATAACTAAATTAAAAATTTAAATAAAAATGTTATTGCAATTTTATAATGTTCTTTATTTCCACTTAAAATGCGACCCTTTAAAAACTTTGATTTATACAGTGCCTTGTTTTTTCTTTCTTTTCATAACATACAATTTTAATATTTTTTTTTTTATCTGTTATGTACGGAAATATCAAACGTATATTTCTTTCTTTTAAAATTATAACATTTTAATAGTTCTTTTTTTCTATCTGTTATGTGGGTAAATATCAGATGTACAAATATCAAATCTCACAATATATACATACGAAATAGCCTTTAAAAATATTTAAAAACAATCAAAGTAACATTTTTTGTTCTCTTTTTTTTCTATTCGTTTTTATTTTTCTTCCAGCATTCCATTTTCCTTTTTTTTTGTTTTCTGGTATTTAGGTACGCTAAGTATTTCTTTTTTTTTTGTTTTAAATGTTTAATTTATATATGCATTCTATTCAAAAAATATAAATTATAACCTATAGAATATTCTGAATTTTTTTTTGTTCGTTTATATTTACCGTCCATTCATATGCATACATAAAATTTTTTTTTGTTCGTTTATGTTTACCGTCCGTTCATATAAATATAACTGTTGCCTACATATTAAAAAATAGTAAATCTATAACTACATACATAAATAGCCATATATTCATTCATATACATATGTATCTATATTATGAGCTGAACTTCTCAGTGTTGCATTATATCATAATGCGGGGAAATTTTTAAAAAATTAAGAAAACGTTGCATAGCTAAATTCAAAATTTAAATAAAAATATTGCAATTTTATAATGTTCTTTATTTCCACTTAAAAATGCGACCCTTTAAAAACTTTGATTCATACACCGCCTTGTTTTTTCTTTCTTTTCATAACAGAACATTTTAATATTTTTTTTTTATCTGCTATGTACGGAAATATCAAACGTATGTTTCTTTCTTTTAAAATCATAACATTTTAATAGTTCTTTTTTTCTATCTGTTATGTGGGTATCAGATCTGCACATATACATAAGAAATAGCCTTTAAAAATATTTAAAAACAATCAAAGTAACATATTTTGTTCTCTTTTCTTTCTATTCGTTTTTATTTTTCTTCCAGCATTACATTTTACTTTTTTTTTCTGTTATTTAGGTACGCTAAGAACTTATTTTTTTTTTTAATATTAAATTTATGCATACAGTCTATTTAAAAAATAGAAATTATTAGCTATAGAACATTCTGAATTTTTTTTTTGTTCGTTTATGTTAACCGTCCATTCATATGCATACATAAAATTTTTTTTTGTTCGTTTATGTTTACCGTCCATTCATATAAATATAACTGCCTACATATTAAAAAATAATAAATCGATAAATCAACTAAATAATAATAGTTGGGAATTTGGGAATTTGGTGTGACTGTGTTAGCAGATTTTTAATAGTACAGCACACATAAAAGTATGCATACCATTTTTGTACATGTTTGTACCTACATATGTAGTAAAAAAATTTTGTTTTAAAAGTATGTAATTGAGAATACATATATTAAATTGCTTGCTTCTGAATGCTAATGTTTTTGAATTAAAAAAAAATTATTTTGCTTTTTCTAGACGATGTAGATATATATGTATGTATGTACATAACATATATTTTATGATAAATTCATAATTATTGTTTTTGAAAAGAAAATATTGTTGTTATTTACTATTTTTAAAAAAGACTGGTTTTCTTATTTTTAATATATTCTTTTTGTTGTTTAATGTTTTTACATAATTGGAAATATATTCTTAGTTTTTATACTTCAGAAAAAGGCATTGGTGGTGTAGATCATCATTCCCTAATAGATCTTAATTTAAAGGCAGCTCCCAATCAATGTTAGGGCCATAATATGCGATTTTAATATGTTAAGAGTTTCGAAAGAAAAGCCCTATTTTAATTATAATTAAGAAAGGTAAAACTGTTACAAAGGTAATTGATTTGATGAAAAAAAACTTAAATTTAACATTTGCTTACTAAATTTTAAGTAAATGCATATTAAATTTTACACTGTGTTCTCAAGTGCGGCACATTAATTTGTTTACACATTCATATCTTTCAAATTCATCGCTTTCAAACCAAAAATATTTTCGAAGCACATATTATTACATATTTTGAAGTATGTACCTATGGATATGTACGCATACAATGCAATAGGCTACATAAAAAACAATAGTCTTTTATAGGAAAAAAAAAACATTTATGTGTTACGTATACGTATTGGTTTTGGTATTGGTGAGTTTAGTAAATTTAGATAAAATGTTTTATTTTGGTTCTGTAATAATTCTGTTATATCTTTGTATGAAAATTTAATTTTGAAATTAAGCTAATTTCTCTAATGTTTTTCAATATTATTATTTTAAAATCATGTATTGTCATCGGGATCTAATCTAATGAAGAAAATTTCAAGTCTCTAGCTCAACGGGAAGTGTGTTTAAAATGCCTTCTAAGATTCCATCCTTTACCCAACCAAGTTAATAAAAAGCTGTTAAAAAAAGCTGTTAGAAATGATTTGTATTTTTTTATTTTAAAAATTGAATTGAATTGTAAACCAGTGAAAAACAAGTGCATAATTAAAATTTTTTTAAGAATAAAATTTAAGCGTAGATTTTTAAAATTTATAATAATTTGGAATGCACAAAATAATTTTCATGCAATTCATAAAATTATTTGTTGAAGTTTGAATCAAAATTAATATAATGATACATACATACATATGTATGTATATAATTTATGCATCACAAATTCAATATTATTGCACTTTTTTCATTCAAATCAAATTTTTTTTTTTCTTAACAATTTGTTTAGAATTAGAAATCTGATGGCGGAAAATAAAAGTATTCGAAAATAAGTGTTGAATAAGAGTTCTATTTATGTATTAATTAAAATATGTGACAAAGTTCAAACCATACTAGAAAATATTTCGCCAGTCCTTAAATTTTATTTTTAATGAAATTTCATACTTTTGTGTTCTTATTTTTGGCCTGCTGAATATAACATTGGTGATTCCCTGGAACAAAGCTGAAGCAAATTTTGCAGCAAATTTCTCCACATGCATGTTTTTTTCTGCTTTATAAACTTTGAAACTGCTTTTACATTTTTTAATTTCTTCACATCAGCTAATTTTGATTGAAGTCGAGGCTTTATGATTCTCAAAACACATTTGACCTCGAAAGGAACGATTACAGTCCTTACATAATAATATATTTTTTATATTTTGAGGGCATGTAGGTGATTTTTGACAACAGGGACATCTCTTTGAATATCTATGTTGATTTTGATAATGATGTGGACATTGTTCACAATAATAATCTGTAGAAAATGCTGCAGCGAGTGAAACAATTACATTGTAATGATTTTTCGGGATCGTAAAGACATCTGATTATTTATAAGCTTATTATTTTAAAATCTTATGTATCAAAATCTTATTTATCAAAATCTGAAAAATCTGATTTCTGAAAAATTCTTATTTTTTTTATAAAAAATCTTTTTTTTTTTCAGAAATTCTATTTTTTTAAGAAAATATTAATTTTTCATCAACAAAAAAATAAAAAACATATAATTGGGTTATTTTTTTTCCTATTCTTCATGAAATTTTTTTGCGAGATTCTAAGTAGAAAGAATTTCGCAGTTGAATTCAAAATCAGGGTTATACGCTAGTAGTATAGGCTATGAGAGTTCTAGATATTGAAAATGTACATCTGGCAACTCTAAAATAGAAAAAGTCCTGCGTAAAAGGTGAAGTTTGGGATATACGGCAACCTTGATTATGAATAAAATGAAATGAAAAAAAAAATGCTGATAATAATAATAAAATTTAGTATGTGTGTTAATAGCATAGAAAATTAAAATTGCGTCAGGGAATTTCATAGTTGGTGTTATCAATGAATAGTTTTGAATTAAGAATTTAAAAAAACATAAGAGTTGTTAAAAAGTATAGTAAATTTTTAAGTCTGAGTGTATGGCGCTAGAGAAATTCCTTTTAGAAAAAAAAAATAAAATTAAGATTAAAAATTCGTTTTGTGGTTTCTTGAATTTGAAATTATGATGATAAAAAAATATGAATAATTAGGTTTTGAAATAATAGAATAAATAGAAAGTTCTTATACTTAATAATGTAGAATATTTAAACATTAAGCAAATTTTTTGAATTGTAAAATAAAAATCTGAAATGACGTCAGGGGGGATTCCTTTAAAATTATATAAAAAAAAAAAAATATATATATATGTTCAATTTTTTTTCTTTAAATTTTTTCACAATTTTAGTTAATTTTAAAGGACATCTCTTAGAAAATTCAAATGAATTGAGAGTAAATAAATCTATCCATTTATCATAAATTTCAAAGTAGTTATTTTATAAATAAATGGCTGTTATCAATGAGTAGTATTTGTATACGGTTTTACGTTAAGAATTTAAAAAACATAAATGTTAGATAAGAGTTGTAAAAAAGTGTTGGGTGAAATAAACTAAATTTCTTAGGAATTCTTTAAACAAAAAAAGTTTTTTTTAATTCAGTTTCAATTAGGATGTATGTGGTTTTATAGTTCCCAAAAAAGCAAAGAATCTAAAATTAAGTCTAATTCTTATTTGTTTAAAAGCTAAAAATTAATAGAAAAGCGGTAATGCTAAATTCTAATGAAATTAATTATACCCGTATGATAGGATCGGGTATAATAAAATTACTCCTCCGTTTGTAACACCTCGAAATAAGCGAGCTAGATATACCTTCAAAGGTATGGATCGGATCAGAAAAAAATTCTAAGACGTTTGAGCCATGTCCGTCCGTCCGTCCGTCAGCACGCTAACTCAAAAACTAAGAAAGCTAGAATCTTGAAATTTACACAAAATATTCTGGGAGTAATTTGTAGGTTCCCTATTTTTTTTTAATGAGTTTGGACCAAAACTTAGGGTAGCTCTCGAACACCTAACTTTTAGATCCCCACATTTTTTTGAAATAGAGCTATGAAATTTTAACTGCTGATAGATCTCACAAAAATATTAATTTTATTTTTAATAACTTTTTTTTGTAGCCCCACCCGTTACGGAGCTACAGCTCCCCAAAGGTTCAAAAAAGCTCTATATTTAAATTGTTATAGCACAAGTTGTATAAGGTATATCTTCATTTTGAAAACGCCAACGATTACTACTTTCATTAGCTTTAAAAGTATGTATACAATAAATATATCTTTGTGGCATACGGTCTCTTAATTTACCGTTATGCGAAACTCAAATTTTGCAAAATACTTTAACCCTTCTATCTTCTAAACGGTTAAAGTTGGATCCCCACATTTTTTTTGAAATAGAGCTATGAAATTTTGACTGAAGTTAGATCTTTGAAAATAAGTATGAGTCATTTCAGAAATTTTTTTTGTATCACTCCCCGTTTAGGAGCTGTAAGGGGTCAAAAACTGAAAATTTCCTATTTTTAAACAACTGTAACTTGAACACCTGTTAATATTTTTTTAAAGTAATACACAAAAATTAAAGCTTCAACATTATACTCTTATTTCTGTTAACAACTTTTTTTAATAATATAGGGTTACTTTATAATTGACGAAAGTGTTACTTGATTTTTTCAAATTTTCTAACAAATTTCTTTAACGAATTTTTTCCATTTTGTTTTACTCGATAATTTGAAATTGTTGACGATATAATGCGTAGTAAAAAAAAATGTAAATAAATAAACAACATAACGGTTGCTTGAAGAATTTTTATTTATATGATATTGATATATATACATACTTATATAATATCATGTTTATTTACATATCGTATATATCACTAGTGAATGAATGATAAGAGTATAGATGTATATTATATAGCACCGTATTTACATACATATATGTATTTTATTGTACTTATAAGAAATTATTCTGTCAATGGAATATTTAAATATAATATAATATAATATTTAAAATTATATTTACTATTTTGTACTAGGTAAATTTAATGTACATTTACCGCTTAGTATTAAATGGTACTATAGAATATTTGAAAAAGTTTTGGATTGATAATCGTTATGTGGAAGGTTAAAATCTGCTTTTGAAGAATGTATAAACATATAGTTTGAATATATGTACAACCCATAATCCTAGAAATTATAAAATTCACCCAAATTATTTTAAAATACTAAAATATTTAAAAAATAATATTGTAAGCAGAGTTAGCTGTTAGCTGTGTTAGCTGTGAACATACTAACGGTTCGTACGGGTATCTAAGAGTTGACAAAGGCAACTGTATTCTTCCTCGTCTATACATAAAATCACTTTTTTTATGAAATCATTTATTTTTTTTCTATATATTATTTGATATATTAACTTTATGTGTGCAAAATAATCAAATTCAATTGATTATTTTGCAGTATGTGTTCTTCTGATACTAAAAAAAAAAAATTGATGGAGCGAAGTTAAATATTTTTATAAAAAATATTGTTTGAGTTTTATTTTTTAAAATTCAGAATCACGATGTTTGTGGTTTTCTGGTACTAAAATGCAAAGAAATTTAAGATTTTTTTGTGTTTGAGTTTTAATAATATTAAGGTTCTAGCAAGGTCTACAAAGTCAGCGTTTGCTAGTCTTATTAATATAGATCATATTGATCCGAAAACATTTTTGGATGAATGTTCTTTTTTGTTCGCAAAAAAAATGCGAGAATTCGAAATTACTAAAAATTTTTTTTCTTTTAAAATCAACACAAATTATGTGGCGAATTTCAAAAACAAGGAGTTGAAGAACAAATTGTGATAGAAAAGAAATACATCAATACATCAAATGAACTTTTATTACAATCTGATAATTTCCAAAAATGGTTTGAAGATAAAGTAAGCCAATAATTATTAACAAAATTGGAAGAATTTCAAAAACGAGATAGAGGATGGAGTTTGAAAAGTATTATTAATTTGAGCATTTATATTAATTCATTTAATTCTATGATTGGCTCAAGCTATATAGAATTACCTCAACAAATATAAAAAAAAAAGCTTGTATTAATATAAAAAATAATGATGATGCTTGCTTTTTTTGGAGTGTTGTTTCTGCTTTATATCCTGCTAATACAAATGTTTGTAGCTCATATCCACATTACAATAACATCTTAATAACTGATGGAATACAAAAACCTGTAAAAATTGCAGATATTACTAAATTCGAAAAAATGAATAATGTGTCTATTAATGTTCTTATTTTGAAAAAAACTAAATTTACCAACTTTCCAACTTTACTAACTTTACCTATAAAATTAACAAATCAAAAAATTCCTGACATACATATTAACCTTTTATTAATAACAGAAATGTATATAATAGAAAAAAATGATTTCGAATATGATAGTGACAATGATGATGATGGTGACGCTAATTAGGAAAATTATTACGAGCAGTTATCAAAATATCATTTTTGTTGGATTAAAAATTTATCTCGACTTATATCTTTAAAAGTATCTAAACATAATGGGAAAAAAATCATATGTGATCGCTGCCTACATTTTTTTTATTCTGAGGAAAAACTCCTTAGACGTGAAGAAAATTGTCAAAACCAAAATGATTGTTGCATTTTACTGCCAAAGGAAAAAACTATTTTTTTTTTAAATTTAAAGAGAAAACAGAAAGTTCCTTTCGTTATATATCCAGATTTAGATTCAATGCTCAAAAAACTATCGCAACAAAAAATACTTGATTCTGTTTATTATGAACATCATAAAGTATATAGCATTGGATATTATTTTATCCATGTTCTTACGGTGATAAAAAATCATATTATAAATCCTGCAGAGGTAATGACAGTTCAAAATGGTTTTCACGAGAATTAGAAGCAGTTGCTATCGAAATAATTTCAATTTATATTAGCCCCCTGCCTATAAAACTTAACAATGATGATATTAATTCTTTTAAAAACTCTAATTTCTGTCATATATGTGAGAAAAAATTTGAAGATGGTGAGATTCGGGTGAAAGATCACTGTCATTTAACAGGAAAATATAGAGGTGCTGCTCACGTTTCTGGTAACCTTGAATACAGTCACATTATAGAAGTACCAGTTGTATTTCACAATCTTTCTGAATATGATTCACATTTAATAATAAAAGATATTGCTCTCGAATTTGAAGGTAAATTAGCATTGATTCCCACTAGCATGGAAAAATATATATCTTTTATTAAACAATAAAATTTAAACACATGTATAACACATGTATAAAATTTAAACTTATTGAATCATATAAGTTTTTACCAGCATCATTAGAAAAATTAGCTTTTAATTTACCAAATGATCAAAAATATATAACTAAACAGGAATGGAACGACTTAAATGATAATGAATTTCAATTAATAACAAAAAAAGGATTTTTTCCTTATAGCTTTATAGATTCTTTTAATAAATTAGAATTGAGAACTCTTCCAAGAAAAGAAAATTTTTATAATACGTTAAATGACTCTAACATATCAGATGAAGATTATAAACATGCGCAAAACATTTGGAATGTATTTTCTGTAAAAACATTACGCGATTACGCAGATATTTATTTAAAGACAAATGTTCTCTTCCTTGCAGATGTTTTTAAAGCTTTTAGGAAAAATTCTATGAATATTTATAAATTTGATCCAGCTCACTATTACACTATACGGGGCTTTACATGGGATTGCATGCTGCTGTTTACTAAAGTTAGAATAGAATTATTAGAAGATATTGATATGATTTTATTTGCAGAAAGAGGAATCCGCGGTGGTTTAAGCCAATGCTCGAATCACTATAGTAAAGCTAATAATAAATATATGAGTAATTATATTGAAGATGAAGATTCTAACTTTTTAATGTACTACGATGTCAATAATTTATATGGATGGGCTATGTCACAAGATTTGCCTTTAAGCAATTTTGAATGGGTTAGTGCAGAAGAAATTTTAATATTCAATATTGAAAATGTTTCAGATAACTCGTCTGTGGGATATATACTAGCAGCTGATTTAGAATATCTTTCAGGATTACATGATATTCATAAGGACTTGCCATTTTGTTTAGAACATATAATACCACCTGGATGTAAAAGTGAAAAGCTCTTAGCGACTTTATATAACAAGAAAAAGTATAAAAATCTAAAACAAGTCTTAAATTATGGTCCGAAGTTAAAAAGAATTCATAATATAATAAAGTTTAAACAATCACAATGGTTAAAGCCATATATTGATATTAATACTAGATTACGAACTTTATCAAAAAATAATTTTGAAAAAGATTTATATAAATTAATAATAAATGCCATATTTGGTAAATTTTTGGTAAATGTTAGAAAACATCGAAGTATTAAATTAATATCGAAATGGGACGGAAGATATGGAGCAAATGCATTCATTGCTCAGCCCCAGTTTCATAGTTCGAGAATATTTAATGAAAATTTAGTAGCAATTGAATTGAAAAAAACAGAAATTGTTATGAATAAACCTATTATTTTAGGTTTAACTATTTTAGATGTTACTAAAACTAAGATATATGATTTCCATTTTGAATTTATGCTAAATACGTTTGGTTTAAAGTGTAAGTTACTGTATACAGATACAGACTCGCTTGTATACGAAATAAAATGTAATGATATTTTTGAAATCATGAAATTTAATATTCATAAATTTGATACTAGTGATTTTGAACCTGAAAATATTTACAATATACCTTTAGTGAACAAAAAAGTTCCTGGATTAATGAAAGATGAGAACAATGGTAAAATAATTACAGAATTTATTGGTCTAAGAGTAAAAATGTATGCAATTAAAGTAAATGGAGTAAATACATGTAAAAATGCTAAGGGAATTAAAACTTCCGTAGTAAAAAAAAGTATAACTTTCGAAGACTACTTAGAATGCTAAACATCAAATACTGTAAAAAATTGCTATCAAAATAATATCATTTCCGACAAGCATAACGTGTATCCTTTAACTACAAAACAAAGCAACTACAAAAAAAAGTTGCCCTTTCAGCAAGTGATGATAAACGAAAATTTTTACCTGATTCAACAGATACTTTGCCGTGGGGACATTCTGAGTTCTACAATCTGAGCAATAAAAACCACCTTCTGTTTAATGTGTAACTATTTTGAATAAAAAAACAAGAAAAAAAAAAATGATTTTCTCGTTTCAATTTAAATTTTTATTTTAAAATTTTCAAAAATGTTGGAATCAAACAAATATGATATAAATATTTAATTAGTTATTTAGATTGTTTTTTGTACTGCTCACTAAAATTTTTTTTATGTTATTCAGCTCTGGTTTCTTCCTTCCATTTCTTTGTAGACTCCAATGAAGTGTTTACTAATTTTTGATAATCTTGTGAACATTGATTTTTTAATTTTTTTTTAATGCATTTCTCTGCCACATAAATGTGGACAGGGAATTACACAGGTTTTCCTGTTCAGGCGTGACTGTAAATGTCGTAAGGGGGAATAACTCTTACGACGTGTGTGGGATTCGAACCCACACTCCCTATGGGTTTACAGCGTATTTTATACGCTCTTACCCACTAGACCACTTACCCACTTACCCACTCGAAATTGTAATTTTTCATATAAGAATTTATAAGCAGCTGTGGATTTGAAAAATATTAATTGGGATATTTTTTTTCTTCTTTGGTGTATAACCGACTATTTTTCATTTGCATATTACAAAAAATATCTCGGTCAGTTAATGGCTGGGTAACATGAGTAGATGTTGACCCGGTTTTTTATGAAGTTTTATTTTTTTTTTTAAACTATTTAATAATTTAGTTTTAGACCTTAAATTTAAAATATCATTTTTTAAAATTTTAATTTTGTTTTGCAACTTTCCTGCCAAAGATTTATAATATGCCAAATTCTTTTCTCTTTTATGACATTGTGTACATTGTGTACTAACCTGTTCTTCAACTATATTAACTTCAAAATTCATCTGATCTAATTTACTCATGTTAATATCATCATCCACAATAATATTAATTGGAGCGTCAGCATTCTGATCAGACTCTTCCGTTAAAAAAAGTGTAGGAATCGCATTTGAATACAACCTTCTTGATCCCAAAAAAGTATTCTCAAAATGTCGCTGGCAAATATATGGCGTTTTCAAAGTCTTAATATAATCATAAGATTGCGGACAAGCCGTAACCCATGATGCATATCTAGAGGTACTTCGAGGGGGAAATCTGAAAAATTTTAAATTTTCAACTCGGGATGTGCTTCGACATGAACTGATACAACAAATACGAACAGCCGGCATATTTATAATTAATTGAAAAATATAAATTCAAAGGCAAGACGAACTAGTTTTTTTGATTTTAAAATTAGTTTTTTTTTAAATTGCTGAGATTTTATTTAGAATTAATTAGATTTTTAAATGAATGGATTTTCCTAGTTTTATTTTTTTATATTTAAATCAAAATTATTAATTCACCTATTACGAGAATTTTTTTAATTTTAGATTGAATAACCATAGACCTTTAAGTATTGAAATAGTATATTAAAAATTTATTATTATTAAATTAAAACAAGTAAATGTAACAGTAAGTCGATGCAACCGACTTATTAATACCCTACACCTGAATAATTCGAATTAAATTAAAACTCCATAAGTGTTTTTGGCAGCTGCTTGAACTTCTTCCCTTTTCTGTCTTATTCAACTCGAATTTCAAGAACGTAAAAGAGGCATCCGCTTGGGATATGCTTGACACCCTTGTATAAAATTTTAAGTTTCTATCTTAATTATTTTCGAAGATTGGTAGTCCTTGGGAGGTTTGTGTCAGCTACCCGAATTGCCACACCAATTCATCGAATCCATCTCAGGAACATAAAGAAAACTTGCCAGAACACCATTCTATTAAATTTAAAGGTTCTACTTTTGTTGGTTTTGGGGATATGCTCGTTGCTCTTGTGCTCGTCCGGAAGTTTCCAAAATACGAACCCATGGTTCAAATTCTTTCAAATGTCAGTTTCCAATTTTACAGAAAAGGAAACATAACAGAACACCTTTGTACTAAAAATAAAAGTTCTATCTTTGTTGGTTGTGGAGATATACTCGTTTGCTCTGGGGCTCGTCCGGAAGCTTCCAAGATTTGAACCCATGGACCAAATCCTCACAAATTTCAGAAACATAAATCAAATATGAAGGAATACCATTCTGCCTAATTTAAAGGTTATATCTTTGTTGCATTTGGAGATAATATCATTTGCTCTGAGGCTCGTTCGGAAGCTTTCAAAATCCGAACCCAAGGACCAAATCCTCTCAAATTTCAGAGACCTAAATCAAACATGAAAAAACACCATTTGGCCAAATTTAAAGGTTATATATTTGTTGTTTTTGGAGATAATCTCATTTGCTCTGGGGCTCGTTCGGAAGCTTCCAAAATCCAAACCCATGGACCACATCCTCTTAAATTTTAGAGACATAAATAAAACTGGAAGAAACATCATTCATCATTATAAAAAATTTAAAGGTTCTATCTTTATTGGTTTTGGAGATAATCTCGTTTGCTCTGGGGCTCGTTCGGAAGCTTCCAAAACCCCAACCCATGGACCAAATCTTCTCACATTTCAGAGACTTAAATAAAACATGAAAGAACACCACCCTGCCAAATTTAAAGGTTATATCTTTGTTGGTTTTGGAGATAATCTCATTTGCTCTGGTGCTCGTTCGGAAGCTTCCAAATCCAAACCCATGGACCAAATCCTCTTAAATTTCAGAGACATAAATCGAACGGGAAGGAACATCATTGTACAAAATTTAAAGGTTCTATCTTTGTTGGTTTTGGAGATAATCTCATTTGCTCTGGTGCTCGTTCGGAAGCTTCCAAAACCCAAACCCATGGACTAAATCCTCTTAAATTTCAGTGTCATAAATCGAACGGGAAGAAACATCATTGTACAAAATTGGAAGGTTCTATCTTTGTTGCTTTTGGAGATAATCTCGTTTGCTCCGGAATCATTCGGAAGCTTCCAGAATCCGAACCCATGGACGGATTTTGTCCAGATTCGAACTTAGCCTTTCTTTCGTAATTAGTAACCTACTATATAAATTTCATCAAGATAGCATCATTATTTTTTGAGTTATCGTGCGTACGGACGGACGGACGGACATCGCTAAATCGACTCCGGCGGTGATCCTGATTCAGAATATATATACATGTCTATACCTAACTCGCTTCCTTTTGGTGGTTACAAACACCATACCAAAGTTAATATACCCTATACTTTAGGTGTAGGGTATAAAAATAAATGTACATTCATACACATTTCATAAAAGACTAATCGTCAATCAATTTTTCAAATTTATATGCCACTTTGTCAGATTCAACCAGTATAAGAAGATTGCCATCTCGAAGGAGGCTGACAGATTGAATTTGTTTGCAAAGACGCTAAAGGAAGAAAGTGGTTTATCTTTATCCGTGGACTCTATGACAACAAATTTAGGACAGTTGTGCTTTATATTTACCTGTGGCAATTCTGGGAAAATGTCGTTGGTGATGTCTGTACCTCTTCCTCTCTTTGGTCTTGGACCTGGCTGACCGTTGTCGTCGGACTGACCGGTGTCATTGTCTGGCAACCCGGCAAACCGACTCCCCGAAGAGATCGGTCTGGCACCTAACATTTTTTCACTCACTTATACACTCAGGATTTAGTTACACTTGCACTATAGATTATTTGAGATATATTCTTAGTATATTTATTTTTAGGTTATGTTTTTATGCTTGATTGGCAAAAAATTAAATTACAATTTTCTAAAGAAAGGGATAGAAAAGAAAAAAGAAGAAAAAAAAAAAATTTTATTTTTAAAGGAAAAAAAAGAGAAAACAAAAAATTAGTAGAATAGAAAGGATGTCTACACTGAGTAGAGGTTAGTCGATGACTGATATAAATTTTAAAACAAACATTTTTTATAGATGGTACCTTTAAAAAAAAGCAAAAATAATAAAAAACATTATTTTATAAATTATCAATGAATTTTAGTTGTTGTTTATTAATACCAACTATAGGTATAAAAATTATTATTATAAAAGTATAAAATATGAAATAATGTTTATAACATATTATGTTTAATAGGTATGATTTTTTTTTTATTTCATATAATTAGAAAAAATTTTAAAAATTATGTCTTTATGCCGTTAAATCGAAAACTATGTAAGTGTTAAAATTACCTTTAGTATAGATTTTACATGTTAATATCACTTTTACTATATATTTTGTATGTATACAATTCTGTCTAAGAATAATATATATACATATATAAGTTTATATCCTTATTTCCACACCACCCTGAGCGCGTAAAGAATAAGGCGCGTTTTTTTAATGTGGTATCCCAAGAGGCCTATTCCACAAAAACAATTTAAAAAAAAAATGTTAATTTATGTAAAAAAAAAATATTTCTAAAAAAAACAAGTTTAAACCAAATAACAATTCTTAAAAATTAAAAACTGCAACATAGAAAACAACGCTTATTATATTATCCTATGATATATTGGATTGGAGTCCTATACATGTGGTTTTATTTTATTAATTTATTAGATTTATTAAAATAAAACACGTTTGTTTAATTTAGATTTAAATGTTTAATAATAATTATTAATAAAATTGTAAATCCAAAAATATTTTATTAATATGAAATTTAAATTATTTTAAACTAACACAAATTCAAAATTGTTTTATTATATTTAAGTTTACTTTTAGTATTTTTTTTTATAAAATAAAGTTTCAAAGTATTCAAATATGTTCTTAATAAATATGTTCTTAATTAATTTTTTTTTTTCAATTATTTCTTATTACAATATTAATTTAATTACAAAATCGAATTTACTTTATGTACTGCTCGTTGTATTACGTTTAACTACGTCCACGTTGTAATGCAAGTGCCTCTAAATTATAATTACAAGAAAAAGAAAGAAGTTTTACCGCTTTCTTAAACTTGCTGGGAGAGTTTAACATCTGAGAAATAGAGTGACCATGTTCACTAGAATAATTGAGTTTAACATTTTAATCCCACATACATGCCTGGGTCAGTGTCCACCACGACTCCTATATCCATTTTATCCACTCATAAATTGTTAAACGAAAAACCTGACCGAGGCTCGTTTTCCGTTTTGAATTAGATTAACTAGGTATTATTATTATTATAATTCCATTATTATTATTTATTATTATTTTTGTTTTAGAAGAAACATCATTGTACAAAATTGGAAGGTTCTATCTTTGTTGCTTTTGGAGATAATCTCGTTTGCTCCGGAATCATTCGGAAGCTTCCAGAATCCGAACCCATGGACGGATTTTGTCCAGATTCGAACTTAGCCTTTCTTTCGTAATTAGTAACCTACTATATAAATTTCATCAAGATAGCATCATTATTTTTTGAGTTATCGTGCGTACGGACGGGCGGACGGACGGACGGACATCGCTAAATCGACTCCGGCGGTGATCCTGATTCAGAATATGTATACATGTCTATACCTAACTCGCTTCCTTTTGGTGGTTACAAACACCATACCAAAGTTAATATACCCTATACTTTAGGTGTAGGGTATAAAAATAAATGTACATTCATACACATTTCATAAAAGACTAATCGTCAATCGGTAGTTACTTACTATTAAAATTAAATTTAAATAAAAAATCATGCATAAATGTATGTACCTACATTATTATCTTTACAAAAACTATAAAAATCAATAAAGCACTTTATTAGGTACTTTATCAAATGATTTTTTATTGAATGATGCTTAGTGAAAAAAAACAAAATAAATTTATTTATTTATATACAGGTACCGTGGTACATAAATGTGCCAGGTAGCTATAACCCCTGTTTCCTGGTAGGAATGTGGGGTGTACGAGATATTATGTGATATATTAAGTATTTATATATTGCGATATATGAATATTTTTTTTTTTTATATTATAATTATTGTACCCAGCCGGGAATCAAAATAAATTTAAAATTGCTTTATTATTATAGAAGCATATAGAATAGATTATATGTAGATTATTTGGATTATTGATAGATTTGGATAGATTATAGAATTGGATATATACATATAAAGAAACTATATGTGTACATACATGAATATATTTTCTTTATTGTCATAATTATTTATTATATTTCCTTATCTAAAAAATATAAAAACATATTAATTTATTTTTTTATATTAGTGTTAAATTTTGTTAGATATGTATTAATTACTTTATAACTATATATATCCACAAATATAATATCATAATATACATATACATATATATAATTTACATACATATCTATGTAATATGTATACATAATTTGTATACATAATATACATAATATGTATACATCTTTGCTATCCGTTTAGTACACGATGACGATCTGCTGGATATTAGCAATTTTATGTTTTAATATTCTTAATTCTATTGAAGCTACGTAAAGCTTTTTCTTTGTTTTATGTTATTATCTGATATTCTATTGAAGATACGCAAAGCTTTTTTTTTTTGTTATTATGTTATTGTTTTTAAAAGTTTTTCAATTGAGATTTGAGAATAGAATAAATAAAGCTTTTACAATTTTTTAATAAATTTTAAAGAGCTTGAATTTTTAAGGTTTTTATTTTATACAGCTTCGCAACATCTATATAGTATCATATAAGTTAAATAATAAGAACATAAAAACAAATGTAAGTTTTTTTTTTTTAAATAAAAAAAAGTAAAAATTTGGAATTTCTCAATAGACAATAAATACGTATGAGAAAAGAAGAAAAATATTAATTCATTTTTTATATTAGAAATAGATGAATTGCATTGTGCATTATGTTTAAATTTTTGTTCATGTTAATTTTAACTTTTGTCACTCTCTGTTCGTCGGCTTTAAAATTAAATTATATTTTTTTTGTTTAAGTCATTAAGAATGTGTTTTTTGTATTAAAAATAATAATTAAGATATATTATGTACATGCAAACATACACATTTTAAAAATAACTTATTTTAATATAAGTTAATATTAAATTAAATACAACAGGTACAATAGGTACAATATGCTGCAATAAAAATGAGTATAATTGTGTATGTACCTGTTATTATGAATATGAGTATGTTTGTAAGTTGATAAAGACATTCTAATATTTTGTAGTTGCTTTTATTTATCTACAACCAAAGCGCATTATAATGCTTAAAGAAATAGCATTCCATATAAATTTTATTATTATACATAATAATTCTAGCACTAGCAACTGAGGCCTTCGGCTATTTTTATTTTTTTTTTAATAAAGTACATTATTAGGGAACAAAAAATTGAACAAAAATTATAATTGTTGAACCTAAGTTACATGTTATCTTTTTTTTATTTTTATAATTATTTTTTTTTTATTGTGTACTTTCTTTTTTGATAAAACTATTTTTTTTTTTTCTTATATAGAACAGTACCCTACCCTTTTTTTTTATATTTTGCTTTTTATATTTTATTGTAAATGTTTAATCTTTTTAGAAAGTTTGCGAACGTTGTGGCATTTTGCGCTGTGGTTTCCGACAAAAGTAAGTGTAGCGGTTTTATATTTTGCTGAATTCTTATGGCATCAATTTCTGTACATTCGATAATTATGTGCTCAGTTGTAATGACTTGATTATTACAAAATGTGCAAGTTGGAGCTGGTTCTTTGTTGAATAGGTGTTGGTGGGTGAGTATAGTGTGCCCAGTTCTAAATTTTGTGTACACCGTAAGGTCCCTTCTGCTCGCGTTTGCTGGAAAGGATGATGGTTCTTTCTTGGGGTTGATGTGTTTATAGAAGTGAGTAAAGTTTGCCCAGGTATGTAAAGATTCATGTTGCGTTATCTTTTTTATTTCTTCAACTAGGTCTGATTTATTTGTGAAGTTTAATGATACAAGAGGGGAATTTGCCGCCTCTTTTGCTATTTTATCGACAAACTCATTTCCTTCTATGTCCGCATGTCCTGGGACCCACATAAGTTTTAGAGATTTCTGTTTTTTTATTAGGGTGTCCCGTATTTCTTCTATGGTTTTTTCGGTGTTGTTAACATTGATGACCGCTTTCATTGTTGAAAGGGAGTCAGAACAAATTATGTATTTTTCTTTTGGATTTTGTTTTAATTTTACTGCTTCTAGTACCGCAAGTGCCTCAGCAGAGTAGGGTGTTGAGTATGTGGGTAGGGCTCCTATTTTTAAAATATTTTTTTCTTCATCCACGATACTAAATGCTGTTGCAAAGGGGGATTTTGAACCGTCGGTGAATATGAGATTCCATTCAGCATATTTATTTCTTAAAGATCGAAATTCCTGTTGAAATAGGCTTGGGTTGGTTTGGATTTTGTTCCAGTTGTTGAGATTTAGATTAACGCTATCCAGCTTCAGCTTCAGTGGGCTTGAAATTCATATTGTTCTTTTTTGCAAAGAGAATGACCTGAAGTAGTGTTGATGGTCTTTTTAGTATGCGTTTTCTTGCTATAACTCTTTTGCATTTATCATACAGTTCAACTCCCTCTGAAAAAATAATTTTGGTTAATAGCTTCCTGGTAGAGAGCTTAATTTTTTCTTCTAAGGTCGGAAGTCCTGTGTTTTAAGTTTTTGTAGCTCCGTTTTTGCTGCTGTTCCATAAATGGGAAGTCCATATTCGATTTTGGAGAGAATAACTGCTTTAACTACATCAACCAAAGATTTTGTGTTACTTTCTAGATATTTGCTAGCTAAACATTTTATACAATTAAGTCTATTATTTAATGAACTACATAACATTTCTATATGACTGTTCCACAAGTATCTTGAGTTAAAAACAAGCCCTAATATTTTTAAATTTGAAACATTTTGTAAATTTAAGGAATTAGTGTTTATTACAAAGTTATTACAATTGTGTTTTTTACAAATGTGCAAATGTTTTGATTTTGTTATTGATATTTTTGAGCCACTGAAGTTTCCCCAATCTGTTAGTTCTGTTACTAGATCTTCAAGTTTGATTTTAAATTGTCCAAAGTTTTTAATGGTGGAATAAACTAAAAGATCGTCGGCGTATAGCACGTGCTTAAAAAATTTTTGATCATCTATAATTTTGCTGAGTTTATTATAGGCGATTAAAAATAATGGAACTGATAATGGAGATCCTTGAGGGATTCCATTGTTTAGTGGCCAAATGTTTGAATAGAATTTGTTATTTTTGACTCTTATTTTTCTATTCGACAAGAAGTTTTTTACGAAATTAATTATGTTCCCCCCGATTTTCCATTCAGTTAGTTGTTCGATAATTTAATGCATACCCACACGGTCAAAGGCTTTTTCTGCGTCGATTGATATGATTGAAATATGGTTTTTTGCATTTAGACTGTCCCGGATATTTTGATCTAATAGGAGTAGTGCATCCATAGTTCCTTTGCCAGATTTATAGGCCGTTTGCTTGTTTGTTACTAGATTTCCTTCCTTTAGCAACCAAAAGAGTCTTTTTGCTACAATTTTTTCTAAGACTTTGCTGGCGCATGGGAGTAGCGATATAGGGCGATAACTGGACGGACAGTGTTGATCTTTACCTTCTTTAGCTATGGGGACTATTGTTGCGATTTTCCACTGTTGTGGAATGGTACTTGTAAGGAAAATGATATTATATAATTCACATAGTTTAGATTTCGCTTCAATAGTAAGGTTTTTCAAAATAGGGTATGACAAGTTATCATAACCTGGGGTCTTGCCTTTTAGAGAGTTCAAGCAGGCTTGCAACTCTAATACTGTTATTGGTTGTTCGATCTGTTTAGCGCGCTTGTTTGGTGTGTACGGCGGAGCAATCCGGAGTGGAAGGGAGTTTCTCCCGTTTATAAATGAGTTAGAGAAGTTTTCATCCCTTGAATATTGTGACCAGAAATTGCCCAGTGTGTTGGCTATCTCTACTGGATCTTGGGTTAGCGTGTTATCGGACTTTTTTATATAGGAAATATTGTGGTATTTAGTTTTGTTGGAAAGCGATCGAACTTTTGACCACAGGACTTTTGAAGGGGTGTTTGGATTTATGTCTTTTGTAAAGTTAACGAAGGATTGGCGTTTAGCAAGTTTGACTTCTCTTTTAAAATGTGCATTTGCCTTTTTATAGTTTATTATATTTTCGTTACTTGGGTGTCTCTTCAGGATTTTCCAGAGTTTTTGTTTCTCCATTTGTAGTAGAGATAACGAATTGTTCCACCAGCAAGTATATTTCCTAATTTTTTTGTTTTGTGCTCTTGGGATAGTTTCGTTAGCACTACTAATTATTAGTTTTTGAAATTGACTTACGGATTGGTTGATATTTTTGTTTATGTGTTGAAAATGTTTAAGTTTATTATTGATTGAAATTTGGAATTTTGACCAGTCTGCTTGGTCTATTTTGAATTTGGGTTTGAGTTTGGATTGCGTTGGGGGGTGGATGTTGTTGAAGAGTTTGATTGTTATTGGGAAGTGATCACTTCCATGTGGGAATTGATCGACATTCCATGAAGAAGATAGGTTTAAAGGATGGGTGCAGAAAGCTAAATCGACATGAGTGAAAGTAGCGTGAGTTGAAAAATGGGTTGGTGAATTTGTGTTTAAGTTTATTAAGTTACTGTTTTTTATAAAGTTAGAGATTATTTTGCCTTTTTTATTATATTTAGGGGATCCCCACATAGGGCTCCAGGCGTTGAAATCTCCGACGATTAAAATCGGTTGATTAAAGTTTGAGAGGAGACAGTGTAGGTCATTTTCGCTTATCGATTCGTTGGGGGCGCTGTAAATATTAATAACTGCAAATGGTAAATTAATATTGATTTCGATAGCTATTGCCAGGATATTTGTATTAAGGTTGAATATTTTGTGTTTAATATGGTTTGAAACTAAGAGAGCTATCCCCCGACTCGCTTTGTCGTTTGCCGTGATATCGTTTTTATGATAGAATGAGAAGTTCCGTGGAATTTTTAACGTATTAGGGGGAGAAAGTAGGTGGGTTTCTTGTAAAGCAATAATATTTGGATTCTGATTTTTAATTATCAGTTGAAGTTCGTCTAAGTTATTGTAGTAGCCATTTAGATTCCATTGCAGGAGACTGATGGCCATTGAAATTAGCTAACTTTTATATAATTTTTATTTATGTGGAAATGAAATGAAAAACGAAAAAGTATGGAGGCAGATGAGCGTGTTGAAAGTATGTTATAATGTTTATGAGAGGTTTCTAGATTCGTGTGTTTGTTATAATTGTCTTTATTATATAAATTAAGAATAATATGCATTATATAATATTTATTAAGAGCAAAGAAAAAAACAAAAACATAATATATAATCGAATATAAAGAATCGAGAAAAGGTAGTTGTTATTGATTAAATTTAAATATATATTTAAGTATTTGTTCTTTTCTTCTTTTTTTTTAATGAAATAGTGAATAAGAAACCTTTTTTGTTAAAATTGAAGGAAACTTGAATTGTTATTTTATTATAAATAACAAGAAGTGTTTCAAATTAACAGTCGGAAGAATCTGAAATTTCTAGTAAATCTGTGTTTATTATGTTAGATAAAGCTGTAGTTTGATTGGATGTATTAATTATGTCAGCAGTTATGTTTGATTGCTTGGAATCTTGGTTTGAGTTAAAAAAATTGAGTGAAAAGTTGGTTTGGTTGGAAGAAGAAGTTTGATTGCTTGGAATATTTTTTGTTAAATTACGAGTATTGTTTTCTCTTTTAGTGTCAATAGCATTAACTGGTGGTTCTTTTTCATTTGTCTTTATGTTGTTGTTGTTGTTGTATTTGGAAGGCGACAAGTCTATTGTGTTTGAAGTAGAGGTTAGATTATTATTGGCATTATTAGTTCGATTTGTGCGTTGTTCATTTTTAGGAGAAATTGAGGAAGAATTGTTGTTGTAATTAGAAGAGGACGGGTCTATTGTATTAGAAGTAGAGGTTATGTTATCATTAACTTTATTTTTTATATTAGTGTTTTGATCGTTGCTGGAAGAAATTGTGAAAAAATTATTGGATTATAAAATTTTTTCTTTTGGATTTTGTTTACTATTTTTTTCATTATCAGACGGTATTGAATTCTTGGCAATAGAAGAATAAGTTACGAAGTTATGTGGTGGTAGCGGATTATGTTGATTGTATAATTTACGGGCATCGGCGTAAGTGCATTTCTTTTGTGTTTTTATCTTTAAAATTTCTTTTTGTTGCATGAATTTTGGACATTGGAAGAAGATGGGTGCTCTCCAAGGCAATTAGTACACATCGTTCTTGTACATTGATGTGGAGTGTGTGGGGGAAGATTGCAATTATCACACGTAGAGGAGTTTTTACAATTATTGCGTGTATGCCCTAGTTTTTGGCAAGTTTTGCATCTCATCGGATTTGGGTGATATTCTTTTACTTTTACCTGGTACCAAGCGATATCAATTTTTTCTGGCACTTTGTAGGAATTGAAAGTAAGAAGTATTAAGCCAGTATAACTTGTTTTGTTATCAATGAAACGACTAAATTTGTGTACTTTGATAACTCCTTGTTTTTTTAGGTCGTTTAGGATTTCTTCTTCACTGGTTGGAATGAGATTTTTATCGAAAATAGTGCCCTTTGTGGAGTTTAGTGTCTCATGGAGTTTGGCTGAAATATTACATAAACCACCGAAATTTTTTGTTTTTCAAATTTATATGCCACTTTGTCAGATTCAACCAGTATAAGAAGATTGCCATCTCGAAGGAGGCTGACAGATTGAATTTGTTTGCTTATGCTATCAAGAGCCTTTTTTTTTAGCAAAGACGCTAAAGGAAGAAAGTGGTTTATCCTTATCCGTGGACTCTATGACAACAAATTTAGGACAGTTGTGCTTTATATTTACCTGTGGCAATTCTGGGAAAATGTCGTTGGTGATGTCTGTACCTCTTCCTCTCTTTGGTCTTGGACCTGGCTGACCGTTGTCGTCGGACTGACCGGTGTCATTGTCTGGCAACCCGGCAAACCGACTCCCCGAAGAGATCGGTCTGGCACCTAACATTTTTTCACTCACTTATACACTCAGGATTTAGTTACACTTGCACTATAGATTATTTGAGATATATTCTTATTATATTTATTTTTAGGTTATGTTTTTATGCTTGATTGGCAAAAAATTAAATTACAATTTTCTAAAGAAAGGGATAGAAAAGAAAAAAGAAGAAAAAAAAAAAATTTTTATTTTTAAAGGAAAAAAAAGAGAAAACAAAAAATTAGTAGAATAGAAAGGATGTCTACACTGAGCAGAGGTTAGTCGATGACTGATATAAATTTTAAAACAAACATTTTTTATAGATGGTACCTTTAAAAAAAAGCAAAAATAATAAAAAACATTATTTTATAAATTATCAATGAATTTTAGTTGTTGTTTATTAATACCAACTATAGGTATAAAAATTATTATTATTAAAGTATAAAATATGAAATAATGTTTATAACATATTATGTTTAATAGATATGATTTTTTTTTTATTTCATATAATTAGAAAAAATTTTAAAAATTATGTCTTTATGCCGTTAAATCGAAAACTATGTAAGTGTTAAAATTACCTTTAGTATAGATTTTACATGTTAATATCACTTTTACTATATATTTTGTATGTATACAATTCTGTCTAAGAATAATATATATACATATATAAGTTTATATCCTTATTTCCACACCACCCTGAGCGCGTAAAGAATAAGGCGCGTTTTTTTAATGTGGTATCCCAAGAGGCCTAATCCACAAAAACAATTTAAAAAAAAAATGTTAATTTATGTAAAAAAAAAATATTTCTAAAAAAAACAAGTTTAAACCAAATAACAATTCTTAAAAATTAAAAACTGTAACATAGAAAACAACGCTTATTATATTATCCTATGATATATTGGATTGGAGTCTGCCGTCCTATACATGTGGTTTTATTTTATTAATTTATTAGATTTATTAAAATAAAACACGTTTGTTTAATTTAGATTTAAATGTTTAATAATAATTATTAATAAAATTGTAAAACCAAAACCTTAATTTAATACGAAATTTAAATTATTTTAAACTAACACAAATTCAAAATTGTTTTATTATATTTAAGTTTACTTTTAGTATTTCTTTTTATAAAATAAAGTTTCAAAGTATTCAAATATGTTCTTAATAAATATGTTCTTAATTAATTTTTTTTTTCAATTATTTCTTATTACAATATTAATTTAATTACAAAATCGAATTTACTTTATGTACTGCTCGTTGTATTACGTTTAACTACGTCCACGTTGTAATGCAAGTGCCTCTAAATTATAATTACAAGAAAAAGAAAAGAAGTTTTACCGCTTTCTTAAACTTGCTGGGAGAGTTTAACATCTGAGAAATAGAGTGACCATGTTCACTAGAATAATTGAGTTTAACATTTTAATCCCACATACATGCCTGGGTGAGTGTCCACCACGACTCCTATATCCATTTTATCCATTCATAAATTGTTAAACGAAAAAACTGATCGAGGCTCGTTTTCCGTTTTGAATTAGATTAACTAGGTATTATTATTATTATAATTCCATTATTATTATTTATTATTATTTTTGTTTTAATAATAAATGTTATGTTCACTTCTAAGTTTTTGGTTATCTAATTAACATTTTCATTAAATTGATTTTAATATAAATTCCTTTTGATTTTATTTCATTTTATTTATTATAAATGAAATTAAATAATGCAAAGATTAAAAATTAATAAAATTTTATATGTATTTTTAATTGCTTGTTACCTAATTTCTAACACTAATTTTGTTAATAAAAAATCATAAAAATAAAATTCTGTATTTAATTATTCCTTCAAAACTCTAAGTCTAGGATTATTATAATTATCATTTATTATTTTAGATTTTTGGAAAATCCATAAAGAATTTCTTCTTATTAAAATTAAAAGAAAATAGTCTAAAATTTTAAGTCTATGGTCGTAACATTTGTAATTTTTATCGAACCATTTTTTTAAATCGTTTATGCATTCTATCTTAATTTTAGATAAAATCCCTTCTTCATGACCTGAAGTTTTCATAACTTTACTAAAAATAATCACATAACGTTAACAGATTGCAAAATATTCATTTGATGGAGCTTTAAGAGATCCAAAATCGGTATCGGTATTAAAATTTTTAAAAAAAATTAAATATTCATTATTATTAGACATTGAAGCCATTTCCGCATTTAACAAATTCTTACCGCAATCATGACAATTACTTATTTCACGATGTTTTTTAAGGATTTTCATCATAATATATCCTGCAAAATATCTGGTTGCATTTTCAGATAAGAAATTTTCTATGGTAAAGTTTTCTTCATGTTCAGAATGTAAATCAATATCATTTAATAAGTTAATGTTCTCTTTATTTGATGGATCCTGATTGCCTTGCTTTGGATCACTGTTTGATTCTTCATTGTCGTTGTTAGTTTCATCCAATTTAAATATATTTTGCCAATCTATGTCCAGCATATTTTCAGAATCTTGTTCACAGTTCGCGAATTTCGAAGAATACGCTAATTTTACACAGATTATTTTAGCTAAAATATATCCCAATTCGGAAGCAGAAGGATTTCTTTTTTTAGAACGAACTATACTAAATAAATTTTCTATTATATCCTGATTACATTTATTAGTGCACATATAATACCGGTCTGCAAGTTCATTGAACAGCTCATCTGATAATAAAAGAATACCGTTAATAGATTGTCTCAGCCCTTTTAAACAATTAATTTTAATTTTTTTTGTGAGGAACCTCAAATTCTACTTTTTTCAAAAATTCGCACATATCCTGAATATAATGCCATACGCAATTATTTTTTTGCAAACCGTTTTTATATGGATTTTTGTCATATAGTGTTTTACTATTTAGACAATCGAATAAATTATTAAATTTTTCTACGCATTTTGCAGTACACAACGCAGAGTTTTTATCCTTAAAAAATTCTGATTCGGCGTATGTTCTAATACCAGCACAAGTACTTGAACTAAATACCTGAATAGAAAGTTTCACATTCATTTTTTGGAACGTATTGGGATTTATGTGGCTCTCTGTTAAACGTGGGCATACTCGGATTGATGACTTACTATCTTTTTCATACAGCTGCTTAATAATATTCCATGTCGCATGACCTGATTCTGTTTTTAATGGATACTTAATTAAATTATTTCTAATTGATTTAAATAAATGTGGTACATCATATAAAAAATAAATTTTTTCTTCATTGTAAATAAAATAAGGTAAATCTTCTGTAACACCAAGTTTTTTACAAAAAGATTGATTTGTTGTTGATTGGTCACAAACTATATTTCGGACTTTTAATTTAAGATCATGGGATAACTTCAAAATTTCCATAACAAGAAAATGAAGTCTATTTATTGGTATAGAAGTTTCAGAAACGACATATCCTATGATTTGCTCCCAATTACCATATAAGCTTCGGAACATGAAAACACAAGCGGTTTTTGCTATTTTAGGTTCGCGTTTATTTTCACCGCAACCATAATCGACGTATCGTTCAATTTTATCATGCTTTTGATTGTAAGTCAAATTTCTGTTGATGGCCATTTCGTCAAAAACTAAACTAACTTTTTTGAATTCATTCGAAAACTTGTCGACAGTTTCTTTAATTTTTGCATGCAGTTCCGGTGGTAATATAGAGGAAGTTAAATTTTTAATTGGTAAATCTCTGTAAATGCAACTAGTAGAAGGTAATCGAAATTGTAATTTTTCATATAAGAATTTATAAGCAGCTGTGGATTTGAAAAATATTAATTGGGATATTTTTTTTCTTCTTTGGTGTATAACCGACTATTTTTCATTTGCATATTACAAAAAATATCTCGGTCAGTTAATGGCTGGGTAACATGAGTAGATGTTGACCCGGTATTTTATGAAGTTTTATTTTTTTTTTAAACTATTTAATAATTTAGTTTTAGACCTTAAATTTAAAATATCATTTTTTAAAATTTTAATTTTGTTTTGCAACTTTCCTGCCAAAGATTTATAATATGCCAAATTCTTTTCTCTTTTATGACATTGTGTACATTGTGTACTAACCTGTTCTTCAACTATATTAACTTCAAAATTCATCTGATCTAATTTACTCATGTTAATATCATCATCCACAATAATATTAATTGGAGCGTCAGCATTCTGATCAGACTCTTCCGTTAAAAAAAGTGTAGGAATCGCATTTGAATACAACCTTCTTGATCCCAAAAAAGTATTCTCAAAATATCGCTGGCAAATATATGGCGTTTTCAAAGTCTTAATATAATCATAAGATTGCGGACAAGCCGTAACCCATGATGCATATCTAGAGGTACTTCGAGGGGGAAATCTGAAAAATTTTAAATTTTCAACTCGGGATGTGCTTCGACATGAACTGATACAACAAATACGAACAGCCGGCATATTTATAATTAATTGAAAAATATAAATTCAAAGGCAAGACGAACTAGTTTTTTTGATTTTAAAATTAGTTTTTTTTTAAATTGCTGAGATTTTATTTAGAATTAATTAGATTTTTAAATGAATGGATTTTCCTAGTTTTATTTTTTTATATTTAAATCAAAATTATTAATTCACCTATTACGAGAATTTTTTAAATTTTAGATTGAATAACCATAGACCTTTAAGTATTGAAATAGTATATTAAAAATTTATTATTATTAAATTAAAACAAGTAAATGTAACAGTAAGTCGATGCAACCGACTTATTAATACCCTACACCTGAATAATTCGAATTAAATTAAAACTCCATAAGTGTTTTTGGCAGCTGCTTGAACTTCTTCCCTTTTCTGTCTTATTCAACTCGAATTTCAAGAACGTAAAAGAGGCATCCGCTTGGGATATGCTTGACACCCTTGTATAAAATTTTAAGTTTCTATCTTAATTATTTTCGAAGATTGGTAGTCCTTGGGAGGTTTGTGTCAGCTACCCGAATTGCCACACCAATTCATCGAATCCATCTCAGGAACATAAAGAAAACTTGCCAGAACACCATTCTATTAAATTTAAAGGTTCTACTTTTGTTGGTTTTGGAGATATGCTCGTTACTCTTGTGCTCGTCCGGAAGTTTCCAAAATACGAACCCATGGTTCAAATTCTTTCAAATGTCAGTTTCCAATTTTACAGAAAAGGAAACATAACAGAACACCTTTGTACTAAAAATAAAAGTTCTATCTTTGTTGGTTGTGGAGATATACTCGTTTGCTCTGGGGCTCGTCCGGAAGCTTCCAAGATTTGCACCCATGGACCAAATCCTCACAAATTTCAGAAACATAAATCAAATATGAAGGAACACCATTCTGCCTAATTTAAAGGTTATATCTTTGTTGCATTTGGAGATAATATCATTTGCTCTGAGGCTCGTTCGGAAGCTTTCAAAATCCGAACCCAAGGACCAAATCCTCTCAAATTTCAGAGACCTAAATCAAACATGAAAAAACACCATTTGGCCAAATTTAAAGGTTATATATTTGTTGTTTTTGGAGATAATCTCATTTGCTCTGGGGCTCGTTCGGAAGCTTCCAAAATCCAAACCCATGGATCACATCCTCTTAAATTTTAGAGACATAAATAAAACTGGAAGAAACATCATTCATCATTATAAAAAATTTAAAGGTTCTATCTTTATTGGTTTTGGAGATAATCTCGTTTGCTCTGGGGCTCGTTCCGAAGCTTCCAAAACCCCAACCCATGGACCAAATCTTCTCACATTTCAGAGACTTAAATAAAACATGAAAGAACACCACCCTGCCAAATTTAAAGGTTATATCTTTGTTGGTTTTGGAGATAATCTCATTTGCTCTGGTGCTCGTTCGGAAGCTTCCAAATCCAAACCCATGGACCAAATCCTCTTAAATTTCAGAGACATAAATCGAACGGGAAGGAACATCATTGTACAAAATTTAAAGGTTCTATCTTTGTTGGTTTTGGAGATAATCTCATTTGCTCTGGTGCTCGTTCGGAAGCTTCCAAAACCCAAACCCATGGACTAAATCCTCTTAAATTTCAGAGTCATAAATCGAACGGGAAGAAACATCATTGTACAAAATTGGAAGGTTCTATCTTTGTTGCTTTTGGAGATAATCTCGTTTGCTCCGGAATCATTCGGAAGCTTCCAGAATCCGAACCCATGGACGGATTTTGTCCAGATTCGAACTTAGCCTTTCTTTCGTAATTAGTAACCTACTATATAAATTTCATCAAGATAGCATCATTATTTTTTGAGTTATCGTGCGTACGGACGGACGGACGGACATCGCTAAATCGACTCCGGCGGTGATCCTGATTCAGAATATATATACATGTCTATACCTAACTCGCTTCCTTTTGGTGGTTACAAACACCATACCAAAGTTAATATACCCTATACTTTAGGTGTAGGGTATAAAAATAAATGTACATTCATACATATTTCATAAAAGACTAATCGTCAATCGGTAGTTACTTACTATTAAAATTAAATTTAAATAAAAAATCATGCATAAATGTATGTACCTACATTATTATCTTTACAAAAACTATAAAAATCAATAAAGCACTTTATTAGGTACTTTATCAAATGATTTTTTATTGAATGATGCTTAGTGAAAAAAAAACAAAATAAATTTATTTATTTATATACAGGTACCGTGGTACATAAATGTGCCAGGTAGCTATAACCCCTGTTTCCTGGTAGGAATGTGGGGTGTACGAGATATTATGTGATATATTAAGTATTTATATATTGCGATATATGAATATTTTTTTTTTTTATATTATAATTATTGTACCCAGCCGGGAATCAAAATAAATTTAAAATTGCTTTATTATTATAGAAGCATATAGAATAGATTATATGTAGATTATTTGGATTATTGATAGATTTGGATAGATTATAGAATTGGATATATACATATAAAGAAACTATATATGTACATACATGAATATATTTTCTTTATTGTCATAATTATTTATTATATTTCCTTATCTAAAAAATATAATAACATATTAATTTATTTTTTTATATTAGTGTTAAATTTTGTTAGATATGTATTAATTACTTTATAACTATATATATCCACAAATATAATATCATAATATACATATACATATATATAATTAACATACATATCTATGTAATATGTATACATAATTTGTATACATAATATACATAATATGTATACATCTTTGCTATCCGTTTAGTACACGATGACGATCTGCTGGATATTAGCAATTTTATGTTTTAATATTCTTAATTCTATTGAAGCTACGTAAAGCTTTTTTTTTGTTATTATGTTATTATCTGATATTCTATTGAAGATACGCAAAGCTTTTTTTTTTTGTTATTATGTTATTGTTTTTAAAAGTTTTTCAATTGAGATTTGAGAATAGAATAAATAAAGCTTTTACAATTTTTTAATAAATTTTAAAGAGCTTGAATTTTTAAGGTTTTTATTTTATACAGCTTCGCAACATCTATATAGTATCTATAGGTAAATAAATTACATTCTTAGGAACTTCAATTATTTTAAAGGTAGGACTGACATTAATAGAAAATTCATGTAAAATATGAGCTTCTTTTCCATTAATATAAGTTTCAGAAATAATATTACATTCCACTCTTATTATGTTTATTTTATTAATATCAACAAAAAGATCTCATTTGTTTGATAATACATATTAAATTCTTAGGAATTTCAATTATTTTAAAGGCAGGACTGACATTAATAGAGAATTCATGTAAAATATGAGCTTCTTCTGCATTAATATAAGTTTCAGAAATAATATTACATTTCACTCTTATTATGTTTATTTTATTAATATCAACAAAAAGATCTCATTTGTTTGATAATAATCTTTTTCTGCTAAAACCTAATAAACTTCCAATTGTACCTTCTCTTTCAAAATCAATTTCTTTATCAGCGAAAATTCACAGTTTATTGTATTATTATTAGGTCTTACAATTAACTTCTCATTGTCTGTTTTAACAATATTCAACTTTTTTCTTAAAAATGTTTCTATGTCTTCAATTTCGTATGAACCTGTGGGAATTATGATGGATTTATCATAAATAATAAATTTATTATTTTCGTCATCTTTATTCGGTATAGAATTCTATGTTTGGAAATCTACTAAGCCACATGTACATTCTTTTTTTATAGGAGGAAAATATTTATTTGTTAATATAGAAGAATTTCCGTTTAAAGTTAATGTTATTGACATATCTTTTACTCAAATAAAAATGAGATATTTCAGAAGCATTTTTCTGCTTTTATTGATTTTCAAGCTTAATCAATGTTAATCATTATCATAATAAACGAGAAAGAATACAGTTGCCTTTCTCAACTCTTAGATACCCGTACGAACCGTTAGTATATTCACAGCTTGTCACTCTGCTTACAATATTATTATTTAAATATTTTAGTATTTTAAAATAATTTGGGTGAATTTTATAATTTCTAGAACTATGGGTTGTACATATATTCAAACTATATGTTTATACATTTTTCAAAAGCAGATTCTAACCTTGCACATAACGATTATCAAACCAAAACTTTTTCAAATATTCTATAGTACCATTTAATACTAAGCGGTAAATGTATATTAAATTACAAAATAGTAAATATAATTTTAAATATTATATTATATTAATGCGCACATACATAGTATATTTATCCTTGAATTTTTTCAACCGTAAGTTTGTGGAACATCTTAATTAGATTTATTGAGTAAAAAATTGTTTTTTATTTATACTTTTTGTCCACAAAATAATTTTATTAATATTTTATTTTTATTTTTATAAATCTTAAAATATTATATTTATTTATTATAAAGCCTATATATAATTCGGTATCACTGCCATCATCAGGGCGAATACAATTTAATACTCTAAATAACATCTCTACTCTAAGTATTAAATTGTATTCGCCCTATTATAAGTATTAAATTGTATTCGCCCTATTTATAAGTATTAAATTGTGTTCGCCCTAATTGTGTTCGCCCTGATGACAAAGGCAACTGTATTCTTTCTCGTAATTTCTTTACAACTAAATTCAAATTATTTTTATCAGTTAGTTTTTTCGTTTCTTTTTCATTCAAAATGAATAGAATAACCTTGAACTTGAACAAAATTATTAATGTAGGTTATGTTTGATAAAACTAGACTAATAATAACAATAATAATAATAAAAAAAGCAATATTTTGATTTTCGTTATGTATTATGTTTTATTTACTGATAATGTTTTTTGTTAACAATATGAAATAAAAATTCTAAACATAAATGACCGCAATTATATGAAAGACTTGATATTTATTGTAATTATATACAAGCTTATCTCCTAAATATTTAATTACTTCTAATGGAGGTTGCAAATTTCCAAAGCTGTCAAAATGTTGTATGATTTGAGGTTTTTTTATAATAAGGTACCCAATGAGTTCCATTCCTAATAGAATTATCTAAATTTATAAACCACATTCATATTTCAAAGGTTTGCGTGTTGGTAAATTATCTCGCATAAAAACTCCACAAAAATGCTTTAAGTGTTTTCTTCCAAATTCTTCTATATCATAATTGTTAAGTGCTCTTTTGGGTAGCTTGTTTAATGGTTTTTTGGATTTAAATAAAGACCCAATCCTTTCTTATATGGTTTTAAGTGTAATCCTTTCCGTCCTTTTAATGCAATGGCTTCCATCATTTTATTATGGCGTTCACTTTCATTTAACTGTTTGTGCGCATTTTTAGTATTGTTTACAGCATTAGCTATCCCAGCAGCTGCACCTCATAATGCCCCAATAGCTGAAAGACCTGCAAAAATTGGAATTAAAGGTAAAACTCCACCAATTTTTGGTACTGGAATTATTCTAGGTATAACAATCGTTTTTTTCTGCCCTCTAGAAAACTTTGGAGCTGCATTCAAGGCAATTTTTATAATATTTTTATCATTCATTGGTTTTTTTATAGTTTTAACAGCTACTTTAGATTCCTTTATAATATTTTTCAAGGGTTTTTCGCTTTGAGTTTTCTTTCTTTTCTTTTTTAAATCCATACCTAGTTTAACTTTAGTTTTCATTGCGTTTGTAACTAGATTTTAATTTAACCAATACTTCAGTCTTTAGCTTTAACCCTTTGCCAAGCTTTTTCTGCTAGTATTTGATCAGCTTTATGACGTTGATTTTGATTAGTATTTTGAGAATATGCTATATCATGCTCTTGACAAGCTTCATCTAAACCATTATTAACAGCTTTTTATTAACTTGGTTGGGTAAAGGATGGAATCTTAGAAGCCATTTTAAACACACTTCCGGTTGAGCTAGACTCTTGAAATTTTCTTCATTAGATCAGATCCCGATGACAATACATGATTTTAAAATAATAATATCGAAAAACATTAGAAAAAGTAGCTTAATTTCAAAATTAAATTTTCATACAAAGATATAACAGAATTTTTAACAGAATTATTACAGAACCAAAATAAAACATTTTATCTAAATTTACTAAACTCACCAATACCAATACCAATACGTATACGTAAAACATAAATGTTTTTTTTTTTCTATAAAATACTATTGTTTTTTATACAGCCATTGCATTGTATGTGTACATATGCATATAGGTCCATACTTAAAAATATGTAATAAGATGTGCTTCGAAAATGTTTTTGGTTTGAAAGCGATGAATTTGAAAGATAAGAATGTGTAAACAAATTAATGTGCCGCACTTGAGAACACAGTGTAAAGTATAATATGCATTTACTTAAAATTTAGTTAGCAAGTGTTAAATTTAAGTTTTTTTTCATCAAATCAATTGATTTTTAGTATTCATTTTTATTTATAAAAGCAATGTGTTTATTTATAATATTTATATAGATATGTGTTTTACCTTTCTTAATTATAATTAAAATAGGGCTTTTCTTTCGAAACTCTTAACATATTAAAATAGCATATTATGGCCCTAACATTGATATCTAAATTGGGAGCTGCCTTTAAATTAAGATGTATTAGGGAATGATGATCTACACCACTAATGCCTTTTTCTGAAGTACAAAAACTAAGAATATATTTCCAATTATGTAAAAACATTAAACAACAGAATATATTAAAAATAAGAAAACTAGTCTTTTTTAAAATAGTAAATAACAACAATATTTTTCTTTTCAATAACAATAATTATGAATTTATCATAAAATATATGTTATGTACATACATACATATATATCTACATCGTCTAGAAAAATCAAAATAATTTTTTTTTAATTCAAAAACATTAGCATTTAGAAGTAAGCAATTTACTTTAATTTAGATTTAGAAGTAAGCACATACTTTTAAAACAAAATTTTTTTACTACATATGTAGGTACAAACATGTACAAAAATGGTATGCATACTTTTATGTGTCCTGTACTATTAAAAATCTGCTAACACAGTCACACCAAATTCCCAAATTCCCAACTATTATTATTTAGTTGCTTTATCGATTTATTATTTTTGAATATGTAGGCAACAGTTATATTTATATGAATGGACGGTAAACATAAACGAACAAAAAAAAATTTTATGTATGCATATGAATGGACGGTTAACATAAACGTACAAAAAAAAAATTCAGAATGTTCTATAGCTAATAATTTATATTTTTGAAATAGACTGTATGCATAAATTTAATATTAAAAAAAAAAAATAAGTTCTTAGTGTACCTAAATAACAGAAAAAAAAAAGTAAAATGTAATACTGGAAGAAAAATAAAAACGAATAGAAAAAAAGAGAGCAAAAAATGTTACTTTGATTGTTTTTAAATATTTTAAAGTCTATTTCTTATGTATATATTGTGCACATCTGATATTTACCCACATAACAGATAGAAAAAAAGAACTATTAAAATGTTATGATTTTAAAAGAAAGAAACATACGTTTGATATTTCCGTACATAACAGATAAAAAAAAAAAATATTAAAATGTTATGTTATGAAAAGAAAGAAAAAACAAGGCAGTGTATGAATCAAAGTTTTTAAAGGGTCGCATTTTAAGTGGAAATAAAGAACATTATGAAATTGCAATATTTTTATTTAAATTTTGAATTTAGCTATGCAACGTTTTGTTAATTTTTTAAAACTATTTTGCCGCATTATGATATAATGCAACACTGAGAAGTTCAGCTCATAATATAGATACATATGTATATGAATGAATATATGGCTATTTATGTATGTAGTTATAGATTTATTATTTTTTAATATGTAGGCAACAGTTACATTTATATGAATGGACGGTAAACATAAACGAGCAAAAAACAAGTAAAAATAACAGTAAGTCGATGCAACCGACTTATTTATACCCTACACCTAAAAAATTCAAATTAAATTAAAAATCCATAAGTTTTTTTAGTTAGGTATTTAATACAAGCTAAAAAAAATAAATGCAGTTACAAACTTTGTACAAAATTTCAGGTTTCTATCTTTATTAAATTCGAAAATATGATTGTTAGGTCTTGGGAAGTGTGTAAAGGCACGCGGACTACCACCCCAATTCATCTCAAATTTTAGAGACATCAACAGGGTAGAACATTCTTATATCAAATTTCAAGTTTATATATTTATTAATTTCGAAGATATGCTTGTTTGGTCTTAGGAGTTGTGTGCCAGATACCCGAACAACCATTCTAATAACATACATACATATGTACATATGTTTAGAGTCATTATTTTTTTTGTTTTTTAAATCAAGAAATTTTGTATCCCATACAAATTTTTTGTAATTGAGATGTCACGGTAAAATATACGTATACACCAGCTACAGGGCCCCTAGTGTAAATAGATTTTTTTAAACTAACTTGAATATCATCGGCATTACTTAATAGTTCCTTCAATTCACAACACGTTTTTATGCGAAATAAAGAAGAATAAAAAAATAGAACTTTTTCAGCATCCACATCCGGTCATACATCAAGTACTGATCTTTCATGTAAGCAAATAGATTTCACAAAATTTAAGTGATACGAAACTTTGCTAAATGCAGTGCATTTGGGATCTAAATGGAAATAATAGAGTTTTCAGTTTTCGACCGAATTAATTTAAGATTTCGATTTCAACATAATTTAAGTTCAAAAGCCACATTTTACATAGTTTGCCAAATTTTTTGATAGAATTACTATTTCTTACATTTTTCGGAAGATTGTTGAAATAATTGGAGACCATGCTATAATAAAATTTTTTATAGTGAGTCTTCTAACATAAAAGTATGTTGATTAAATTTCTATTATTTATTATTAAGTTATAAGAATTTGAGACTTTCAATCTCATGTGACTTTCATCTTTCACAAATTTTAAGAAAGCGAAGAGATGTCTTAAAGGAAGTAAATTTAAATCTTTGAAAAGTGGGCAGCAACTAAAATTTCTATTTTTGAAATGCGTAGTACGAAGAATACATTTTTGAGCCTTGAGTAGAGGTTCTATTGTAGCACCCAAACTCGTTATAGAATACTTCAATTTTGACTGTACCAGAGCATAATAGATTTTTAATAGAAGCTTTTTAGAACAATAAGATCTTAATATATAAAATTTTCTAATACATAGTAACATATATTTATATAACTTGTCCAAGTGAGTTTTCCAATTTAAATTTTTATCAATTATTATATACCCAAATACGGGTTGGGTGCGAAATTCCAAATGCAAAATCCCAAATACAAAATCCCAAATTCAAAATCCCAAAATTCAAAATCCCAAAATTCCAAAATGCTAAATACCAAAATCACAAAATCCCAAACCACTACCGTTATCATAATTCGTTTTGAATTCTTTTATTTCATTTCTGGGTCGCTTTAATGGGTAAAAAAATATTATAAAAATATTAAAAAAATATTATAAAATATTGCAAAAATTCCAACAAAAAAGATTCAACATTTTATTCTACATTTCAACGTTTTTAATTTTTTCGTCCTAGATATTTTTTTATATTAATATATATTTTCAATAATAAAGAACTTACAATAGTGGGGCTGCTGCCCCCAAACCTCCACTGAACAAATGATTGAAACCCTGATTTTGTAACCAACTCTAAAATTTCTCCTAAATCAGAATCTCACATATAGATATATATAAATATTCTGTAAAAGGCGTATAATCCAGATTTTGTAACCAACTATAAAATTCCTCCTAGATATTTTTTATATTAATATATTTTCAATAACAAAGAACTTCCAATAGATAATTGGAAATAAACCCCCGCTAAACAAATTATTGAAACTCTGATTTTGTCACCAACTCTAAAATCTCTCCTAACTCAGAATCTCACATATAGATATATATAAATATTCTGTAAAAGTCGTATAATCCAGATTTTGTAATCAACTATGAAATTCCTCTTAGATATTTTTTTATATTAATATATATTTTCAATAATAAAGAACTTACAATAGTGGGGGCTGCCGCCCCCAAACCCTCGCTAAACAAATTATTGAAACCCTGATTTTGTAACCAAGTCTAATATGGGTACGGCATACCTACTTTATACAAAAGTATTAAAAATAAAATATTTTTTTAATAGTGACTTTTTGTAATGCAAGATAAAAACAAGCAAAACATTTTGCAAACAAGCAAGCAAGATTTTGTCGCAGGTAGATTTTGGCGTGCAAGATTGTGACCCGCTCCCTAAAATCTTTCCTAATTCAGAATATCGCAGTTATATGCATATGATAACTTGAAAGATATAAACTTGATTTTATAACTAACTAAAAATTGGGATTTTGCAATTTGGGATTTTGAAATTTAGTATTTTGGGATTTTGTAATTTTGAATTTTGAAATTTGGGATTTTGGAATTTACGATTTTTATTTAATTTGGGATTTCGTGGCGCTCCCCCCAAATACTTGTAATTGTCAACGGATTCAATTTTAAAACAACCTTCCGAGCACAAATTATTTACTACTTGTCCCGAATGGAGTGGATATTATGATTAGGGCATTTAAAATGACCACAATTAGCCGTATGAAACTTGACGTCTAGATCACTTTTGGAAGAATTTTTTTAACTGAAAACTATAATTTTAGTTTTATTACTTATTATAAGCTTATCAATTAAGAACCAATTTTTAAGTACATTCACATCAAATTCCATAGCTCGTTTGACTAAATCGAGATTACGTTCACTGTAAAAAAGGGAACAATCTTCTGCAAAACCTGTTATCTTATCTTTGAAGGGTTGTGAAAAGATGGAATTAATATAAATTAAAAATAAGAGCGGACCTATTACTGCCCCTTGTGGCACTCCAATTTTAAATTGGCTTAATATATTAGATAGTTTAACTTTAAAAAATCAAGAAAAAAAAACCTCTAAAACCTGCTTATTTATTAATAAGAATATTATGATCAATCATATCAAAAGCTTTGGTAATGTCAATGAATAATGCTGAAGTGCATTTAGTTTCATTTAAACTTGAATATAATTCAGAACACAACTTCAAAATTGTATCTTCAGTAGATTTACCGGATAAAAATCCAAATTGCTTTTGATCACAAACATAGAAAAGATAAAAGTGTTAGATATAAATTTTATCATTCTTGATTTAATTAATTTTTCAAATAATTCCCCTAGAGACGGCAGAATTGAAATTGGCCTATAATTACTTAAATTTAGCTTGCCACCTTTTTTAAACATAGGAATTATTTCAGCATACTTCAATGAATCTGGGAAAATACCACTATAAATTTATAGATTGAAAATATAACTCAATACGTTTATTATGTAAGGAGCAGTTTTTTTAATAAGTTTGTTTTTTGTATCAGCCGTATATGAAATTTTATTATTTAACGATACAATATTTGAATTTAATTCTATAGTACTAATTCCAATAAAGCCAAAAGAATTACTTTCAATATTTCCTGTTGAAATATTATCTAAATTTAACGTGCAAAAACAAATAAAAACGTAAATTTTTTTCAATTAAATTTTTAGCAGATTCAGCAAAATAAGCATTAAATTTATTTGTAATTGTAGCTTTGTTACAAATTTTTACATTATTTACTTCAATCTCGTTTATAACTGAATCTGAAATGTTTTCATTCAAAATATTTTTAATCACCATCAATTCTTGTTTAGAATTACCAGTCGATTTATTAAGTTCCGCAGAATAGTAATTACTTTTCAAATTTTTGATTTCTAAACTAATATTTTTGCAAACTTCTTTAAAAAGGGTTTTCAGGCGTAAATTACCTAGTTCCCGTTTACATTAAATTCATACTCTATTTTTGTATTTAATTTTTTTTAATAGTTCATCTGACATCTACGGTTTCAATTTTTTATTTTTGAAAACACTAGAAACTTTAAATGAACAGTTGCTTATATGGTTTACAAATATGTCTAAAAACATATCATAAGCAATAAATGCATTTGGTTCTTGAAATAGCCTTTCCCAGTTTTCTGATAGAAGAACTTCTGACAACTTTGAGAAATTAATTTTGTTTGTAAATAATCTATTAGTATTATAGTTTTCGTTGGAAAAAGTTACATTCTGAAATTTTAAAGAGATCATATTGTGATACTTATACCGAATTTATAATTCTGCAAAAGTGGCTCCATTCTGAATTTCTTATCACATAACCTTGAAAAAATCTGGTCGATACATGTACTACTGTAATCCGAAAAACGAGTCGGAGATTCTATAAGAGAATTTCAACCATGTGACGACATCATTAATAAATAATTATTTTTTAGTTGTGATTCTTTCATTATATCTATATTCATATCTCCAATTACAAGAATATTTTTCTTTTTTTGACTTTTTAGTATGTCATCAAAATCTTTAAAAAACAATGTGCAATTAATTTTGATTATGTCAGCAGCGCTTAAGGAAATTGAAGTACTATGACCTAGAAAACCGTTTTTTATATAAACCAGGACACCCCCAAATGCATAAGTATCATTACAATTACAGTAAAGACTATAGCCATCTATGTTTTAATTATTTTTTTCTTAACTGTAAGTCCATTATTCCGTAAGCACAATGACAATAGGAAGGTCATTTTAAGTTTCTAAGTGCGATAAAAAGTTATCAAAATTTTTCCTAAGACTGGGAATATTTTGATGCAAAATAAATGTTTGAGAATTTATAAGAGAAGATGAGATAATTTTTTTATATTTTGTTTTTATACTTAAAAATGAAGCAAAGATTTACAGACTACTTAAAGTTTCTAAATTTTTAATTAAAATATGATCTCCTTCTTCATCTTTTCTAAGATATATCTTACCACTACTTATCCAAATAAATTTATATTTTTTTAATTTTTTAATTTCTAAAGCTACCTTATACAATTTCCTATTCTTATATGTTAAACTATGATTAATGAAAAGTTTCTTACCACCATATTCAATTTTTTTGTTGTTTTCCCTTTTTTTATCCGTTACCAAATTTTTTGAATATTTAGATCGAAACTTTACTCTCATCACGTTTTGCTTAGAATTTTCCCCTTTGTTGATCTTCCACAAAGTGCATCTTTCGATGTCTTCAGGTTTTCAAACTAGAATTCAGTATTTCTACTGCAAATCCTACTTTATTTGTTCCTTCAACATCAGGAACATTTAGCACATCAATTGAATTGTTCAGTGTTTCCTGTTCGATCGAATCCAATTTGTTCTCCAAAAATGTCACCTTTTTATGCAGAACCATATTTTCTTTCTGAAGAGAAAGGTGTTTTTCCACATATGATTCGTGGATTGACTCTATGCTTTTCATCATTTCATGATTTTGTCTCATGATGTTATATAGAGTATTCATACTCACATTTTCAGGAGGTGTTGCACTATTCGTTGAACTTGTACTCGCGCTGTTTCTTTTGGTCCGTATTTTTTTCTGCAATTTTGGGCAACAGCTGACTAACTACACTCAACGAAGATCTTCTTAAAATACACTTACTGTAGGTAAAATATGATTTGGACAAAGAATCCAGTTATATTATGTAGTCTACAGTCAAAATAATTCACTTCATTAGCTTTTTATAATTGACATATGTACATTAACAAGAAAAGCAAATTTCTTAAGAATGTTCAATACTAATTCTGTGATTTTTTTATTTTATAAGTGTATTTTTTTTTATTCTCAATTTTTATTTCTTTTCAAGTTCATTTACATTTTACGTCAATTTATAAGTCAATGTAATGCAGATATAGTATTAAGTTACTTCAATTCATTTTTTTTTTCATTCAAAATTATTTTTAGTCAATTTCATTTATAAATGATTTTTATTCCAAATTATCATATTACCTTTAATTTTTCAAGTTCACTAATCTAAGATAACTAAATTATCAAAATATTAATTGAAAAACAAAAAAAAAATTTTTTTAATTGAATTTTAAGTTTCAAATTTAATTTTTTATCTTAAAAGTTAATAATTCTATAATTTAAAAAAATTAAATTTTTATTAAGAGTTAATATTTGACGTTTTCAATATGAAAATGTCAAAATTTTTGTATAAAATTAAAATTTTGCATTTACATATAAAAATTACTAAATATGTTTACATTTACGTTTAGAATCAATTAAACATTGAAATAAATTATAAAATATGTTTACTTTTTCATTTAAAAAAGTTAAAATTACTTTATTTACGTTTTCAATATAAAGAAGTCAATAATTTTTTATGTTATTTAAATTTTAATTATCTGGACTATCTAAAAATTTTTTGTACAACCCTTTCATATATAAAAAAAAAATTTCTCTGGGCTTTCTAGAAACCACTATACTTTATAAATTTTCAAAGACATTCTATATTATTTTTATACTGTTACAAAGGTCTCTTCACAACCTTTTCAGCGAAATATAATAAGTATTGTATGGCTTGCTAAATAGTCCCACCAGAGGTTAGAAATTCGAAGTTGAAACAACAATTTTAATACAAAATTCAATTTCATACTTTACATGCTTAAATGACGGAAAATATCTCAAAAATTGTTACATTTATAAAAACCATTGTAGTCCTAAAACATAGGTCTGTAAACAACGATTAAGATGATATAGTTAAAATTAGTACAGGTTGTCTTATTCCAGTACAGAGTGTTTAAAGCAAAAATATGCATTTTTTTAATTTTCATTTTAAAATTAAATATAACGGTACCTTTTTTGTGAACAAATTTTTTTCTCCCCTTCTTCCTCTTTCTAAGAAGCCCTCATTCGTTACTCTGGTCTTTTTTGTTTTTAATCTGATCCTAATTGTTTTGAGTTATGGTAAACTGCTTTTGAGTAGAATGATAAAAAAAACTATATATTGTGTATATGCGAGATTCCGAATTAGGAGGGATTTTAGGGTTGGATTCAATATCTGGGTATTCGCTTTTTCTAGAATATTTATCTATATGTATAATCTTGAATGCAACTCTAAAATACCTCCTAATTCAGAATCTTGCATATATACAAGAATGTAAATATTTTTGTATATATGTAAATATTTTTAAAAATGTAAATAAGATTTTAATTTACATTTTTATATGAAAATAAAAAGGGAGAAAAAAATTTGTTCACAAGAAAGGTACCGTTAAATTTAATTTTAAAATGAAATATTGAAAAAGTGCATATCTCTGGAAAGGACTATTTTCCAAGCTGTATTACATTTATTATAAACCGTTGAAAAGGGTGTGAAGAGACCTTTCTAACAGTATAAAAATAATATAGAGTGTCTTTGAAAATTTATAAATATAAAATATTATCTATCAGGTTATGTCAATAAAAATAGTACAACTACATAATACATAAAATTAATAAATAATTAATATTTAATAAAATTAATATTTACACAGTTATTTTTAACTGGGGAAAATTAAATCATAATATTTATTATTATATTGAATCGAGTCATATTCAAGGTTAATTTGTGACATGTACATATATAAACACACTGACTAAAAGACTAACTAATATCAACCATTGAAATCAGTGCTGGTTTGTCTATTGTTCTATGACATGAAACGAATAAATCGATTAAAAAATTTGGATATGGAACAATTTGACTTTGGTCTTTTTTCTTTTATTTTCAAATATTTTTTTAATTCAGTTCTAGAAAGAATTTAATTTTTATGTAATTTTGATCTAAAAGAACTATATACATAGTTTACTGTTAATTTAAAAAAAATTTATCCAGTGGCTTTTTTTTAATAGCACTTCAAACTTTAATATCGATTTACTCGAAAACAAGTTTTTATCAAGTTTTTATGAAATATTGTACAAGAGTGTTAAAGGATGCCTCTTTTACGTTCCTGAAATTCGAGTTAAATAAGAAACAAAAGGGAAGCGGTTCAAGCAGCTGTCAAAAAACTTATGGATTTTTAATTTAGTTGGAATTATTCAGATGGAGGGTATTAATAAATCGGTTGCATTGCCCTTACAGTTATATTTACTTTTTTTTTTTTTCATACGCATTTAAGATTATTAAAATTATTTGTCTTTTTCTATAAAATTTTTTCCTTAGCTACAATAAAATTAAGTAATAAAATTTTAATTGTATATTATTTTTTAATTGTAAAACAAAAATTTGAACTGTATTTTCTGTTTTATTTCACTCTTTTGGGTTTTATTTTTATTTTGTTCTGGTTATTTAATCAAATAAAAGTGTTAGGTAATATTTTGTGTTATTTTTTTTTAATAATAATTAAAATTAAATTAATTATTAATAATAATTAAAAATTTTAATAATAATTATTAATAACTAATTAAAATTAATATAAATAAGTATGTTCTTATTTTTTTTTTTAGGAGAGATCAAAATTTAAATACAGCTATTTGTATAGATTTATTTCAATGTTAATTTATTTTCAAGTAATGTTTTTTTTTTGAAATAAACGTAGGATTAAAATTAATGTAAATATTCAAAAGAATTTTTTTTTCTTGTATAGTGTGCAAAGTACAAAAAATTTTCTTTTGCACTACTATAATATGGCTAAGTATATTTGATTTTAATAGGATGCATGTTCAATTCAGTACTCTGAAATTATTTAGTGTAGTATATTTATGTTGTGATAACTATTATCAAAACAAATTCTCTGAATGTGAAGGGAACCTAAAAAAATAACGGAAGTTAATTAATAATATAGTAAATAATTCGGCTCGTTTAGACATAAGAACTAGTTTTAGAAGAAAAGTAGAAGTTTCTAATTCTTCCTAAAAGAACATAAGAAGAAAAGTAGCAGTTTCTAATTCTAATTCTAAAAGAAATTAGTTTCTTTTTTAACAATATAACTGCATTAGAATTACAGAGCATGCAAACACTTTAAGAATAATCCTGGAACAATCAAAAGAGTTCAATGCACCCATTTATATAGCATTTGTCGATTTCAAGAGAGCATTCGATGAGATAGATAGAAACGCAATATGGGAAGCACTTAAAAGGAAGAACATTCCAAAAAAAATCATCGGGATAATTAGAGTAATGTATAGCAACACAGAAGCCCAAATTCTCCATAAGGGTATTCTAAGCGACCATGTAATAATTAGAAATGCAGTAAGACAAGGTTGCCCGTTATCTTCTCTACTATTCAATATAACAATTGACGAAGTCATGAGAAAGACCAATAACAACTCATCCAGAGGTATAAACTGGTACCTCACACAAAAACTGGAAGATTTGGACTACGCTGATGACATTAGCATACTTACACAAACACACGAAGATGTGCAACAAAAAATCAATAAGCTGGCAGAATGTGTGGATATAAACATTAGCAAAACAAAAATTATAAGAGGGAATATGACAACAACACAAGACCAATTACAATTGATGATACATTAGTAGAAGATGTAGATATATTTAATTACCTGGGCAGTATTATTACTAAAGAAGGTGGTACAAAAGAGGACATTAATAATAAACTAAGGTGGCTTTCGAGCAACATTTGAAAGAATGTGAAGAGTATGGAGAACATTCCAAATTGCAAGAAAAATCAAACTTAGCATGTATAAAATCTGTCCAAGCATGTATAAAATCTGTCCTCTTGTATGGAAGTGAAACTTGGTTAGTTAATAAGAAAGAAACATACAAACTACAAGTATTTGTAAACAAATACCTCCGGATTATATGCAGAATATACTGGCCAAGAAGAATACGAAATGAAGATCTATGGGAAGCTACAGGTCAAGAACCTATCAAAATAGAAATTAAGAAACGAAAATATAGGTGGATAGGTCACATTCTTAGAACACCCCCAAACTGCATAGCCAGGCAAGTGCTGGAATGGAACCCTCAAGGAAAGAGAAATGTTGGTAAACCTAGAAATACGTGGCTTGGAACAGTAGAGCGAGAAATAACAGAACTAAATATAACATGGTCACAAATGAAAGTCATAGCACTAAATAGAAACACATGGAAAGGCTTTGTGGAAGCCCTATGCTCCCAAAGAGAGTAGAAAGGAAAAAAACAAAAACTGCATTAGAATTACTAAAAATCATTAAATAATTTGCTGACTCTGATTCTAAAGGTTCAGATGGTATATCTAGTAATATTCTGAAAAATATTGCGTTTAACATTGTGGATGTGTTGTCATTTATCTTTAATCATAGCATTATGTCGGGAGTATTCCCAGAAGATTTGAAATGTGCTGTGGTAATTCTTCAAAAAAGGAAGTACTAAGGAGTTAATAATTACAGACCAATTTCGTTATTATCCACAGTTTCTAAAGTGATTGCGAAAGCGGTCAAAAGTAGGATAGTTAATTTCTTAAATAAAAACCAGTTTTTTGATGTTATGCAGTACGGTTTTAGAAAGGGAGTATCTACTGAGGACGAACTCTACTGGACTTTTGTTATAACGTTCAACAAGGTTTAAATATGCAAAAATGTTGTGAAAGACTCTTCGTAGACATTACCAAAGCATTCGACATGGTAAATCATAATATTCTTTTGAAAAAACTTTTAAATGTCGGAGGACAAATACTTGACTGGTTTAGATCCTATTTGGACAATCGTACTCAAAAAGTCTTAGTTGAAAACCAATTTAGCAATCTTAAAGCATTAAAACATGGGGTACCCCAGGGTTCGGTTTTGGGTGCAATCCTGTTCTTAATATATATAAACTCGTTATTTAACCTTTCCATAGTAAGTTTACAGCGTTTGATTATGATTTGGGGTGTACATACACATCAGATTCTCCATTAGATATGGTTAGTACTAACAAAACCAAGATCATATTTTTCAACCTTTCTCACACGAATCTGCCTGATATAAATTTGTTATTTCATTCTTCTGAGTGTAAAAAGTTTAAATTAATTAATACTTTGTGTACCTCAAATGTTAATGTAATTTCCTTTTGTGACAACAGTCTGTAGCATTAACTGCTTTAGTATCGAGATAGTGAACAAGTTCATCAAATATTTAGGTATTACTCTAGATTGTGCTATGAATTGGGCCGAACACACTCTAGAATTAAAAAACGGAATTTTTATCTTTTGAGCCATTTTTATCGTTTGATCGTAAAATCCTACCTGTTAGGCATTTATATTATTACAAAGTTTTAAAAATATTTTATAAGAGAGCAGTTAAAAAGCAGATCTTCTCCTAGATATAACCTGAGAAATAATGAAATTTTAGTTAACGTACCTACTTTCCGAACAATAAATTTCCGAAACTCATATACTGTGGTATCTTGCCATTTATTTAAAAAGCTATACCTGAATCAATAAAAAATATAAGAAATCAAAAAAATTTTTAAATAAGGCTTGGTTGCTAGAATTCAAATACAATGAAATCGAAGATCTATTAAAAATTATGGTTTAAATTTTTTTTCTATTTTTTTCTAAGTAAACGTTGTCATGTGTGGTGCACACCTACTTCTTATGTTATATCATGATGAACACATTAAAATTGATATATTACTTACATTTTCTTCCTTCTCTACATGATTTTAATTGAGTTTTGTACTATTTCCCTTTGCTTATTTTTTTGCTTTATAAATCTTAAGCTTTGTTTTTTTTTCTCTACTTTTTATATTTAATTAATTAATTAAATAATATTACATAAAAGTTGTACTTGTTTTTTTTTTTTTTTACCTTTTTGTTATTAATTTGGATTATGTATTTTTTAGTTGATGATAATATATTATGTAATACAATAACCCCACAATAACGTATTAGCATATTTTTAAGTATTTAGTTTATTGTGAATTGGCATTGAACACAAATTTCTGTAATTTCTAAATGTCATTAACTATTATCTCATATAATATTATTGTACTTATTAATAAACTATATTTATTGTATACCTATTTGTTGGAGAATAAAGACTTATTTAAAAAAAAAAAAAATTTACAGTTTTAAATTGTTCTATGCAATGCTTATTATTTTTTTATTTCTTTTAAAAATTAGCATGTAAGACTGTACTTTTACATGACTGTACTTTTATGTTGCTGTACATGCAAAGTTTTTTTTACTTTTTATAACAAAGATCATGCTTTTTTTTTAAAGCTTCGAGTCATTGGTTTGCACTCCACTAAAGCTTCCACTAATGTTTAATTAATGCGCTCCTTATTTTCGGGAAAATTACAAAAATTAATATTTTACTTACGTTCTCACAGTATTTGAATTTCGATAATTCACCTGCATACAAAGCCTTCCTGATTTTAATATAATTCACGTCCACGTCAAAAAGTAGCAAAATTTTAGTTTGAAAGTTCATACATAATTACTGCTTCTCGTAAGCATGTTCATAACCCTTGTGCTTTCTTTTTAGTACTTCACTCTATAGTTTTATCACTATCACGGTTGAGCCCCCAAATTTGTGAATCGCAAAGTTCAGTTTTATTAATTAAAAGTATATTTTCAGTTTAAAACGTAATTTTTTAATTTCATAGTAGTAGTAGATAAATTTCAAGTTTTATATTTCAAGTTTTTTTTTGCTCAATTTTATTTAGTCAATTTAATATGTATTACAAAATAATATTTAACTTATATCTAAATTTTACGTTAATTCGAAAAAGATAAGCAAATATAAAAAAAAGATTTTAAATTAGATATATAGTTGCATTATTATATATATATTTATTTAATTAGATTTGTTCATACCTTAGCCTAAGCTGTGTGGTTGTACAGGTCGCATTAATATTATTGTTAAGCAGTTTTAAGTGTTTAATTTAACAAAATAGGTATTATAATTAACATGTAGAAATAATTTAAAAATTTAAAAAAGTATGTAAAGTAAATAATACAAACAATATAGTATATTAATAATTATAATAATTGAGCACTCCACCATTTTGTTATTTAATTAAGGGGTAAAAGTAAGTTTTTAATTCTTTTTTTAAATAAACTATATGAATATATATTTTTCAAATAATCAGTTAAACTGTTGAAAGCACTTAAACTAGTATATTCACAGTTAATTTTTGTTTGTCTGTTTTAAAGAACGACAGATAGAAATTTGCCTTATTTTTGGTATTGTAGTTATGTATATTAATGTTCCGATTAATTAAAAAATTATGTTTGATTAAATTGTTAATATTTTATAGGCTAGAAAGTATAATTCTCTTTTACTTATAGTTTCAAGACTTAAGTATTATGAAGAATATATTAAATAGGAGGGATATATTAATAGGATAAAAATTTATTATTTTTATTGCCCTTTTATGTATGACATCAAGTCCTTTTAGATACGTTTGTGACGCATTGCTCCAAAGTGGGTTTAAAAATATTAAATTTGATAATATATAGGATGAATATAAAAATAGAATGTTCTCCTTTCAAGGTATTTTTTTAATCTTCTTAATATAAACACGTAAGGTATAATTTTCTTAATAATATAATCTATATGATCCTGCCATTTAAACTTACTATCTATTATTAGCTCTAAATCATTAAAGCTTTTCACTACACTGATGGGGTTGTTTCCAAAATTGATACTAGTAAAATTGAAGGTTTTGTTTTCAAAGAGTAATACTTTGGTCTTCTTTATATTTAAAGTCATCTTGTTTTTAAGGAGCCACTCCTCAATAATACCCAAATCATGAATAATTGAATCTCTTAAATCTAGCTCACTATCTGTAGAATATTTAGCAACCGTATCATCTGCGAAAAGCTGTAAAGCTTCTTAGTCCTAATCTAGCTATGTAGTCTATATAAACTTTGAACAAATCAGGACCGAGAATTGACCCCTAGGGTACTCCTTTGTTTATGTATTGTAGATTACTGTAGCTGTTGTTACAGCGTGTCTGTTGTTTTCTGTTGTGTAAATACGACTTAAAAAGATTTAATTGAATTTTGCTGAATTGCAATTGCGAAACCTAAAAAGGAGAATATTATGATCAACACAATCAAAGGCTTTCTGCAAGTCTATGAATAAGCAAGCAGTATATTTTTCATTATCCATGATCTTTGATATGAAATCTATTAGAGCTAATCAAGCAGCCATCGTATTGGAGTTTTCTTCAAACCCACACTGTTCTTTATGTAATATACCATTTGAGTTTAAGAAATAAATATTTTTTCAAATATTTTTGAAATTGAATTCAGAACTGAAATTGGACGATAATTGGATGGATGTGTTTTATCACCGGCTTTATGTATCAGAGTAAAAATGGCCTATTTGAGTGAGTCAGGGAACGAACCAGATTCAAAAGATAAGTTGATGAACTTAACTAGTACTGGTTTGAAAACTTTTTCAGTACTTTAGATGAAATATTATCCAGTTGCAGATCCCAACTTTAATGAATTAATTGGCATTTTTACTTCTTCCAAATTTGTAGAAAGTAGAGAGAATTGATTGTAAATGTTTTTTGAAAACGAAGCTAAATAATTCTCATCAACAAACCCTCTGTTAATATTTCTAAAGTTTTGGTAACATCTATAAAATATGAATTTACATAAAAAATGTAAAATATGGATTCATTAAAGTTATTTAAGTTACTGACACCTTTTTGTTCTAATTCTATTCAATTATTTTAAATAAAGCAAATTGTAAGTTTTAACAATCAATAAATTATTATTTTAGTTCATATTATTTTCAATTTAATTATTTTAAATTAAAGAAATTAAACAAAAAATTAACAATTTTTATACCCTACACCTAAAGTATAGGGTATATTAACTTTGGTATGGTGTTTGTAACCACCAAAAGGAAGCGAGTTAGGTATAGACACGTATATATATTCTGAATCAGGATCACCGCCGGAGTCGATTTAGCGATGTCCGTCCGTCCGTCTGTCCGTACGCACGATAACTCAAAAAATAATGATGCTATCTTGATGAAATTTATATAGTAGGTTACTAATTACGAAAGAAAGGCTAAGTTCGAATCTGGACAAAATCCGTCCATGGGTTCGGATTCTGGAAGCTTCCGAATGATTCCGGAGCAAACGAGATTATCTCCAAAAGCAACAAAGATCGAACCTTCAAATTTTGTACAATGATGTTTCGTCCCGTTCGATTTATGTCTCTGAAATTTAAGAGGATTTGGTCCATGGGTTTGGGTTTTGGAAGCTTCCGAACGAGCACCAGAGCAAATGAGATTATCTCCAAAACCAACAAAGATAGAACCTTCAAATTTTGTACAATGATGTTCCTTCCCGTTCGATTTATGTCTCTGAAATTTAAGAGGATTTGGTCCATGGGTTTGGATTTGGAAGTTTCCGAACGAGCCCCAGAGCAAATGAGATTATCTCCAAAACCAATAAAGATATAACCTTTACTTTTGGCAGGGTGGTGTTCTTTCATGTATGATTTAGGCCTCTGAAATTTAAGAGGATTTGGTCCATGGGTTTGGATTTGGAAGCTTCCGAACGAGCACCAGAGCAAATGAGATTATCTCCAAATGCAACAAAGATATAACCTTTAAATTTGGCAGGGTCGTGTTCTTTCATGTTTTATTTAAGTCTCTGAAATGTGAGAAGATTTGGTACATGGGTTCGGGTTTTGGAAGCTTCCGAATGAGCCCCAGAACAAACGAGATTATCTCCAAAACCAATAAAGATAGAACCTTTAAATTTTTTATAATGATGTTTCTTCCAGTTTGATTTATGTCTCTGAAATTTAAGAGGATGTGGTCCATGGGTTTGGATTTTGGAAGCTTCCGAACGAGCCCCAGAGCAAATGAGATTATCTCCAAAAACAACAAATATATAACCTTTAAATTTGGCCGAATGGTGTTTTTTCATGTTTGATTTAGGTCTCTGAAATTTGAGAGGATTTGGCCATGGGTTTAAATTTGAAAGAATTTGAACCGTGGATTCGAATTTTGGAAGCTTCCGAACGAGCCGCAGAGCAAATGAGATTATATCCAATACGAACAAAGGTAGAACCTTTGAATTTGGTACAATGGTGTTCTTTCGTGTTTGATTTATGTCTCTGAAATTTAAGAGGATTTGGTCCATGGGTTTGGTTTTGGAAGCTTCCGAACGAGCCCCAGAGCAAATGAGATTATCTCCAAAACCAATAAAGATATAACCTTTACTTTTGGCAGAATGGTGTTCTTTCATGTATGATTTATGTCTCTGAAATTTGAGAAGATTTGGTCCTTGGGTTCGGATTTTGAAAGCTTCCGAACGAGCCTCAGAGCAAATGATATTATCTCCAAATACAACAAAGATATAACCTTTAAATTAGGCAGAATGGTGTTCCTTCATGTTTGATTTATGTTTCTGAAATTTGTGAGGATTTGGTCCATGGGTTCAAATCTTGGAAGCTTCCGGACGAGCCCCAGAGCAAACGAGTATATCTCCACAACCAACAAAGATAGAACTTTTATTTTTAATACAAAGGTGTTCTGTTATGTTTCCTTTTCTGTAAAATTGGAAACTGACATTTGAAAGAATTTGAACCATGGGTTCGTATTTTGGAAACTTCCGAACGAGCACAAGAGCAACGAGCATATCTCCAAAACCAACAAAAGTAGAACCTTTAAATTTAATAGAATGGTGTTCTGGCAAGGTTTCTTTATGTTCCTGAGATGGATTCGATGAATTGGAGTGGCAATTCGGGTAGCTGACACAAACCTCCCAAGGACTACCAATCTTCGAAAATAATTAAGATAGAAACTTAAAATTTTATACGAGGGTGTCAAGCATATCCCAAGCGGATGCCTCTTTTACGTTCTTGAAATTCGAGTTGAATAAGACAGAAAACGGAAGAAGTTCAAGCAGCTGCCAAAAACACTTATGGATTTTTAATTTAATTCGAATTATTCAGGTGTAGGGTATTAATAAGTCGGTTGCATCGACTTACTGTTACATTTACTTGTTTAAGTTAAACTTGTTTGTTGTTTGCACGTCCAAGGCTGATTTAGGAAGAAGGAATTTTATTCATGATTTTTTTAAGTGTTGCCAGGCTGAGATGAATAAGTTTAGCAATCAATTAATACTTGGTATCGATAAGAGTTATTGTCAGGCTTGTGTAAAATGGGAATATGGGAATTAGGCTTATGGGAATTCGTAAAATCTCACATACATAATTAAATATATATATATTAATATTTATTGTAAATATTCTGTAAAAGGCGTATAATCCTGATTTTTAAACCACCTCTAAAATCCCTCCTAATTCAGAATCTCATAGATACATATTATATAAAGAAATATTCTGGAAAAAGGGGCAATTCTGATTCTGAATCCACCTCTAAAATCTCTCCCAATTGTTTTTTTCCCATGTATATTTCAAAACAAAAGCATTTCATAGGGGGGGTTTTCGCCCCAATTCCCCGTTAAACTAATTATTGAAACCCTGATTTTGAATGCAACTGTAAAATCCCCCAGAATTATTTTTTCCCATGTATATTTCAGAACAAAAGTATTTCATATAGTGGGGGCTTCTGTCCCCAAGCCCCCGCTAAACCGATTATTGGAACCCTGATTTTAAATCCAACCGTCAAATCGCTCAGTATTATTTTTTTCCCATGTATATTTTTTTCCCATGTATATTTTTTTCCCATGTATATTTAGTTTTACTGCTTCTTGTGCTTTACTATCATCCGCTCCCATACTTATCGTATATCGTTGGAAAGAGCGAAAGAGCCTTTCTAACGCTGTAATAATAAATACCGGGTGCCTTAAATATGAGTGTGTCTAGAAATTCTGGAAATTATTTTTTTTTATAGCCAAATTTTCGGTTTTGAACTGCAATGACTCTGAAACAATAACACCGATTGAGATAAAAGAAGAATCATATTAAAGTTCGGAGAATGGCCTATAATTTCGTATCTAAATCGATTGTATGTAATTTTATAGACAAAATATATAACGGTTTTAGTAAAATATTGCAAAATGTTAGGCAAATTTTGAAATAACCATTCATCCATCTTCCAACATGTCAAGATGGGTAAAGATAATCTAATGCCGGTGGGATGTCATAAAGCCATATGTCAAAGTGAATCATAAAGTCATATTCCCAATATGGTTTTATCACCCATACAATTGGGTCACAGTGGAAAACCAATTATGTTTGCTGATGATCTTTCTATAGTATAATAAGAAGCTTGAAAAAGCAATAGCAAAGGATGTGAAAAAAATTAACGAATGGATGGTTAGGCATAAACTTACTATGAATGCTGAAAAAACCAAATGCATAATTTAAAAAAAAAAATCGAATGAAAATATTAATATAACATTTAAAGATTATATAATAGAATTGGTTGATAATTATATATATCTGGGTGTCATATTCGACAGAGAACTGAAATGGAGACCACAAATTAATTAACAACTAAAAAAAGCTAGGAAAATTGCAGAAATATTTAGAATGATAAGTAAAAGAGTTCCGCTTTGTTATAAAATATCATTATTCTACAGCTTATTTCATAGCTCTATCACATATGCAATTCATATCTGGGGCAATCACTGCAAAGATTGCAAGATACAGCAATGAAAAATCTGTTTGACTACGAAAAAAGAAAACCGGCAACGGAAATCCATTGTCACCAAATAATCCTAACTCGAAATCTTACTATTAAAAGCAAACTGCTAACCCAAATTCACTCTATGGTCGTGAAGAATATCAACACTAATATTATAATCAACCTCAATAATCAAAATCATGACTACAATACGGGAAGAGGTAGAGATATCCAGATTGTCACATCAAATATCAGAATTAATGGTTTTGACTCTATCTACAATTTGGATCACAAATTCTGTAATGAGCTAAATGATGAAATCAATAGAACAAGCAACTTCCACATATATTCAAAAAATATCTCAACGAAAAATTATTAACCGAACTTTAAGCCTTTAATCTATTAATAGTAACACAAAAAAAAGAAAATAGAAAAAATATAAAAAAAAGGGGTTATTTAATATAAATAGTACTTTATTAGATTAACTTATGAACTTATAATTTGTAAATAGATGTACATAATTATATTAAATTAATTATTTTTATATTTAAGTAAATTTTTATTGCACGAAATATCTACTTCATAAGCATAGATAACTACTATTTTTTTACTTTTTTTCTACATTACATTAGTTTTAATTGACCTATATTAATTTTTTCTTAATCACTGAATTTTGTATTTTCAGTTTTACTTATAAATTTATAATTATCTATAGTATACTCTATACCAGCGACTGGGCTTCTTTGAGATGAATATATAACTAAATAAAAAAAAAAAATATGGTGTTATGTTCATTCGATTAAAAATACTTTAAAAGAAAAACTATTAAACTCTAGAATCCAACTCTAATATTACTCCTAATTCAGAATCTCGCATATATATATATATGTAAATACTCTGAAAAAGTGAAAATATCCTGATTTGGTAATCAACTATCAAATCCCTCCTAATTTGCAATCTCTTTTATACATAATGATATATATAAATATTCAGAAAAAGGGAAATTGTAACCAACTCTAAAATCCCTTTAAGTCAAAATTTTACATATACATATATATATATAAATATTTTGGAAAAGGGAAAATACCCTGATTTTGTAACCAACTATAAAAACCCTCCTCAATTACACATAAATTATTCAATATTTCCAAAAGGTTTCAAACTATTTTCTATCAGCCACGTGGCGGCCATCGCGACTCTTTCTTCGAGCCACTTTTCGCATATAAATATATATATAAATATTTTGGAAAAGGGGAAATACCCTGATTTTGTAACCTAAACCTTTCTCAATTACACATAAATTATTTAATATTTTCAAAAGGTTTCAAACTATTTTCTATCAGCCACGTGGCGGCCATCGCGACTCTTTCTTCACCGCTTTCGAAGCCCTTCCTTACACAATTTCCTTTCCGCTTCTCTTGAAGGATAGGGATCTGCTGCCTCTAAACGCGGGCTTGCGGGCTAATGCAGCTGCGAGCACGAGTGCGGCGGCAGCAGCCCACATTCACCCTTTTTTTTTAGTTTTTCATAAAAATGTTTAAATTTTCACAAAATTTATTATTATTTTTAACAGTCAGAATTTAATATTTTTCGTATGAAAATCTGAAGCCTTTTTTAAGCCCCATGATTGCAAATTCTTTGTTCTGTAAAAATGAGATACTAAATCATTACAAAATAAGGTTGCGCTTTTCCGGCTTCTGCCTATATATGTATTTATTTGTAGGAATTTTATAGTCGGTTACGAAACCAGGGTTGCTCTTTTTGCGGAATCTTTACATTGTTCTGGAAAAAGCGAATATCCTGATTTTGTAACTAACTCTAAAATCTTTCCTAAATATTTTCTTTCGAACATATTTCAGCAACAAAGCTTTTGCAAACATTTTTCAATATCAATCAAACAACAACTATACAAAAAAAAATTATATTTGAATCAGAGAATAATTTAATTATGGCTTTATGACACAACTTATTATTATTAAAAAACTTATTAACTTATTAAAAAATAGCTGGAAATGGTTCTCTGAATGTCTAGGTAGATGTCGGACTTATTGTGACCTTTTTTTATTTTATAGATGTATTTAGCTTTTTCTAGCTCAATGATGTTATTTATATTGAGCTGCTCCGTTCGTTGATTGATCTCCCGATAATTAGTATTCCATGGTAGATTGTATAGTCGTCTAAGTGATTTCTTTTACAAACTGCTAACTCTATTTATAACATAACTCAGCAAGATCGACTAGCATATCAAGTTGTACCTAATGTGAGACATTATATACACATTGTAGATTAAATTCGCAGTTTCTTTTCTTAGAGATTATTCTGCTCTTTTAACTGCTCCTATTAACACAGCTATTCTGTTGCAGAAATTCTCTACATGAAGATTTAATGCTGTCCTTTCAATTGTCTGATTTCTGATTTTGATGTTTGGTGAAATATCCTTCGCTCCTCTCGGCTTAAAAATAATATATTTAGCTTTATTTTCATTTAGTGTTAGTTTGTTTCCTGTAATCCATTCGCAGTATTTGTTAACATCGTCATTCGTTGTTTTTTTTAAATCACTTTGCTTTTTGGCCAAATACATTACACCTGTGTCTGCGAATATTATATATTTAGCACTGATTTGAGAATACTTCTTGTTGTGAATGTAAAGTAGATAAAGTGTTGATTAAAGTTCAGATCATTGCGGTACACCTATGTTGACAGTTCTCGAGTTACTCTTTTTCTTATTAATGCTAGTTACAATTTTTCTATCTTTTAAATAATTTAGGATTAGGATACTCGGTGTACTCCTGATTCCCATTTCCTTCATTTTAGTTAATAGTATGCTGTGGTTCACTGTATCAAACGCTTTCTGGAAATAATTAAAAATCGTTACTAAGTAAAATCCTTTTTCCATTTGTCCTATAATGTACCTGATGATTTCCGTAGTTGCCATCTCAGTGATTGTGTTCTAATGAAAGCCATATTGCTTTTTGACCAATCCAATTATCTCATTTATGCAATTTTTTAGTCTTTTGTTGATTACTTTTTCAACAATTTTCCCCAAGGTATTAATAAGTGTAATCGGCCTATAATTTGAAACTTCTTCCTTGCTTCATATACTTTTATAAAGCAGTGTGATAACGAAATCTTTACAAGCATCTAAGAACTCCCCTGATTCTAGGATTGCATTTATGCAGTTAGCAACTACGTCAGAGATATTATCTGCTACATATTTTATTTTAACTGTTGTTATTCCATCAGGACACGCTGAGTTAGTGCTTTTCATTTCCATAAGCTGTTAAATTTCTGCTCCGTTTGTCGGGTGTAGAAAAATTGACTGACATTTGCATTATATGCAGTCGGTTCATAATTACTTATTTCCGCGCCAGTTTTGTACTGTAGTGGCATAGTGGTGATTAATTCCTTCCAGAATTTCTTGCTCATCCATAGTGGTTCTACTTTTAATGTTTAAGCTTACAATAGTTTTTCCCTTATCAGTGTCAGTTGCGTTGTTAATAATTCCGTTTACAATTCTAAATAATTTTTCCATATTGGAATTGATTTGCCTTTCTTGTCATTTTGTTACTTCATTTTTTATCTTTTTAAACTCTTTTCTTATTTTCCCATTCTAATTATTCTTTAGCTGCTGTTTATACAGCTTATCTCTCCTTTTCTTCATCTAGATTAATCAATCTGTTATTCGTTGTTCAATCTTCTTAGTAATGTATTTTGCTTTTTAGCCTTTTCGATGATATTACTTATTATTGTTAGTTGATAAGGCCTCAGTGGAAAAGGAGTAGTAGTAATAAGACGCTGCCTAATCCCCTTCATGAATTTTGCCAGATCGAGATTTTTGATAAATGAATTTGCCATTTTTCCTATACGTAGGTTGATACTTGATATCCTCGCAGTAATTAATCTATGGTCAAAGATAGGATCATGAAGTTACTGCATGCTAATTCTACTTTTGGCAGATTGGAGATTTCATGATCAATGATCGTGTTAGATCTATGTATTACTATCGTTGCACTCTTAGTTTAAATTTTGTTAATTATGCCTAAACCACTAGACATTGGCAGTATATCAATATTTGTGTTCGCCAGCATCGTTGTATTCTTGTGCCTGTTGAAGATATCCCGCACATGGCTGAGAAGTTCTGCGTCGTGACTGTTATCCGATTTATAAGCTGTAACAATTTTGATGTTTCCGTTCTCGTAAAATTTTCATATCATATACTTTAACCTGAATGTGACAGTGGCGAATGAATGTAATAACATTCCAAGTAGGATTGATCTTACAAAATATTTGCGATGTATTGTATATATATTGTAAATATATTAGTCACTTACTAAAATGTTCTAATTCATTATTGACTAACAATTTTTTCGTGGTTACATTTTTTTATGTGTTATATAAGCTTTAGTTACGTTTTTTAGTTTTACAGATATAAAGTGGTACCTATAATACTTTTGTAAAAACTCATTTACAGAAATTAATGCAAGAGATATACAAATTCTTTTTCTTCATTATGTATTGCTTATTCATAACTCTTTGCAACATATTTCCGATTGCAGTCAAAGTTTACCTATTTGCTCTAAGTCTTTTAATTACAAGTAATATCCAATAATTATGTAACTTATATACCTCAAACACTTAGTAATTGTTAATAAAGTGCTTATACAACACATTTTTATTTATACAAAATTTTTATAATATTTGCAATTTCTTATACGATTTTTATAGAAGTTAACTGTCTGCTCGTTTTGATAGAAAAGCGCAAAAAAAAATTGTTTACATAAAATATTTCAAACAAACATGGTAACTAAAAACCGTTAACACACGTAAAAACATTATAATGAAGCTTTTAATTTTATTTTTACAGCTCAGAAACAAGAGGTGGTCCAAAAAACATTTCATCGCTCCCCAATTTTACACAACACCTAGACAGGAAATGATAAAAACTTTAAAACAAGAAAATTAAAAGTAAAATATTTTAGCATAAACTAGTTTTGGTATCTAACTACTAAGTTTTTGTATCTACAGTTTATATAGAATTAAAATGATGTTCGCTAGGCTTGTTCTTAAATTTATTTATATCAGATATATTTTTTTTCTCAGAGGGCAACGCATTGTAGATTTTATAAGCTTTGTTATGTATAGCATCTTGATTATTAAATCTTATTCTGGATGAAGTGATACGAATTTTATCAGCATTTCTTGTTCCATAAGAGTGTACTTCACTGTACAAAACCGGCTTTATGTTTGTATTTAATTTAAGTTGTTATAACGAATTAAATGCACTAATGTAGCAAACTTGTTATTTATCAACAATTGTATTAGCAGTATTTTATTGTTTACATGAATTGTACCCGTTTACATGGCAACACCCGTTGTGCGTTTATATAAGCTTACAATAGTTTTTCCCTTATCAGTGTCAGTTGCGTTGTTAATAATTCCGTTTACAATTCTAAATAATTTTTCCATATTGGAATTGATTTGCCTTTCTTGTCATTTTGTTACTTCATTTTTTATCTTTTTAAACTCTTTTCTTATTTTCCCATTCTAATTATTCTTTAGCTGCTGTTTATACAGCTTATCTCTCCTTTTCTTCATCTAGATTAATCAATCTGTTATTCGTTGTTCAATCTTCTTAGTAATGTATTTTGCTTTTTAGCCTTTTCGATGATATTACTTATTATTGTTAGTTGATAAGGCCTCAGTGGAAAAGGAGTAGTAGTAATAAGACGCTGCCTAATCCCCTTCATGAATTTTGCCAGATCGAGATTTTTGATAAATGAATTTGCCATTTTTCCTATACGTAGGTTGATACTTGATATCCTCGCAGTAATTAATCTATGGTCAAAGATAGGATCATGAAGTTACTGCATGCTAATTCTACTTTTGGCAGATTGGAGATTTCATGATCAATGATCGTGTTAGATCTATGTATTACTATCGTTGCACTCTTAGTTTAAATTTTGTTAATTATGCCTAAACCACTAGACATTGGCAGTATATCAATATTTGTGTTCGCCAGCATCGTTGTAAATAGATTTTTAATTGCTTTATTTTGAACAATTTAAAGTAATTTAATATATTTGCTATACGTATTTCCCCAAATAATTATGGCATATGGAATGGTTGAGTGAAACATGCTAAAATACACTGCCCTTTTCATACTGTATGGAACTCTGTTATTGATATGTCTAAATATACCAGTGTAGTATAAGTTAAATATCTAAATACATAATTGAAGTATGGCATAATATATTGCCCGTTTTAAATTCAAATATAAAGATAAGAACCGTAATAGCTGGTCAACCTTTAACTTCGTTTGAATTCCTTTATAACTTACTTAATATGAGTGCATTCACCAACCTGATAAAAATATGAATTTGATATATTATAATATCATGCAATCATTAATCATTATCAATTGTATATTGTATGCAATACTTTGAATGATCATCATGATTAATCATAAGCAATCATAAGCATATTTCAAGTATTTCATAAAGGGAATGACCTAAAGGAATGAAAAAATATACAAATATTTGTGTATTTGTATATAGAATAAAAAGACAAAAATATATACAAAAAAAACAGTGCCTAAAATCTTTTTATTATTAAAATTTTGTTTAATAATGAAAAAAATAAAAACAAATTGAAACAATGAAATAAATAAAAACAATGACTGAGGCAAGAGACAAGAGACATAGAAACCTATGTTCGTGAGGAAAATTGTGAGGTATTGTGCTACATTGAGGTAGAAATATCAGAAAAAAACATTAATTAATTACATTAATCAACTCCTAAACTCATAGTCAAATCAACTAAATTTAATCCTTTTTTTGTTTCTTAAACTAAAAAAAATATATAATAATATGGGTGGATCTAACTTAAAAATTGACACCCAAGGCGATATAAAAAACAACGTTATAATTGAGATCCTCCAAGAACAACACGACAACGTATATTGGATCCTGCTGGTTATCGCAGTTGTTAAAGTACTGGAAGCGGTGTATGTGGTTTACAACGAGGTCAGGAAAAATATCAAAAGGAGATAACAGGTGCGAGACTTATAAGTTTCGTTTTTACATTAATAAAAAAAAAAACAAACTTTATTTTTAAATATTCTTTAATTTGACTTTACTGGTTACAGGTATGATAATAATAATTACTTTCAGAATAAAATATTACAGGTATTTATAGTTAAAAGGATGCATTGTCAGCGAAACATATATTATGTTAAAGAAATTTGGATAATTAATATTTAAAGTTTCCCAATTGTTATTAACTAATTTAATTCTGCTGACATTGCGTCTGAACAAAAAGGTGAACAACATATGAAATTTAGTTTACATAAAAATAAATGTTAATTATACAATATTAAGTTAAATTATATGTTAAGTTAAGTTATGGTTATATATTAGGATGATCATATAACTCCTCCCCCCTTTGTGTGAAGTGTGGGCCATCGAAGAGTTGATGCTGGTTTTCCTGGAATGTCATTTTGTGTGATATGATTTGTGACTGGAATACTAAATTGCTTTTCTGAAATTTTCTTATAAAAGAGGTATATTAGTATAATTATAGTAAAAAATAGAGTTACTAATATTATAATAAAATTAATGATTTGTTTTTCTGATGTTGCAACTTCCAATAGTTTTACTGTTTTTTGGTTTTCGATATGAAATGATTCTAATTTCTGTAGGTTTAGATCTTTGATGTTGTTTGAGTAGTTGATTCGTAGTGGTATTGAAGGTAACAAATGAATTTCATCCCAATGTTTTGTATTGAAGCTTTGGTAGTAAAAATTGTTTATTTCAATAGTGCAATTATTGTAATGTATTAACTTGGTCCCTTTAACTTTGATTTGATGAGGTTCACAGGATGATTTTAATGTTATTTCTGAACTGTTCATGATAAGAATGTAATTTGGTTCTGGCTGGATGATCTTTGGTACAAATAGTTGTTCTCTTAATGTGCAATTGGCTGGAAGGTTTTGGATTATTTTGCCAATACAGCTGGATTTTTCTGTTATTTCTTGATTTGTAGATTCAGTACAATAAAATATATTTTCTACTCTTGGACATGCTTCGTCAAAATATTGAATGTTATTAAGGTTATATGTTAAAAAAGGTTTTGTATGAATGGTTTTTGTATTATTAATAGGAAGTGGGATTACATGAATCATTGAGGATGATTCAGGGGATAAAATTGGAATTTTAATGTTAAAAATAATATTAGTATTATTATAATAGGCTTGTAAACCTAGTAATTGGTAGATATTCTCATCTGAATTGAATTGAATTGAATTATTATTAAATTTTTCTCGAATATCGCTTATTTCATTTATACTAAGAATTTGTTTTGATATAATGTTTAACCGAGCTAGTACTATTGCTTCTGCTAAACTTGTTAAGTGATTATTTAAAAGATCTATATTGTAGTTAATTTGATTGATATATTGAGATTGAATTACTAATTTTTCATTGTAACCTGATTTTAATATGCTATTTCTAAGTTCATCTTGATAATTTCTTAAATACAGCGAAATGGTTTCTTGTTGGTCATTTATATGTCTGGTAATATTGTTAAATCTTTCTTGCATTAAATAATTAATACCTATTTGGTTGTCAATTTCTTTATTTAGATTTTGTTGGTTTCTATTTAAAGTTTGAATTGCTTCGTTAATATTATGTGCATCTTTTGCATCCATGTTACCTGTTATAGTTTTTATCATGGTACCTAGGCCATTTATAAGACCTCTTTTAATTTTTAATTTTGGATATAAAGTATTTATTTTTTGATTTAAATTTTGTAATTTTGATTTAGTTATATTTATTGAGCCTTGTAATAAAGAGTCATTGTTTAAAGAATTTATAGTATCCTCGATTTTGTCAATGGTTTCTATGTATGTATCTAGTCTTACTATATGTAACAGATTGTTGTAACCTTTTATTGTTCTAGCTGTGCCTAATTTTAACGTAAGTATTTTATTCTCCGTCAGGTCTTGTATTTCCAGTCTCTGTCCGTTGACTGTTATTATTCTGAAATTTAAGTTTTCTTTTAATTTTAGCTTTATGAAATTTTCTATTTTTAAGATTTTTAATTGTTATTTTCCTGTTTTCTTTTACCCTATGTTTTGAAAATCTTGGTGTCATTTTATTTCTTTTAAATTCTTTTCTAAATATTTGATCGTTTTCTTGATAGTTTTCTGGTTCTTGTCTATTTTTATTTAATTTTTCGATTAAGGTTTTTGTTTTATTTTCTACTAATTTTTCTATTTCTGGGAAAAGCTTATTTTGAAATTCGTTCAGTTTTTCTAGGTAGTCATGTTCGTTATTAGGTGAAATTTGTTTTAGAAAGGTGTATGGTCTTCCGTAAAATAATTCGTACGGTGTCAGTTTTGTTGTAGAATGTACTGCATTGTTATAAGTTATTAAACATTCATTCAAGATGTCGTCATGGTCTTTGTCTCTTGATTTTTCATGTACTATTCTATATATTTCAGTTAAAGTAGAGTGCATTCTTTCTACGATGCCATTACTACTAGTTTGTTGAAATGATGTAAGATGGTGATTGATATTATATTGTCCACAAAAATCTTGAAATATGGTTGATGTGAATTCACCGCCTTGGTCTGACACAATTGTTTCTGGAATGCCGTGAAGGCTAAAGAAATTTCTTAGAGATTTTATCATATTTAAACTATTTCTGTTAGTTACCGTGTAGGCTGCCGCAAATCGAGAAAATTTGTCAACTATAGTTAAGATTTTATGATTATTTATTGAATATATGTCTATGTGTAAAATTTCCATAGGTTTCTTAGCTATTACAGGTATTTCGTATTTTGGTTTAGGTGGGTGACGGTCATATTTTAATAAATTGCAAGTATCACAATTATTTATTATTTTACTAATTTTTTCCTTCATTAATGGAAAATAAAATTCTCTTTTGAGATGAAGTATTGTTTCAGTGATACCTCTATGATTATTTTTTAAATGATAGTCCCTAATTGTTTTATCCTGTTCGTCTTCATTGATTATATCTTTTAGTATTTCGGTACAACGAATAAGTTTTAATGATCCACATCTAGCGAAATGTTTTGAAAAAGAACTTTGAATGAGTTTAAAAGTAGAATCGTCTGTATATATAGCGGTAAGTTTGTTATGAGGTACAAATTTCTTTAAAATGTCAGTTATGGTTTCTTCTGTAAAGTTAGGTAACCTTATAGTTCGTTTTTGTTTATTCCGAAAAGGTACTTCAAGTTGAATTGGAGGTTTTCTATCTGAGATTGACAAAATTAACTGATGGTTAAATTCATTTAACGGTCGTATTGCAATGGGAATTCCGTCATTCATATCTTCTGAAGCTGAATGAACAGTTGATCCAAATGTTCCTTGTACAGTAGAATTTGCATCAAGATCGTGTGCATGTATTTCATCTATTTTAATGCGACTTAAAGCATCGGCATTTGAATTTATTACGCCTTTTTTATACACAATTTCATAATCAAACTCCTCGAGTTTTAGTCGCCATCGAACAAGTCTTGAGTTGGGTTCTTTAAGATTCATCAACCAAACTAAAGGTTTGTGATCGGTTACTATCTTGAATTTGTTTCCAAAGATGTAAGGCCGGAAATATTTTGTTGCCCAAACTATGGCCAACAGTTCCTTTTCTATGGTTGAATAGTTAATTTCAGAGCTTGTTAACGTTCTACTTGCATAGCATATCGGTTTATCTTGTCCAATTGTTGCTTGTGAAAGGATGGCACCAATGGCAAAATTGCTTGCATCAGTAGTGACTATAAAAGGTTTAGAGAAATCCGGGTATTGAAGGATTGGATCATTCATTAGAATATCTTTACAGGTTTCAAATGTTTTAATATAACGTTCGTCTAGTATAATTTTCTTACCTTTTTTCAAACATTCAGATAAAGGTTTGGTAAGTTTTGCGAAGTCCTTGATAAACTTTCTATAATATCCTAGAAGACCAAGAAATGATTTTATCTCTTTTGGGGTCTTGGGTAAAGGAAATTTCTTTATAGCATGAATTTTATCAGGATTCGGTTTAACTCCATCAGTTGTTACAAGATGTCCAAGAAATGCAATTTCTTTTTTTAGAAATTCTGATTTATCGAGTTGGACTTTAAAATTAGCTTCTTGTAATTTTTTAAATACCTTCCGAAGGTTCTCGCAATGTTCCTGGAGAGATGTTGAAAAGATTATAATGTCATCGAGATAAACGAGACATATTCGTCCAACCAGATCTTTAAGAACATTATCCATCACACGTTGGAATGTGGATGGTGCATTCTTTAGACCGAAAGGCATACGGATATATTCATAATGACCTCCGTCTACCGAAAATGCGGTCTTTTGTATATCTGCAGGATTCATCTCGATTTGATGAAATCCGCTTGCAAGATCTAAAGTTGAAAAGTAAATACATTTACCTAATTTATCCAGTATTTCATTTATATTAGGCAAGGGGTATTTATCGCTTACGGTCTTTTCATTTAATTTGCGATAGTCGATTACTAATCGCCATTTTTGTTTACCGCTTGCATCGCGTTTTTTCGGAACAATCCAAACAGGTGAACTCCAAGGGGAGTAACTGTTTCGAATTATACCTTGATTTAACATATCCTTTATTTGGGTTTGGATTTCATTCTTATGAATGTATGGGTAACGATAAGATTTGGCATAAATAGGCGAATCATCTGTTAGCTTAATATTATGTTTAATCTGATTAGTAAAAGTGAGAGATTGACCTTCTTTAAAGAAAATATCTTCATATTCTTTACAAACTGCTAATAAATTTCGTTTTTCTTCGTTATTTAAATGTGAGGTTCTTATTAAATCTACTATATCTTGACGAGAAATATTTGAATTACAATTGTAATTAATTTTGAAATTATTTATTTCAGAAAATTCTTCTTTTAAAAATGGGTGAACTTTAATAGGTTGGTCTACATAAAGAATTTCTTCTTTATTTGAAATGTTGGTAACTTCTATCAAACTATACCAATCTTTTGCTAAATAAATTCCTTCTGAAACTAATATTTTTGGACAAATTTCAATGTTATTGATATGAATGCTGCCATTTTTATAATCTACTGGTAGTTTTACAATTAATTTTGATTTAGGTGGTATTTGAATTTGTTCAGAAGTTAAGTTAGGTTTAAAGTGAAGATTTATTTCTGTATTTGCAGTTAATAATTTTTTATTTGCAATATCTACTTTGGCTTTTAGAAGAGTAAGAATGTCTAATCCGATGAGTCCATCGAAATAGCCGTGAAATTTAAAAAGTAAAAGTTCCATTTGACCTATTTGTTGAAATTCCTTAAATATTGGTAAGGTAATTTTTTTGTTTATTTTATGTTTATTTAAACCTGTAACTATTGTAACTGGTTCAATTTGGGTTATGTTATTTGGGTCTACTAAAACGGGGTTAATAAAAGAAGAGGAAGCTCCTGTGTCAATTAGAAATTTTAATGGCTTATTATTATATAAAATTTGTATATATGGTAGTATATTTCCATGTTTATTAACATCTATGTATCCGGTGGGTTTGAATCGGCAGGTAAGCAAAAATTTGAATCATCTACTTCTATATCAGGTTTTTCGGAAATGTCTTCTTCTATATTATAGTTGTAATAGTTGTCCAAGTTTGTATAAAAATGATCATTAGAATAAATGTTGTCATCTTTTGGATTTTGTTCTTCTACGTTAAAAAGTTCTTCGCTAATAAAGTTGGGTAATTGCGTATTTTGTCTAAAGTTATTAAATTTATTAAAGTTTGGTCTCTGAGTTGAATTTTGATTTCGAATTAATGATCTTGATCTGGCTGATCCAATGTCCATTGGGGTTGGTCTTGGCTGATATGATGTAGTTGGTCTGTTATACTGTGCTAACTGATTATTAGCTGCGGGTCTAACAAATTGATTCCTTTGGTTGTTAAAGAAATTGTTGTTGGTACGATAATTAAAAGGATTATTCGGTCTAGGTTGAGTAAAACTATTATTATTATTTTTTGGAATTATTCCTTGTCCTCCATTTGGTCTATATGGTGTTGTAAAATTACTGAAATTATTGTTATTTTGAATGGGCTTTATTTTAGAAGTCTGCTGATTAAAAACTCTTGTATAGAATATATTTTGTTCCTTTATACAATAAGAGAATGCAACTGCTAAAGATTGTGGTCGCATAGCACGGATGGTTGACCCTAATGGTTCTTTAAGTCCTGATAAGAAAACGTTAAGACACATTTCATTATAAAGATCTTTCTTTGCAGCTATAACACTTTGAGCTTTTTCATGTATGTTTATATGATTAAACATGGTAGCTTGAATTTCTATAACGTCAGAATAAAAATTTTCTACTGTTTTGTTATTCTGTTTTAACGTATGCAAATCTTTTATAAGGGATGTCTCGTTTCTTTTATCAGAGTAATGAAGAATCAGGTTCTCTTTCATTTTTTCCCATTCTAATGGAGTTCCATACATATTTAGAACTTCATTAGCCTGTCCTTCAATTTTGTTTCTAATTGCCCTAAGAATAATTTTGTCATACAAAGTCCCGTCAATTTCAGTTATTAAAGTTAGGATTCCTTCGACATTGTCGATGAAATCGTGCAATAATCTTGGATTTCCATCGAATTTTGGTAAATCCTTTATTGCATCTGGTATTCTAAGACTGTTATAAATGCGATTGATAGCGTCACTGTTTTGCATTATGGTTATTTCCGAATTGTACGAGTTAAAACTATGAACAGAATCTAAGCTTGAATTTAAAAGGTTATCAAGATTAATTTGGTTATTGTTTTCGAAATCTAGGGAAGCAGGAGTACTAGTTAATAAATTTTCAGATAAATTTCGAGGAGAATATGGAGCAACTCTAGGTTTAAAGTCTTTTGACCTTTTGAACATTTATATTTTTCTAAGAAATAAGTTTTTTTTTTTTTTTTTTTTTTTTTTTTTTTTGAATAATTCACTGTGCCTAAGGCAGCCTCACCTTAGGTATCGAAGAATAGGCTTGATCACAGTGAAAATATTAAAAATTTTAATTTTTTATACTTTTTATTTTATAAATTTTTTTTTCTTATTATCTTATATATTTATAATTTTCTTATATTTTTTGTTTTCTCTTACTTTAATTTAATAGGAATTGATTTGGAAGGAAGTATAGGATAGTAATAAAAATTTTGACTTACGTGAGCATGAGAAGAAAAATACTCATTGTATCTGTAGGCTCGTTGTTGTTCTAGGATCCAAATTAAAGAACTGAAGTTCACCAGTTGACCTTTTGATGTGTTTCCAATTTGCACTTTATATAATATACAGCTTAATCTTGTTGCTTCCAAATTATTCACGTTCACAAAAATTCTGGATTTCTAATTTTTCACAATATTCCTTTGTGGTATTAAATTCCAGTTTTAATAAATTATTTAATAACAATATTCTTTTGTTATAAAAATTTTCACAATTTTATTTTAATTTTATTAAAATGTTTTTATTTAAATTAAAAATAGTTTAATGTTTTTTTTTTTTTTTTTTTTTATTTTAATAATATATTTATTAAAATTAGTTCTTATTTTATTTTTTTATTAGATATTTAATTTTAAGCGATATATATATTAACCGGAACACACTTTAATTAAAAGGATCACTGTTTTTGGATCCTACCGACTGCGCCACTTATAAGTTTCGTTTTTACATTAATAAAAAAAAAAACAAACTTTATTTTTAAATATTCTTTAATTTGACTTTACTGGTTACAGGTATGATAATAATAATTACTTTCAGAATAAAATATTACAGGTATTTATAGTTAAAAGGATGCATTGTCAGCGAAACATATATTATGTTAAAGAAATTTGGATAATTAATATTTAAAGTTTCCCAATTGTTATTAACTAATTTAATTCTGCTGACATTGCGTCTGAACAAAAAGGTGAACAACATATGAAATTTAGTTTACATAAAAATAAATGTTAATTATACAATATTAAGTTAAATTATATGTTAAGTTAAGTTATGGTTATATATTAGGATGATCATATAACTCGAGTACCACAAATCTAGTGATCAAAGAAAAAAAGATAAGTCAATTTTTTTGTTCCATAATTAATTATTAAATTTCTTTAAATAAAATTTCTAAAAAGAAAAAAAAAATTTTTTTTGTATTGTTAAAATAAATTTAATAATTGTTAACATGAATGAATTTTACTATAATCAAATTCAATTAAATAAAATTTGTTTTATATATACAAATATTTTAATATTATATGGCAAATTAATATGGCTTAATATTGTATACAAATGTCTTAAAAATATTGTTTCTAAGAAGTATATATATATATATATAAACAAGAGTATATATATGTATAGAACTTTATACTTTATTTAGTAAAATAAAAAAAAAAAATAGATATTAAAATAGTACAGTACTAAAACAAAACAGATAAAAAAACCCAATAACCTTAATCCAAAACAAAATAAGAATTACAAGAAGTTATAATATGTTGCTAAAAGTAATACAAATATTGTGGGTTACCAAAACCTGAAAATAAAAGAAATTTGATAGAACATTTCAATTTTGCGAGGGACAGGTTGAAAAGAGTGTATAAAGTATTAAACTGTGATTACATAGTACCAAATAGTGTATATAGTCTTACGATATTAAATCCGAATCTGAATCAGACAGTGACGATTCCGTAATAGATATGATGGCTTTGACAAATCCTGAATTTCTGAAGTTAGCTTCCTGCACCATTAATAAGAATTATGGTGGGGATCCACTAAGCTTGCAATCATATATAGACTCAGTAAATTTACTGGAAGAAATGGCAAACTACACCTGCGCTAAAAGCTCTACTAAAATCTTTTATGTTATCAAAATTAGAAGGTAAAGCAATAAAAGTAATAACAGATGAATACACTTCTGGTAAAATTATAGAGACATTAAAAAGAAAAATCAAAACTGAAAACTCAAGAATAATTGAAGGCAGAATGCAAGTCTTAAGATCAGACAGAATTCCCTTACGGGAAATTGTTAAACAAGAGAGTTTAGCCAAAAATTTTAGAAGATCGTTGGTGATGGAAGGGATAAGTGGTAGTAAAGCAGTGGAATTATCGGTTGAGAAAACAATCGATATGTGTAGAGCATCAGCTAGGACTGACCTTGTTAAGTCCGTTTTGGCATCTTCAAAATTCGAAGATCCAAAGGAAGTTGTTGCAAAATTCATAGTAGAAACAAATACAGAATCAAAAGAAAAACAAGTTTTATCTTTTAATGCAAGAACGAATAACCGTAATTTTAGAAATAAAAATTTTAACAATAATTTCAATAATAAACCTAGTAACTATAATAATTTAAAAAAAAAAAAAATTTAGAAACAATAAGCTTAATTTCAATAATAATAGGAATTTTAATAATGTTATGAATAATGGTTATGGACAAAATAATACAGACAGTACAGTACAGAAATAATAATAATAATCATAATAGTAATAGAAATTTTAAAAACGTTAGATATACGAAAAACTGTACAGCCCCTCAATGGTATGGGCAGAGGGGGGTAAAAGTACAACCGAGAGAAGAGGAACAGTAAAAAATCTGGTCAAAAATATATATACGTTAAATTTAAATTTGTCAGACTTTCAGTTTTCACTAAATTAAATGAGTCCAAGCTTAACTTTTTCATAGATACACAAGCAGACATTTCACTGATAAAAATCTCGTCAATCAATAATAACCTCAAAATAAACAAAAATAATGTTGTCAAAATTAAGGGTATTACTCATAATCACATTAAATCATTGGGTACTGTGCATACAAAAATTTATATACATAATTATGAATTAACATATTGTGAATTACATGTTGTACCAGAAAATTTTTGATATACCAGCTGATGGTATTCTCGGTAAAGGTTTTTTAAAATATTATAAATGCAATATTGACTATGACGATATGATAGTGTCAATAAAAACAAACAAAAATATTCCAATTTATAGTGGACCCAATAATCAAACAACTGTACTACAGGCTCGTTCAGAAGTGGTAAGAAAATTTTTTCTACTCTCTGACAACGATTGTTTAATTTTAGATCAAGAAATTTCGGAAGGTGTATTCATACCAAGAGCAATAGTGGCGTCTAAAAACCCATTTGTTCGAGTTATGAATACAAATTCAGAAAATAAATTGATTTCACAAAAAGAAAAATTAAAAACTTTACGGTTATCTGATTTTGAAATACTGGATCTCAAACAAAATTATAAAAAAAATTTTAACCACAGTAAGATATTAAGGGAGATTATAACTTCAAATACAGACAAAATGTACTTACCAAAATTACTTAACTATGTGACGAATTTTCACACATTTTTCAACTAGAAACGGACCCAGTGTCAGTTAATAATTTTTATAAATAAAAGTTAAGGATAATGGTTGATAACCCAGTATATATAAAAAACTACAGACAAGCTCATAATAATCACACACAAGACTAAATAAATAGACAAATTAATAAACTATTAAAAAACAAAATGATTGAACCGAGCCAATCTAATTACAATAGTCCTATTATATTAGTACCAAAGAAAGATAACAAAATTAAATGGAAGATGTGTATTGACTATAGGATGGTCAATAAAAAAATAATAGCTGACAAATTTCCACTTCCAAGAATAGAAGATATTCTTGACAATTTGGGTAGAACAACATTTTTCTTAGTATTGGATTTATACTCTGGTTTTCATCAAGTAGAATTAGATGAACAATCTAGAGATATAACTTCTTTTAGCACACAATCAGGCAGTTATAGATGGAAAGTTCTTCCATTCGTACTTAACGTCTCACCAAATTCATTTTCTAGGATGATGTCACTTGCTTTTGCAGGTGCGACACCTTTTCAATGTTTTCTTTATATGGATGACATTATTGTAACAGGGTATTCCGAAAACCATCATCTGAAAAACCTAAAATCAGTTTTTGAAATTTGTAAAGAACATAATCTGAAGTTAAATCCTGAAAAGTGCAAATTTTTCAAATCGCAAGTTACTTACTTAGGTCATAAATGTACTGATCAAGGAATATATCCAGATGATTCTAAGTATGAAGTAATTTTTAAATATCCAGTAGGTACCTAAAGATAAAGATGAAACTAGACGTTTCCTAGCTTTTGCTAATTATTATCGCAAATTTATACCTAATTTCGCTTGAATAGCATAACCATTAAATGCATTAACAAGGAAAAATACTACCTTTAATTGGAATCAAGATTGTCAGAATTCATTTGAAAAACTAAAAAATGCATTGTTTAAACCTCTTATATTACACTATCCCGATTTTTCAAAAGAGTTTACATTGGTTGTAGACGCATCTAAAGATGCAATAGGAACTGCTCACAGATCTGCCAATTTAATTTGCTTCTGATCATTAACTAAAGGTGAATCCAATAAATCAACAATTGAAAAAGAGCTAGCTGCAATTCATTTTGCAATAATTCATTATAAACCCTACATTTATGTTACTTATTTAATCGTTAAAAGCGACCACAAACCATTACCTTATTCATTTTCTATGAAAAATCCATCATCCAAATTAACACGCACAAGATTGGATTTAGAGGAGTATAATTTTATAATAGAATATATTAAAGATAAACTTAACGTAGTTATGACGCATTATCTCGAATAAATATTAGAGATTTACAATTTACCCATGGAATTAATGACACAGTTCAAGCACTAAAAGTCCAAATCTGCAAATAGTAAGAATAATGATAGCAGTAAAAATATAAATGAAAAAATTAAGATAAAGCACAGTCTTCTGAGGAAGATGGTGATAAAAAGAAAGATATTAAAGTTTATGAGTCATTAAAAAATTGGAACGTTCCCAAAATGAAAATAGTAATAAATACAAACGAAATTAGATGCAAAATATTTAGAGAAAGAAATGCATAATTAATTTGAAAATAAACGAATTCGTGGTTAAAAAGAAAATAACATTAGAGTTATTATTACACGCATTGGAAGAAGAAACTGAAAAATTAAGTATAAATGAGATACAAATTGACAATAATGACTATATATTTGCGCAACATACGATAAATAATAAAAAATAGGTAATAGAGCTCTGAATAAATTAAAAATCGCGATAATAAATACACCGAGAACGGTAGAAAAAGATTAGACATAAATGAAATATTAAATAAATATCATAATGATCCTATTTTCGGAGGACATGTTGGACAGAAAAGACTATATGCCAAGTTAAGAACAAAATATTATTGGATAAGAATGCAAAAGACATAGCTAAATTTATACGGAACTGTAAGAATTGTCAATTAATCAAAATAACGGTGATGGTAGAAAAAAAATATATTTATCAATAAAAGTATTACAAGATATACTAGTGCCTTATTTTTAGAAGCAAAAATATTTAAAAAGGAAAATAATTTTAAGTACTTGTGGTTACAGAATTCAAATATTATGTTAAAAAAGTCTGAAAATGGTAAAGCCTTCGTGGTAAGAATTTTTGATGACTTCTTAAATATAAAATTTAGTTAGAATGTCGGTTTTAATTGATGATTTATTTGATCCTTATAACGACGACTTTGCCAACTCTGTTAATTCAGACATACAAAATAATATCGCTAACTTTGATTTTTCTGGTAATAATTCTTTGTGCATTGTGCATCAAAGAAGCCTTAGAAAAAATTTCGATTCGCTAGTAGCACATTTGGATTCTTTTTCTAAATCTCCTGATTTTATTTTTGTTTCCGAAATTTGGATATTTCAGTGCGAAGCTGATGATTTCTATATTCCTGGATACACATTTTTTTGTTGCTCAAACGAATCCTATGCTGCTGGAGGAGTAGGTGTTTTTGTAAAACTTGATTAGGATTGTCAGTTATTTTATTACAATTTTGATTCTGCAGATGTAATAGAATTGTGTTGCAATATAAATAAGGAAAGTTTTTGCTTTGTAGGTGTTTATAGACGTCATTCTTGTAGTGTTATTAGGTTTTTAGAAAAATTATACGAGTTTTTATGTAAATTAGATATGGATAACATTGTTATTCTTGGTGATTTTAACTTAGATATTTTATTAAATAATAATGTAATTGATTCATATTTCTTGACTCTTGCTGAGAATAGGATTGTTTCCTTACTTCATGAACCTACTAGGTTAATTTCTAATTCATGCTCGGATCATGTTCGTTTTAAAATTTGTCTTTGAATGGTAATTCTTGTAATCTTCTTAATGTAATCTTTCAAATAATTGATCATACTATGACAGGCGTATTTTTTAATTATTTCAGAGGTGATCGTGGTGTTATTGGAGAATTTATACCTAAATTAAATCTAATAGATTTTACTAAACTTAATATTAAGTTAAGATTTGAAAATTGGGATAATGTCTATAACGATTTTAACATTTCTATTGGATATTCCAATTTAATAATCAAATTGACTAATTATGGAAATGGCTGTAATTATGTAAAACCAATAATATGAAAATAAATTAGAAAAAAAAATTAAAGCCCTGGATAAATAATTATCTCCTTAACAAAATTAATACAAAAAAAAAATTAAGAATAAAGTGTCTAAAGCATCCATTAAATTTAGAATTAAATCTTAGATACAATAAATTGTCCAAACTTTTAAAAAAAGAAATTGTAAGCACTCGCACAGCTTTTTATAGGAAAAAAGAATGCAAATTTGTAAATTCCATAATAGGTAATGAATCAGAGAAAATAAGATCGGTTAACCTAAAAGTTAATTGCTCTATAATTTCTGCTCCTATTGAAATAGCTAATGTTTTCAATAATCATTTTGCGTCAATTGCTATTAGTTCTGCGCCTTGTGCTCAGTCCGTTCATCATATTTGTTGTTTTAATAATTTAGGTTTAAAGGAGGAAAATTATCAAATAGGAAATCTCTTTTTTGAACATATTTTCTCTCTGGAGGTACTAAAATCAATTAACTCCTTAGATAACTCAGATTCTTTTGGCTTTGATGGAATTTCAAATAAACTTTTAAAAGAAGTTGTACTAAATATTGTTGATGTCCTAACTTTTTTATTTAATAGCAGTATTCTAAATGGTGTTTTTCCTGAGGAGCTCAAATGCACAAATGTCATGCCACTCCATAAAAAAGGTGACGTAAAGGATTTTAGTAATTATAGACCTATTTCTCTGTTGCCATCCATTTCCAAAATTTTCGAAAAAATAATGAAGTGTAGAATTTTAAAATATCTTAGCAAAATAGGCTTTTTTAGCAATTGTCAATTGGGGTTTAAAAATGGGTTGTCTACAGAAGATTCATTTCTAGACTTCTGCTTTAACATTCAAAATGGCCTTGATGATAAGAAAAGTTGTGCAGCTTTATTTGTAGATATTACAACAGCATTCGATATGGTGGAGCATTCTATCCTGCTTAAAAAATTAGAAATTATAGGTTTTCCAGGTTTTATGTTGAGCTGGTTTAAGCCCTACTTAGTAAATAGGACTCAAGGGGTAAAAATTGAAGATAAACTAAGCAGCCCAAAGAATATCAATATTGAAGTACCCCAAGGTTCTGTACTTGGCCCTATTTTATTTTTAATTTACATAAATTCTATTTTTAAGCAACAATTTATTGGTAAGATTACAGCTTTTGCTAATGATCTTGCATGTTCTTATGTTTCCAATAATTCCTTTAATTTAATAGCGGACATGAATCATGATTTAAGCATTCTCAGAAAGTGGTTATTTGATCATAAATTATTGGTTAGTTGTAAAACTAAAGCTATGTATTTTAATCTCACTCAGCAAGAATCTCCAAAAACTGATTTGATTTTTCATGCGTCGGAGTGTAATAGATTTGTGTTATGCAATGAAAAGTGTTCGTCTGGGTTTTTTAATTTGTTTAATGAAAACGTGAGCTGTATTGAAAAATGTTTTAAAATAGAAACAGTAAACAATTTTAAATATTTAGGTGTACACTTTGATAGCAATATGAACTGGCTACTCTGCGGAAATAGTCGCAGTCTGCAAAGGTTCTATTCATTAAAATTACTAAAAACTGTTTATCATGGATTTTTCCATTCTAGGCTACAATATATGGCTACAATATGGTATTTATAAAATTTTTTTAATTTTTATTTTTTTTTATTTATTTATTTACAGAAACTATTATTCTTTCATCACTTTTGCTTCTCTTTTTATTTTGTTTTGCTTCTCCTTGTAATATATTTTCTTAATATTTTTGTTTTTGTATTATATAAATTTTAATTTCCTTTATCACCTCATCTTTTTACATTGTTAAACTCTTCATTGATATGGTATTTAAAACTATTTTATTTTAATGTATAATACCATTACTTATTCTTAATTGGATTTTTTGATTTTAAGCTTTTATAGTTTTAGTATAGAAAAAATTTTTAAATTATATTTTCTTAGTAAATTTTGAATTTTTTATCAATCACTTTAGTGGTTATTATTGTTATTGTAATGAAGTAATGTATTTTTAAGTTTTTTTTTCCTTAATCATAATATTTTATTAGTTGCAAGCATTTTGTATGAATTTCCAACGTGCTAATAAAATATTCGCATTGGTATACTTCTGTCAACGCTGTCAAAAACCTTTTTAACATCGATCGAAACCATTACGACTTTTTTACCCAGCTCGAGATTAGAATGAATTTCTGTAACCATATCAAATAAGCCTGCCTGTGTGCTGGATTTTGTTTTAAAACCATAATGTTCTTTAGCAACAATTTTTGAGTCATACAGATGAGCGGTGATTTGATCATATACCAACGTTTCAATAGCTTTACTAAATACTGTAGAAATAGAAATAGGCCGGAAGTTGTTAAAATCAGCTATATTCCCAGATTTTTTGTAGATTGGTATGACTTTACTACATTTAACACATTCTGGCATTTCTGCCTGAATTAATGACTAATTTATAAGTTTTCTTAAGTTGTCAGCAATTTCATTCTTACAGATTTTGAGAAATTTGATCCGCACCCGCAGAGTACGTATTTGATAAGCGACTAATTAGCTTGAAGCAATCATTAAGATTTATTGTTTTAAACTTGAATTCTTTTTCAGTTCTGCTTTTAGAGAAATAAACGCTTTCAAAGTTTACAGACATTTCTGCTCCAATAGTTGCATAGAACTCATTATTTCTCTCTTTTCGATGCCTATCCACTAACTGGATGTTAGCGGTCATATGTTCTGAAAGTTGAGTTAAAATCTGGATAAAATGCTTCTGTATTCATTTCGATCCATTGCTATATGTACCAAATCACCAATATTTGATATACCTGTCCAGTTCCTGATGTTGTGTAACCACGACATTTGTTTTCGGCCAACACCTCTTTTACCTTCAATTTTTCCTTGCACGATAAGCTGTAAGAGTTCGTATTTTTGACCTCGCATCACATGTCCAAAATATGATATTTTTCTTCTTTTGATATCAGTGAGAAATTCTCGCCCTTTATTTATTCTTCGGAGAACTTCAATATTTGTGACACGATCTACCCATGAAATTTTTAGTATTCTTCTATAGAGCCACATTTCAAAGGCTTCGAGTTTATTCATATGGATGGTTGTGAAGGTCCAAGTCTCTACTCCATATAATAAAACCGACCATACATAGCATTTCAAAAAACGTAAACGAAAATCTAAATTCAGATCTCTGCAGTAAAAAACTTTTTTGTACTTAATAAATGCACCTGTCGCTATTTCAATCTTCATTGTTAAGTATATTACCTACAAATAATTCATAATCATTTTTATTTTCTCCACTAAATAACTTTTTAATATATCGCCAGTTTTTTTTGGGATCATTTTCTGCTTTTTCAAATTGTGTCTGGTCATATTGTCTCCTTTTTTTTCTTTTAATCAGGGTAGCTTTGTTTAACCAGTACTTATATTTGTTTTTAATTTGCATAGAACTTCTATTTTGCACATGATTTTTTGTACTAGTCATTTTTAATTTCAATTATGTCCGCACACTCATTGTCAATCCAATCAGCTACAAACCTACTGCCTTTACTATCTTTAATATTTTTCACGATGGTAGCACTTTTTATTACATTTCGACATATTAACACCAGTTAATATACAATATACATATTATATGATACAATATTTTGGTTATGTAAATCACTTTTAACTTTATTAATTATTATAGTTTATTTTGCTGTAAGACTGCTGGGTTACAGAAATATTTCTATACGTACAATGAATATTCTCTAGCTCAATACCAAGATGATACAATACCAAGATGATCCGAAAGCTCATGATAGAATAAAGACATTGAAACCTTAGTATCAGATTTTCCTATATTAAAATGATCAAGACACGTACCAGATGTTGGTCTAGTAATTTCATTGCTCCAGATAAAAAATCCATTCGATTCAATTGTTGTTTTGTAGGAGTGCACATTTACATCATCTGAATCTCGAATATTGAAGTTGATATCTCCAATCAACATACCTTTTTTATTTCTTAAGTTCTCAAGAATTGTCTAAAATTTTTTTGATGTGCATAATTGATGTTTCTGGAGGCTGTAAATAGTGGTTAGATTATATTTATGTTTTACACCAACAATTTCAATATTAATGTATGCCAGCACCTCCTCCACACTTAATACTCCTGCACGAATATATTTTAGATTAGTTATTAATATTTATAAGGTCAACTACATTGCCGAGAATCTAAATTTCTGTTACTGCAACTATTATTAAATCATCAATTTTATATTTAAGACTTCGTGCATTTAAGTATAGAATTTTTAGTATTTCTTTGTTACTAAAGCTAATATCATCCACTTTATAAATGTCTGTTGTGATATGGGTATTAAAAAGGAAGTTGTATGACACACTATTCAAAACTTAAGAGTTTTATATTTTGAGATCTTTCTTATAAACAGCTTGCTTTTCTTACCCAAGTAAATTCCATTATTTACATTACTCAAATTTTTATAAAATGTATTAATGGGTAAAGTATTGTATTTTATGTTATTAGTTTGCATTAAATTCTTGCAGATTTTTATCTGATAACACTCGTATGATTTTAGAATTTTCCTGTTGTCTTACAAATACTTTACCATCATTATCATATGTATGCATGCATATGTTATTAATTTTAGTCTTTTCAAATCTCTAGCCTTTTTGTATAGTAGACTAAAGTATGGCGTTAATCTTTCATTGATAAAAATTATTTGATTATCAATGGTTTCTTCCTGGTCCTTGAAAATATCTTTATATAGCAATGTTTTGTGTTTTTCTTCTTTGTTTCAATGTTTTTTAATTTGACACTCTTTCTTTTCACCTAAATTTTTTGTACCTTTGAATATAAGTAATCCCTAGTTCAGCAACAATTTTTTTAACAGTTTTTTCTGCATCAATTTCAGGAACTTCACCTACTCCAGAAACTTCAAGATATTTTTTGTACTTTTTTTGTTTTATTACTTCAATTGATATTTGATTATTGTGTATCTATAAAATATCTATAAAATAAATTATAAATTGTTTTTTTGGATTTTTATACCCGTACGATAAGGATCGGGTATATTAAAATTTCTCCTCCGTTTGTAACATTTCGAAATAAGCTAGCTAGATATACCATCAAAGATATGGATCGGATCAGAATTAAATTCTAAGTCGATTCAGCTTTGTCAGTACATCCGTCTGACCGTCAGCAACATAACTGAAAAACAAATAAAGCAAGAATCTTTTTTTTCCTATTGGAGGTGGGAATCTTTCAAAGACACAAAGAATTTCCGCCTTGGTAGTGTCAGATTCTTATTGACTAAACCCACCTCCCTCTTTAGCCAATATAATGGGATAAAACCCTTACTTGCGAACGCAGTATATTGGCTAGGGAGTAGGGATAGGAAAGGATAAGAAAATGGATACGGAAACATTGAATTGGGTGTGGGATTGTAAGGAAACAATGAATCTGCCCATTATTATTACTATTTTGTTAACAGTGAATATACCCGTTATAACAGTTACAACATGTACTAGTATATAACACCTTACTACATGAGGTAATTATTGAAGGCAACCTCCACTGTCACTGTAGCGGCTGTTATTATTGGTATTGATATTCTTATTAATATTATTATTATTTTACTACAAAGTCGGGGCCATCAGTGGATTACAACGTGCAGCAGTATATAACACCTTACTTGCATGATATAACCTAAAATAGCTCCACTGTAGCAACTATTATTATTATTATTATTACTATTATAACTATTACTATTATTATTATTGTTATTATCATTATTATTATTATTATTATTACTATTATTATATTGTTACTATTATTATTATTATTATTGTTATTATCACTATTATTATTATTATTATTATTATTGTTACTATTATTATTATTACTATTATTATTATTATTGTTATTATTATTATTATATCATTACTATTATTATTATTACTATTATTATAATTATTATTACTATTATTACTACTTTTACTTATTACTTATTATTAATATTATTATTGTTATTAATATTATTACTACTATTAATTATACGATGTACATTATTACGATATAAAAGTACTACATATTTTTTTATTTATATGAGCTGACCGGGGTTTGAACCCAAGACCCTTCGATTGAAAGGTTGGCGACTTAATCTCTGCGCCATGAGTCAGATTGAAATTAAAACTTGAAATTAACACAAAATATTCTTACATCAATTTGCTGGTTTCCCATTTTTTTTGAGATCTGACCAAAACTTCGGGTAGTTCCCGAAGAACGAACTTTTAGATCTCCACTTTTTTTTGAAATAGAGCCATGGAATTTTAACTGCTGATAGATATCATAAAAATATTCATTTTATTAGTTACAACTTTTTTCTGTAGTCCCACCCGTTACAGCTCCCGAAAGTTCGAAAAAATCTATATTTAAATTGTTATAACACAAGTTGTATAATGTATAATTCTTATTTGAAAACGCCAAACGACTACTGCTTTTATTAGCTTTAAAGATGTATATACAATAAATATATACTTGTGGCATACGGTGTCTAAATTTACTGTTATGTAAAACTCAAATTTTGCAAAATTTTTGATAACTTCTATCTTAACATATTAAGTTAGAAACTTGAAATTTTGAGGGAAGTTAGGTTTTTGAATATAAGTATGAGTCATTTCAGAAAATATTTTTGTATCGCTCCCCGTTTCGGGGCTGTATAGGGTCAAAAACTAAAACCTTCATTATTTTTATACACCTGTAACTTGAACACCTGTCCAAAGTTTTTGAAGTCATATACAAAAATTAAAGGTCCAACATTATATTTTTATTTTTATTAACAATTTTCCTAATAATATAGGGTTATCTTAAAATTGACGAAAATGTGATTTGTGTTTTATGTGTTTTATTAAAAAAAACACCTGCACATTCGATAAAATTTTAAATTATTGATAATCTAGTGTTGTAATTTAATTTTATAACCAATTTTATCTATTAAAAATACAATAAACACACTTTTCTATTCTTCATATTTCAAAAATGGTTAGAGATAGAGAAATATTTATTGCGTACTAATTATAGGGCTTGAAAAGTTGTCTCGAAATATGCTATAAAAAGTACCCTAAATACCGGGTGTTTCAAAAGAAAATTGAGTTTGAAACATAATTTTTTCATTTTAAATCATTTTGAACCTTCATAACTTTGTAACTGTTGGATATATGTGGATCATTAGTGTACAACAATTACAGCTGACAATTTACTCTACAAAATGTATTTTTTTTTATCTCTCTACAGTAAGCCGTTCAAAAGTTATAGATTTTTTTATGAAAAGTCTCTAAAAAATCTTTAATCCCTCATATCTCGAAAAGGGTCCACAATAGACCCCCCCCTCAAGTACAATTTTTTGTTTGTTTTAATGCCCCCAATCACTGAGTGCAGTGCGCGTACTTGAGTGCCGGACACCCTGTATATCAATAAATCGTATTGTAATATATATGTATTGTATAAATTATTATACATTTGCCGCTTAGTATTAAATGGTACTATAGCATATTTGGAAAAGTTTTGGATTGATAATCGTTATGTGGAAGATTAGAATCTGCTTTTGAAGAATAAGAATAATAAACATATAGTTTTAATATATAGACAGCCCATAGTTGTAGAAATTAAAAAATTCACCAAAAGTATTTTAAAATAAATTAAAAAAATATTATTATAAGCAGAGTGATAGACTATATGAACATACTAACGGTTCGTACGGGTATCTAGGAGTTGAGAAAGGAAACTGTATTCTTCCTAAGATACGGACAACTGTACTTAAGACAAAGGCAAATGCATTCTTCATAAGAGAAATATGTATAATAAAAAAATCCAAAAAAACATTACATTTATATTATTGATATTATTTTTAAAAACCTAATAACATTTTAATATTTTTGATGAATGAAGAAATATGTTTAATAATTTTTCAAAACAAATTATTATTTATATGAGTATGTACGGTAAATTTTAATTATGAATGCATTTTGAATTAGTTTTTAGGATCACTTTTTTTTACAGCGATTCATATTGAATTTGTTAGATTTTCTTTATGTCTTTTGAAGATTCCGCCTTCTGTGTAACAGAAAACTCAATCCGATCAAATGTAGAGCACTCGGTGAAATTTCTCGAATTTCGAGCACTGGCGACACTAGTTAATATATATTTGCTATTTTGTAGTAAGTTTGGTATAAATTAATATACATTTGCCGCTTAGTATTAAATTGTACACTTACTATTGCATATTTGGAAAAGTTTTGGATTGTTAGATGGAAGGTTAGATGTTAGATAAAATCTGTTTTTAAAGTATGTATAAACATATAGTTTGTATCTATGTACAAACCATAGTTCTATAAATTATAAAATTGACCGAAATTATTTTAAAATACTAAAAAATTAAAAAAACAAGTAAATGTAACAGTAAGTCGGTGCAACCGACTTATTAATACCATACACCTGAATTTAAATCATACCAATTAAATTAAAATTCAATAAGTTTTTTTAACAGCTGCTTGAACCGCTTCCCTTTTTTTCCATATTCTACTCGAATTGCAGGGGCGTAAAAGAGGCATCCTTTAACACCCTTGTACAAAATTTCATGTTTCTATCTTTATTAATTTTGAAGATATGGGCTTGGGAGGCGTTTTTTAGGTAGCCAAATTATGCCACTCCAATTTATGAAATCCATCTCAGGGACATAGAGGATTTTTGAATTATCGTGCGAACGGGCGGGATGATGGACGGACATCGTTTAATCGACTCAGGAGGTGATCCTGATTCAGAATAAATGTACATGTCCATATCTAACTCGCTCCCTTTTGTTGGTTACAAACTCCATACCAAAGTTAATATACCCTCTACCTTAGATGTAAAGTATAATAAATTTGGTTTTAATTATACTAGATGCGTAATTATGCGAATATTTCATAACAGAAAAATATTATGAGAAAAATTATTAAGAAAAAATTGTCACACAAGTAAAGAACAAGAACTTTGCCGTAGAACATTTTTTGATCCGACTAACTTTAAATTTTATTTAATTTTTTTTTAAGTCTAAATTTCATATATATTATAACACGCCATATGAATTTATATGAACAAATTTTTTTGTTTTTTTTTTATTAATCTAAATTTTTATGTAATATGCGTATTATTTTCTTAATGATGAAGCCACATTTTCTTAGGAGATTCAATATTAATCTTATGTTTGATTTGTATTTGTTTACAGTTTTATTATGTTTTACTTCTAATATTTTTGAATGGGAAAAAAATCATGTACATGCATACATATAAATGGATGTATGAATGAATCTACATATATTTTTACGATTTCATATATAAATTATTATGTAAAAAATCTATGAATTTTAGCATTATACTTTTCGCGTAGTAACGGTCGGTCCTGTGGTGGAAATAGCTGTTTGTTTTATTATATTGTATCTATTGTTTTAATGATCAAAGGTTCATATAGTTTTCTCTTCTGACAAAAATTTTAATCTGAAAAGTTCAAAAATGAAAAAAAAGTCCAAGAATTTTTCGCAAAGTTTTTTAAATTCAGTTTTAAACACTTTTATTTAGGTTTAAAAAAATTTGGAAAAAAATGTGCACACGAGGTACATGGCACTTTTTGACGCAATTATCAAAAATTGTTTCTTTTTATATATATATATGATGTGTCTTTCATAAATGTTATGCTTTATAGAATAACTTTTGAATCACATACATACATACATGAATATGTATGCAGTATAAAATAAACTAAATAATATCACTAAAAATTTAAAATAATAAATCGCTTGCTTTCGCCAATTTGCGTCATTTAATACATTTGGACAAAAAATAAATTAAAGTACTGTAAGTCAATTGTCCTGTATTGTCAACTATAATTAAAGTACTGCATTGCCAACTGTAAGTCATTAATCCTCATATCAGAATAACCAATATGCATAGCTATTTTCACTTCATAAATATAACTCACAGATATATTAAGTTGTCAATAATTAATAATTCAATATAGCCCACAAATAACTTATACTCCTAGCAAACACTGGGATCGGTTTGAATAGGGCAATCCCCTGTTCAGCTTAAATTGAAAAAGATTCAAGAAACGGAAGCAAGAAGTCTTGGATATAATAGATTTGGAAATACGCGAACGACCTTTGGCATGAATATAAGGACACAAGTAGGACAATGGAATGTTAGGACACTTAAAGAAGCATCCAGACTTGCGCAACTAGAGCAACAAGCGGCTGCATATAAGATAGGCATGTTAGGCATAAGTGAGCTAAGATGGAATGGAAGTGGTAAAATAAAATCGGCAAGCAACAACATCCTTCTGTACAGCGGCATAGAATCAAGAAGAGAAAGCGGTTTCGGAATACTGATTGAGAAATCCATAGCTAAGACACTAATCTAATGGAAAGTGTATCAGATAAAATTATTACGGTTACGTGGCAGAGTCAGACATGTTTCGATCATTCAATATTACTCCCTAACTGAAAACGCTGAGCTTCGTATTAAATGATATCAGCAGAGGCGATTCGGTACTGCTGATGGGTGATTTCAACGCGCAAATTGGAAGCAACAACGTTTACCTACAAAACACAACAGGGCACCATGATCTGGGAATACGCAACAACAATGGTAATAGACTGATAGAATTAAGTCAACCAAACAGTCATAGGAGGCACACAGTTCCCACACAAAGATATACACAAAAACACATGGGTATTACCTGGTGGTAAAACAAATAACCAAATTGGCCATATATGCGTGAGTAGGAAATACAGAAACTCATTGTTAGGTGCAAGGTATGGAAGAGGTGCTGATATACAAAGCGGCCATAAGCTTATAACAGCTGACCTAAAGATTCGGCTTAGGCGTAATACTACCAACACGCAGAAGCCCAAAGCCAAATTGTATTTAGAACAACTCAGAAACCCAGCAGTAAAATCTAATGTCATAACAGCTATCCGGCAAACTGTATCAGAGAGCATGCAGCAGTCATGGGAGGAAAAATCAAAAGCCACACGACAAAAATCAGTCAACATCCTAGACATACTTCAGAAAAATAGAAAACCGTGGATCTCTGACCATACATGAAACCTGATCAAACATAGACAACAACTAAAGAAGCAAATGAATACTGATAAGTCAAACTTGCTAAGGCAGCAATATTAGATCCAGAGCAAACTATATAGTTAAGAAAGGAGCCAAGGCTGATAAGAGAAAACACATTGAGAAAATGGCTAGAGAAGCAGAAACAGCAGCTGGCAAGAATGATATAAAAGCAGTACACAATATCGTAAATAGCCTTACAAACCGATCTCTCAGAGTTAACCACCCTATAAAAGATCGAAAAGGCAATACTCTCACCAACGCTCAAAAACAAACTCAGCGATGGAAAGAACAATTTGAAGAAATAAGCAACATTCAGCTGACACACAGACCTCACTGGGAAGTAACCACCAATGACTTCAGTGAAGTAGACACCGCCATTCTCAGCTCAGAACCTTCTATTCGTAAGATTAAAGACGCTATGATTGAAAAATAATAAAGCCGCAGGAGACGAAAGTCTACCAAGTGAGATACTAACATCCAATCCACAATCATCAGCAGAACTCATCCAGCTGCGCATAACAAGCGCTTGGGCATCATAAAACATTCCCATCATCATGGAAAAATGAATTATTATCAAAATTCCAAATAAAGATGATCTTTCTGATTACAAGTTCTAGAGCTAGAAGTAGACCTAGAATGATGTAGAAGCGCACTGTCCTCGGAGAAATAAGCAGATGCAATTTATCTTAGAAGTTGATTGATGAAAAAGCGTTAAACAGGGAAAATTGGAGACTTCAAGTGGAACCCTTATACTCCCTAGTGGAGTGACAGAAAAAAAAAGAAAAAAGTCAATTGTAAAAAATGTATATATGGGAAATTAAACAAGCGATTAGTAATCTCTAGCTCATATACAAGTCGTTATATATATAAAGCTGCTTCTAACAAATGCATGGAACCACTCACTCACTCACTTCGTATCAAAAAGATGAAGCACTTCTAAATGTGCTAGAGACTAGCTGTAAAAGATAGCTGCATTTGATAGAGTTTAGTGTGAAACCATGCAGAAAAATCTGAAATTAAATCATTTTGGTTTAAAAGGATCCCTTTTAGCACTTTATAATATGTTGTATGAAGATCGCAATATTTATACCCATATGACCTCATGTGGGGTGTCATTGAAAAGGTCTTGGCGAGCTTAACAACTTTTGTTTAGGGACCCTGGTTCCCATGATCATGTGAGTGTATCATTGAAAAGATCTTATCGAGCTCTTCAACTTTTCTTTGGGAACCATTGTTTTAGAACACCCTGCTTGGTTCCTGAAAATTTTTATAGCCCTTAATATATAAGTCAGCGATATATTATATTTTTATATTTATTATATTTTATTTTAATTACCAAAACATATTTAAAAATAAAAAAAAAGACAAAAAATAACAGACATTATAACATTGATATTGAAAATATGATTGCAATTCTTAATGACTAATTAATATGTATAATATTAAAAATATCTTTCAGACATAAAAAATAGAAGTTATACAATACAAAATTTGTTTAGCTACATAAAAACTTAAATTCTTAAGTAAACTTTATAATTCTTAATGATATTTAAATATGTAAACAATAAACTGTACTACTAAAAAGAAAAAAATAAAAATAAAACTTGATGACATAATCAAAATATGCTTTAAATACTTAATGTAGAATTATTAATGTATGAACATAATTATGAAATTAAATTACAAAAACTTTTTTGTGAAAATAAATACAAAAAAAAAATTATACATTTGAATAAATTTATGAAAAGTATATTTATGAATTGGTTAGAATTAATTGTCTAAGGTCAGTAAATTGAAAAAGTGTTGATGTGAAGTGTTTTTGAAGGTATTTCTAGAAATTGTTCAAGAATAGAGATAACTGATTTTATTGAATGTAATACAACATCTGTTTATACAACAATCTGTTTATTTATATTCCACTAAAAATTTCGTGTATCTTGTTTGTCTAACTTTATCATTAAGTCTAAATTTGTAATTAAGAGATTGGATAGCAATATTATTATTTAGAATGTCAAAAGTAACACAAGATGAAAATATTTGTCTACGTGAGAACAAGGGGAGCATGTTTAAGAATTTAAGTCTTGTTGTGTAGCTAGGAAAATTTAAAAAGTCTGAAGGGTTATACTGGTTTCTTAATGCAAATAGAAAAAACTGTTCAATTTTCTGATTCAATTTTGTTAGAATGAACCTGAAAAGCTGGATCCCATATAATGCTACCGTATTCTAATATAGAACGAACTAGCGAAGAAATTAGAGTTTTTGTCACAGCTAAGTCACTAAATTCTTTAGCTCTTCTCTTAATAAAACCTAACCTATTTGCTCTTGAAATTAAGTGGTCATAGTGGTCAATTTTATCATGTGGGGTTTCATTATTCAGATATTGGCGAACTCCACAACTTTCGGCGAACTCTACAACTCTAACTATTGTTTGGAGACTCTGCTTCCAGGATGCAGAATGCAGAAAGATGCTTGGGTCCAGAAACTTTTTATAAGCCCTTGATATAAAATCAGCTGTATATGATCATGTGGGGTATCATTGAAAAGATCTTGTTGAGCTCTTCAATTTTTGCTTGCAGACCATTGTCTTAGGACTTCCTGCTTGGTTCTTGAAACTGTTTATAAGCCCCTATAATATAAAAGTCAGGGTTATATTTTCATGTTGGGTATCACTAAAGCGATCGTGGATAGCTCTGCAATTTTTGTTTGTGAACCATGACTCAAGATTGTCGTGTTGGAGGATGAGAGCATTTATAAGCCCTTACTAAAAGTCACACACATACTGTCATCACGTGGGGTCGCATCAAAAAGGTTTATAAATATGTATATATATACATCAATATATATGAATACATATATATAAATGTATCTATATATCCATATATGCATACATATATTTATTTTATTTATTTTATTAAACAAAACCAAAACAAGGTCGTTACAAAAAAAATTCTTAAATTAATGCTTATAATTAAAATTAAACAAAACAATGACTTAAAACTAAATTTATAATAACTTAAATCATAAAAAAAGTTAATTTATTATTATTGTTATCATTAATTTTTTATTTAAACTACAATAACAACTTCATTTTAACAAAAAAATTTAAATATGATATTTGTACAGATATGTACATATATACATATAATGACAATCAATTTAACATTTTATGTAAAAAAATGTAAATAAATATCTTATTATTACGTAGAAGTAAAATTAAAAACAAGTAAATGTAACAGTAAGTCAATGCAACCGACTTATTAATACCCTCCACCTGAATAATTCGAATTAAATTAAAAATCCATAAGTGTTTTTGGCAGCTGCTTGAACTTCTTCCCTTTTCTGTCTTATTCAACTCGAATTTCAAGAACGTAAAAGAGGCATCCGCTTGGGATATGCTTGACACCCTTGTATAAAATTTTAAGTTTCTATCTTAATTATTTTCGAAGATTGGTAGTCCTTGGGAGGTTTGTGTCAGCTACCCGAATTGCCACTCCAATTCATCGAATCCATCTCAGGAACATAATGAAAACTTGCCAGAACACCATTCTATTAAAGTTAAAGGTTCTACTTTTGTTGGTTTTGGAGATATGCTCGTTGCTCTTGTGCTCGTCCGGAAGTTTCCAAAATACGAACCCATGGTTCAAATTCTTTCAAATGTCAGTTTCCAATTTTACAGAAAAGGAAACATAACGGAACACCTTTGTACTAAAAATAAAAGTTCTATCTTTGTTGGTTGTGGAGATATACTCGTTTGCTCTGGGGCTCGTCCGGAAGCTTCCAAAATTTGAACCCATGGACCAAATCCTCACAAATTTCAGAAACATAAATCAAACATGAAGCAACACCATTCTGCCTAATTTAAAGGTTATATCTTTGTTGCATTTGGAGATAATATCATTTGCTCTGAGGCTCGTTCGGAAGCTTTCAAAATCCGAACCCAAGTGCCAAATCCTCTCAAATTTCAGAGACATAAATCATACATGAAAGAACACCATTCTGCCAAAAGTAAAGGTTATATCTTTATTGGTTTTGGAGATAATCTCATTTGCTCTGGGGCTCGTTCGGAAGCTTCCAAAACCAAACCCATGGACCAAATCTTCTTAAATTTCAGAGACATAAATCAAACATGAAAGAACACCATTGTACCAAATTCAAAGGTTCTACCTTTGTTCGTATTGGATATAATCTCATTTGCTCTGCGGCTCGTTCGGAAGCTTCCAAAATTCGAATCCACGGTTCAAATTCTTTCAAATTTAAACCCATGGCCAAATCCTCTCAAATTTCAGAGACCTAAATCAAACATGAAAAAACACCATTCGGCCAAATTTAAAGGTTATATATTTGTTGTTTTTGGAGATAATCTCATTTGCTCTGCGGCTCGTTCGGAAGCTTCCAAAATCCAAACCCATGGACCACATCCTCTTACATTTTAGAGACATAAATCAAACTGGAAGAAACATCATTATAAAAAATTTAAAGGTTCTATCTTTATTGGTTTTGGAGATAATCTCGTTTGCTCTGGGGCTCGTTCGGAAGCTTCCAAAACCCGAACCCATGGACCAAATCTTCTCACATTTCAGAGACTTAAATAAAACATGAAAGAACACCACCCTGCCAAATTTAAAGGTTATATCTTTGTTGGTTTTGGAGATAATCTCATTTGCTCTGGTGCTCGTTCGGAAGCTTCAAAATCCAAACCCATGGACCAAATCCTCTTAAATTTCAGAGACATAAATCGAATGGGAAGGAACATCATTGTACAAAATTTAAAGGTTCTATCTTTGTTCGTTTTGGAGATAATCTCATTTGCTCTGGTGCTCGTTCGGAAGCTTCCAAAACCCAAACCCATGTACCAAATCCTCTTAAATTTCAGAGACATAAATCGAACGGGAAGAAACATCATTGTACAAAATTTGAAGGTTCTATCTTTGTTGCTTTTGGAGATAATCTCGTTTGCTCCGGAATCATTCGGAAGCTTCCAGAATCCGAACCCATGGACGGATTTTGTCCAGATTCGAACTTAGCCTTTCTTTCGTAATTAGTAACCTACTATATAAATTTCATCAAGATAGTATCATTATTTTTTGAGTTATCGTGCGTACGGACGGACGGACGGACATCGCTAAATCGACTCCGGCGGTGATCCTGATTCAGAATTAAGTTCATTTATATCAGAAATATTACTTTACAATTTATGTTGCAATTTAGGTTTATAATTTAAGTTTATTTAAGTTCATTTATATTAAGTATCTAATTACAATAATATGTTTCCGAAAATTTCGTCGTACTTCAATATTATTTATTAGGTCATTAATCTTATTATCAATGGTGGAGTTTACTAACGTAACACCTTCCTCACAAGATTTAGGATCCGATGGCTAAATTATATTTTAAGATTTTTTCTCTTTACATAAAAAATTAAAAATATTGTTATTCCAAAAAATATCATTGCTGACAATAAAGTTAAAAAAACGTTAAAAATTTTATGATCATTTAAGTATTTCTTTTATATTCTTTTCTTGATTTAAAATAATTTCTTCAAAAGTAATATCAGTATGATTTACTTCTTCAAAAGTAATATCAGATGATTATTACAAAAATTTTTATTGTCAATCTGTATTGAACAATTTTGAAACTTTATAAAATAATTACCATTTAGGACGATTTTTCGTTCAACTATTTAATGTTTTATATTTAATATTGTTTATTATTAAAATATCATCATCTATTTCAATAAATTCTTCTTTCTTATTTACTATAAATTTACAATTTTTCTTGAAAACCCAGTTTTCACTTAATTTTAAATTTTTTAAAGTTACATCTTTTTCAAAAGTGAAAGTTTTATTTGCATATTTTATTATAAATTCCATATTTTCATCTATTTGTTTGTAGTTTGAATTAGTTATTGGCATTAATAATTTTTTACTTATTTCTATAAAATTTTTTGGAAATTTAATGACAAAAATCAGTGATTCATTTCAATATTTTGCAAACCCTAAACGTCTGTTAGCTAGTCTTTTTGAATCGATAGAATAAGTTTTGATTTCTTCAGTTGAAAGAATGCTTGGATGAATTAAACTATTTTTACTTGCGACTAAGTTATCTTGAATCATGTCAATTTGTCTGTTTATAAAGTCAATTTTTATCATTTGTTCAAGCAAAAAGCTTTTCAAGTAAATTTCTTGTTCAATTTGATTTAATCTATTTAAAATTATTTGTCGATCTGATTCGATAGAATTTTTGATAAGTGAAAATGATTTATTAAAGTTTTTGTTAATTTGGATTTGTTAATTAAGGTTATCAGACATAAGTTTGTCGTTATTTGTGTATGCTTTTAAGCGTTCTTCGATGTTTTGTCTGTCGAAGTCGTCCATAGTACCAAAAGTCCATTTAAACATTGTGCCTGCTAATTTTACAATTCCTCTTTTTTATCTGTTTGGAATGATCGTTTTAATTCGGTTCTTCATATTATCAATTTGATTTAAAGTCAGTTCCTTATTTAAATTTGATTTGATCGAGTTAATATTTTCCTCTAAGTCATTAATTATTTCTAAAATTTCGTATGGATGAATAATATGTATATAACTTTCTACAAATTCTACAATATCCTTTTGAATTTTTGTATATCCTAATTCTGAATTTATTTTGTTAATTATAAGCGTTCCATTAGTTAGTGGTATCGTCATGAGGAGAATTGATAATATCAGTCTTACCTGTAAATTTTAAAGGTCTTTTAATATTTGATTCGTGAATATTTTGTAAGTTATGTTTTCGAAACGAAGGTTGTTCTTTCTGTTTTACCGCTTTGTAATTTTTTATGAATTGTTCCCTTTCTTCAATGAATCCTTGTTTTCGCGAGTTTGATTATTTTATTAATAATTTTATCTTTCGTTCTGTCGACTCTTTCGTTGTCAAAAACGAACTTTTTTATTGTTCCTTTAATAGCCAAATATTGCCTCAATTTTTCTGTAATTGTAGAGGAATTTCGATCCTCTAAATGAAGGCAAGAAGCATATTTAGCAAATTTGTCGATAAAATTAATAAAGGCATTTTTGCTATTTACGTATCTACGTGGATAATTTCTCCTGTAGTTTTAGGTGTTTCAGTTATATGAAATTTTTTCTTTACTGTGTTTCTGTCATATTTGCTAGCAGTGCAAATATCACAATTATTTATTATTTTGTGAACAAAAAGTTTACTATCTGGATGATAAATTTTAATACCTTTATATGTTGTTACTATCCCAGAATGACCTAATTCATTTTTGTGAAACATAGATATTTTTTTTTTTAAGTTTCATCTTCCATAATATCTTCTGCGAAGTTATAACATTTAAGAAATTTTATCTTTTCATTCCGAGAGAAAAGGTTTATAATCACTTGTTGTAATATATTATACTCGTGATCATTAACTTCTGAAAAGATTTCCACTCTCCCTTTTGAAATATATCTTCGTAGAATATCTGCGGTGTTATTATTATTTATATCATTTATATCAATGAGAATTCTTCTATTTTTAAATATTGATTCGAATTCCTTGTCTTTTTTATATACTTTTATATTAGTTCGTCGGTGTCGGTTTATTTATTTATTTATTTATTTGTCATTCTGTCACGCTTTTTATTATCTTCGTAATCTGTTAGCAACATTTATAAGTGTAGTATGGTGCAGAGGAAAGTGTACAGGTTTCAAAAGTGGGGGTCATGTTGTTCGAATCCAGTTCACATGCAACTTTTTTTTTTTTTAACTATCTATTCATCAACATTTTTTGAATAAAATATGTATATATTTTGTATATATGAATTTAAAATTTACATTTTTATCTCTTATTCATGCATACAAACATACACATTATATGTTTGATCTTCCCTGGTTTTTTGTTTTGCTAATTATTATGCTAATACAAAACATAATAATTAGCAAAACACAATCCATACGTACAATATTTTTATGTATATGTATATTTTTAAGTTATTTTGTTTACAACATTTGTTTAGTATTTAAATCAAAATATTTGCTGTCAACATTCTTTAATGCATATTGAATATACATGGTTAAAAATTAAGACTTTATGTTCGTAATATGTTCATCTATAATTATAATTTAGTAGTTTTCAGCCACACACTACGTATTATGAATTCCGTTTCAAGCTTTGAACATCAGTAACTACATATTTTTTACGATTTTTGTACTATAAAAACTATACATAATATTAATAATAAAAAACAAACAATACATTTCATATTTATATTACTGTAGTATGGTACCTACGATAGTGGGTAGTATGACGTAACAAAACGTACACAACAAAACAGAATAACAAAAAAAAAACAAAATTATAAGAGATATTCTCACTTACTTTCTTTAAAATTGTGTATTCTTTTTTTCCTCTCGAGTTACGAGTCTCGACTCGACACGACTCGACCTCAATGGCTCAACTATTCTTATATATATGTAATGTACTATGTTATATATATGTATGCTATATATATGTAATGTACTTAACTTATGCATGTGTAAAGAAAAAAATTTAAAAATTGATAAAAATCGTCATTTATCACAATATTTATTGAAATTTTAAATAATGATGAATGATATTAATCTGATATTAATAATCAATACGTATCTAAGTATGTACTTATGAATAACCAGCGGGCCAGTCTCTTTAAAATTCAAATATATAATTGTTTTGGTTTTTTACTTTTCTATTAAATTGTTGCATTTATGTATGAATGTTTGTATATTATTTGAAGCGATTTTCTAATTGTATTCTTTTTTGAATTCAATTTCTTCTCATATACTTAAATTTGAGTATACAGCTCATTCTCGGTTTGACCGTCGGTTTGACAACATCGTTTACGAATAATTAAAAATATAAATAATATTTACTCAATTTTTAAGTTTAACTTAATCTATTTTATATTAATTTTAATTTTAATTTAACTAACAAATTCACTTTTTTTTTATTTTATCTATATTTTTTATTTTGTTTTAATTTTAATTATGTGTAAAGTAAAAGGTACAAAACAAATATAAAACACGTTTTAAACACGGCTGCACTTCCAATGGCGGCAGTAAGATAAGTACTTTTTCTTTTTTAATATCACATTTATTTATTTTTTTTTTTTTGCTATTTAATTTCACTTTTTTTTATATTTATTTATTATTTAGTATATTCAAAATTGACTAATTTATTTTATTTTATTTTTTTTTAAATTTTTCTAATTCAACGCGCGAGTTATGTATAACTGTTCACTTTCGAACAAAAAAGAAGATCCTCCTAATAAAATTGAAATAAAAACTGATAACTATGATAAAATACTTTCAAGTGTTAATAACCTGTTAAATTCAAATTTTTAACAAAACAAATATGTAATACGTTGACAATGTAAAATTGTACTTCGTATTCTTGATTATTGAGCAATATTGAAATGAAATACTTTTTGTATACTTAAAAATATGTATATGGAATATCCACTTAAAAACACATGTACAGAATATTATTAAAATGAATATATTGCTGACCGTTCAATATGTGTATCTTTTTAGTTTTTATAAAATGATCAATATTGCTGATAATCGAAAATATTGAAGTACAGTTACAAAATTTTAGAAATAAGAAATTCAGTTATGTACAAAAAACACAACAGTAAAGTCCAATAAAATTAAATATAACAACAACATTAAAATAAACCGTTTTTTAATTCATTATAAAAAAAAATAACAATATTTATTTTTATACATACAAATTTGGCGCAGTCGGTAGGATAATTATAAATTAAAATTATTTATCCAGTGATACGAACGTTAATTATTATAATATAAATTAAACTTTATTATAAAAAAAATATTTATACATACTTATGTATATGTATATACATTGTTGTAAAATCAAATAATACAAAAGTGTTAAATTAATTACCTCTTATGATCTCTATCAGAGGAAAAGCAGTTAATAAACATTAAAATTATTTGTGTTACGAAAACATTTAATATACAAAAAAAAAAAAAAACAATAATAAAAGTGTAAAATTAAGTTAATAAAACTGTTAAAAATTAAAACCGTAAGCCTTTGTTAATAATTAATACACACTTAGTAATATTATAAAAATAAAAACAAAATATTTTTTGTTTATTGTGAATGAAAAAGCGTGATAGATTGGACCAATACTGTAAAAATCGCAACATGGCTCAAGCACAAAGTGAGGATACAAATGTTCTTGAACAATTATTACAACAGAAACAAAGTTTGCTCGCAGAATTAGACATCAAGAATCAACAGTTAAATAGAATGACAGCAGCTGTTCAAGAATTCCAAATAAGAGAACAAGGCTATCAACAAAGAGAAAGAGTTATGAAGGAGGTCAGGTATATGTCAACATTTACTGGTTAAAGTGAAGTCACAATCAATTCTTTCATTAGTAGTGTCGAGTATTATTTAACAGGAGTAACTGATGATAACTTACGAAAATGCATGGTGAGAACAATATACTACGAGAAAATTCAGGGTGAGGCAAAAGAAACCATTATCAACACTCCACATCCAGATAATTGGGACACCATAAAAGCAGCCTTGAAATCCAGGTATAGACCAGAAATAGAACCGGCAGAAATCTACCAAAAAATCAGTGCATTAAGGATAAACACAGTAAGTGAATTAGTATTAGAAATTCAGAACTTAAAATATAAAGCCGATGAGCTAAAAAGTTACTATAAAGATAGCAATTATATAGATTTAAGTAATATTGATACCTTCCTTGTTAACACCATTAAAGAAATGGCACAAGGAACTCTTTTAGATAAAATTTTTGAGGAAAAAAATTTAAATGAAATAATAAATATCATAAATAAAAGAAAATTTGAAGATTCTTGCATAAAGCAGAATTTAAAAAATCTAATAATAATTATAATAATAAAAATAGAAATAAAAGTAAAAATTTTTATCAAAACAAATTTAATAAAAGAAAGAAATAAAAATAATGATCAGAATAATTTAAATAATTCTTATCCTAAACCAAATAGTTCAAATAACTGTTATAATAAAGATTCTCAAAATAATTATAATTCTAAGCAATTTAATAGAAACTTTTATCAAAATAATAATTCAGGTCAATATCGACAACAAAATTATAATAAACAAAATTTTCAAAATAATTCTAACTCTAGGCAATTTAATAAAAATTACTATCAAAATAATAATTCAGGGCAATATAGGCAAGCAGTGCCAATGGAAGTCGATAATATACAATCGACATCTAATTTTAATTCTAATTGTGAGTGTAATTCGAACCCTAAATCAGAAAATAAAGCCGAGACTAACAATGTCGAGTTTTTTATGAACTAGCCTCGGATGAGTTACCCATGATAAAATTTACTATTAATAATAATACATATTTAGCTCTTATAGATGCAGGATCTACTTTTAGTTTAATTGATGATCAAACCCTGAAACCTAATACCCTGGTTTCAAAAAATTAGAAATCTCTCCTATTCACTTTTCTACAATAAATGGAAAGGATTCTATAAAATGGGAAGTTCATACACCAGCACCTTATGAAATAAAAGCCCCTAAAAATGCTCGAATTAGATGGAAAGAGAAAACATTGCCGAATAGAAAGTATCAGTTCATAATAGGAGCCGATCTACTTAAAAGTCTCGATGCAATAATAAACCTAGAAGAAGGATTTATTAACTTAAATAATCAAAATATTAAGTTTGTTAATAGTCCATATCAATTAAATGAAATATATTCCTTAGAACCAATAGATATTAGTAAAAATTTAATTAAGATAGACCATTTAAATTCAGAAGAACTTAGACAAGTAGAGAAAATTACAAAAAGATTTAGTAGTTTATTTTATAAAGAAGGAGATAAACTTACAAGTACCCCTGAAATAAAACATGAAATTCATACTACAACAGAGCAATCTATAAATTCTAAATTATATCGATTCCCACCTCAGCATGAGGAAGAAGTTAGAAAACAAATTAAGGAAATGGAGGAACAAGGTATAATAAGAAAAAGTAACTCTAGATATACTAGTCCTCTCATAGTAGTACCCAAAAAAATCGACAACTCGGGCAAAAAGAAATATCGGATAGTTATAGATTATAGAAAATTAAATGAAGTTACGGTCGATGATAAAGTTCCTTTGCCAAACATAGATTCTATATTAGATAAAGCGCAATACTTTACAACTATCGATCTGGCAAAAGGATATCATCAAATCTTAATTAAAGAAACTGATAAAAAGAAAACTGCATTTGTGACACCACATGGACTTTATGAGTTCAATAGAATGCCGTTTGGGTTAAAAAATGCTCCAGCGACATTCCAAAGGCCAATGAACGAAATACTAAGAGACTACATAAATAAAACTTGTGTTGTGTACCTGGATGACATACTGATATTCAGCACAAGTTTACAAGAACATGTTAAAGCCATTTCTGACATATTTAAAGTTTTAGAAGAAAAAAACTTAAAAATACAAGTAGACAAATGCAATTTCATCAAAAAAGAAACTGAGTTTCTAGGTCATATTTTGACAGAACAGGGCTTAAAACCTAACCCAAATAAAATTCAAGCTATAGAAAAATTAGAATTGCCCAAAACCCAAAAACAAATAAAATGTTTTCTAGGACTAACTGGCTATTATAGAAAATTCGTAAAAGATTATGCTAAAGTAGCTCAGCCTATTACAAAATATTTAAAGAAAAATATAAAAATTAATGTTAATGATCCAAATTATATTGAATCATTTGAAAAATTAAAAAATCTGATTATAAGCCATCCCATTTTAAAATATCCGAAGTTCGAAAAATCTTTTACTCTCACAACGGATGCTTCTAATTTTGCAATCGGAGCGTTTTTGTCACAAGAAGGACACCCAGTTTGTTTTGCCTCTAGAACTCTTAACAACCATGAGAAAAATTATTCTGCGACAGACAAAGAGTTTTTGGCTATTATGTGGTCTGTAAATTATTTTAGACCATATCTCTATGGAAAAAAGTTTAAAATATTAACTCATTAGCCTATAAAATTTTTACACTTCAAATATAAAGGGAAAGATTTGTCTTCAAGACACCAGAGGTGGTTGCTAAAATTAGGAGAATACCAATTCGATATAGAATATTTGAAAGGTAAAGAGAATAGGGTAGCAGATTTTTTAAGTAGAATAGAACAAAACGTGGACGTTAATTCTGACGAGGGAGAGAATAATAATAAAAATTCCAATATTTTAAAAATGTCTGCAAAAAGTGAAGATAATGAATCGGAATTTGGTTTTTTCAATATTGAAGATGATGTAGATGACGTAACAATGGCAACTGTTCATTCAGCAATTGAAGAACAACTTGACCATATACCAATAAAAGAGGAAATTGTCAACAAATATAAGACCCAAATTATATTAACAAACAACAAAACTGTAGAAACAGAAATAATTTTAGGAAGAAGGATTATTTACATAGCAGAATATGATTTTGAAAGATTAAGCGAAATTTTTATAAAATATTTGTATAATCTAAGGTAAAGTAGGAATATACTCCGAATTATCAGATAATAAATATAACGTAATACAGGAGAAACTGAGGGAAATGTTCTCTAGTAATAATAAAATTAAATTTATAAAATGTTCATATAGGGCACAGGAAGACGAAACGGAAACTGAAGCGGTGAAAGAAATTTCATTCTACCATGTAAGAGAAAGCTTTCACTCGGGAATCCAAGAGACTTATAACCAAATAAAAAAAAGAATTTATTATCCCAAATTATTAGAACTGACACAAATAGTTATAAATCAGTGTGAAGTTTGCCCAGAGGTAGAATACGATCGGAACCCTATAAAACCAAAGTTTAAATTTACGGAAACTCCAAATGATTTAAATAAAATCATACACATTGACACTTATACCATAATGAAAACCAATTTTCTAACTATTATAGATAAATTTTCAAAATTCGGAGCTGCTTATTATCTCTCAGATAAAAATCAATTAACTTTGATAGATGGTCTAGAAGATCATTTCACCAAATTAGGCAAGCCCAAAAAGATAATAGCAGATAACGAATTTAAAGCTATTCAAATAAAAGAATTTTTAAGGGAAGAAGGGATTAGTTTACACCTTACCAAACCCAACAACCACACCGGTAATAGTGACATAGAGAGACTTCATAATTCATTAGCTGAAAAATTCAGAATACTTAAATACGTTAATAAAAATATGTCAGTCAAAAGATTAATGCAATTAGCTGTTAGAAACTATAACGAACGATTTCACTCAACAATAAAAAATATTCCGAAAGAAGTTCAACATCATACAGTGGACTTCTCAAAAGTTAAAGAAAATTTAAAAACAGTAAAATTGAGAAACTTAAATATATTAAATAAAAGAAGAGAAGAGTATGAAGAGGAAAGGTCTACAGGTTTTATAAAGAATTATAAAGCTGTAAGACATAAAGAGCAGCCTAAATATAAAAGGATGAATTTAAATAACATCCATATATCTAATATTAAAAGATCTCCTAAATTCTTTAATTCAGGTAATGCTACCGATTAATAAAATATATCAGAATTTAAATAGTACATAAAAACAATAACACTCTTTCTTTTTAGAATACCTAAAAAGAATTGAGTAAATATTATAGTAATAAAAGTACATGATATTGTTGTTATAGGAAACTATAATAGCAGATATCTATACTAATAGTGTTTAGGTTGAAACTTAAATAATTTAAGTTGTTGTTAAAAAAAAAAAAAAAAAAAATGAATAAATAAATTTTATTAATTTAAATTTACAGATTTTCACAATTATTGTTCTAATAACATACATGGGTTGGTTACCAACGATATTTGGATTTTTGCAAGTTAATCCAATATCTGAAGATGTAGGTTACATCCAAACAAAATTAAGGGAAGTAGAAATAACTAACGAAACTGTAACGGTTTTGCATATTATTAAACCTATGGAACTAGACCGCGTTCTTTCACAACTAGAATCTAACTTAAATTCTTTAGATATTGAAAATAAAAAGTTAATAGAAACTGAAATTAGAATTATTAAGGCAAAAATTGCATCTATTATGCCATCTTCTACAAGAAGAAAGAGAGGCTTGGTAAATGTAGTAGGTACCGCAAGTAAATGGCTTTTTGGTACCATGGACAATGATGATAGGGAAGACATTTTAGAACATTTAAGAATTATCCAAGAAAACAATCATAACTCTATTTCCAGTTTGAACCAACAAATTTCAATTAACAGTCACTTTAATGAAACTATATATGAACTCAAAAATATAATAGAAAACGATAGGGTTAAAATTGAAAAAGTAGTTAACGAAATCAAAGATATTAGTAAGCAAAGTATAACTCATTCTTTATACATAGATCAGATTTTAAAATTAAGGCATTTAGAAAATAAGATAAATCAAATACAAGATAATATTGCATCTGCAAAATATAACATATTTCATCCTAGTATATTAACAGCAGAAGAAATCGAAATATTTCAAGTTTATTTTTTTAAGTTGAAGCTCATAAAAATGGGTATAATGACTTACGAAGATAATTCAATAATATTAGCAATTAAGATTCCTCAAAATTATGTTCAAACCGAACTTAGGCTAATAACACCTTTACCAAATAAAGAAAATTTTGAAATTAATGAAAATAATGAATATGTCGTAAAAATTGAAAATGTAACCTCTACATATGTAGAAAATGTTATGATAAAAGATTTAAAAGCTAGTAAAAATTGTATTTTTAATAACCAATGTAAACTTAAATTTAACAATAAAACAAAAATAGAAATTTTAGACGATGAATCAATTTTAGTAAAAAACGCAATAAATGAAATTGTTAATCAAAATTGTGATGATAGAAAAATTATATTGAATAAAAACTATCTCATAAATTTTTTTAATTGTAAAATAAACCTCTATCAGGAAACATTTTCAAATCAAAAGAAAACTATACAAGATAAATATTATTATCCAATAAATAGCTTAAGTCAAAATTTTACAAAAATATTAACATTTGAAAACATTGTAATAGATCACGTTAAAAATATTTTGGAAATCAACGAACTTAAATATAATAAAAAAATATCATATGGTGTTCATATAACACTAATAATTCTAATTATTATTATTTGTCTAATTATATTTATAGCATGGTTTAAAATTAATAATAACAAAATTGTTAACATATCTCATATAAGTAACGAAATTCAGGAGAATTTAAAATCAAAGGAGGGAGAAGTTATGTATAACTGTTCACTTTCGAACAAAAAAGAAGATCCTCCTAATAAAATTGAAATAAAAACTGATAACTATGATAAAATACTTTCAAGTGTTAATAACCTGTTAAATTCAAATTTTTAACAAAACAAATATGTAATACGTTGACAATGTAAAATTGTACTTCGTATTCTTGATTATTGAGCAATATTGAAATGAAATACTTTTTGTATACTTAAAAATATGTATATGGAATATCCACTTAAAAACACATGTACAGAATATTATTAAAATGAATATATTGCTGACCGTTCAATATGTGTATCTTTTTAGTTTTTATAAAATGATCAATATTGCTGATAATCGAAAATATTGAAGTACAGTTCCAAAATTTTAGAAATAAGAAATTCAGTTATGTACAAAAAACACAACAGTAAAGTCCAATAAAATTAAATATAACAACAACATTAAAATAAACCGTTTTTTAATTCATTATAAAAAAAAATAACAATATTTATTTTTATACATACAAATTTGGCGCAGTCGGTAGGATAATTATAAATTAAAATTAGTTATCCAGTGATACGAACGTTAATTATTATAATATAAATTAAACTTTATTATAAAAAAAATATTTATACATACTTATGTATGTATATGTATATACATTGTTGTAAAATCAAATAATACAAAAGTGTTAAATTAATTACCTCTTATGATCTCTATCAGAGGAAAAGCAGTTAATAAACATTAAAATTATTTGTGTTACGAAAACATTTAATATACAAAAAAAAAAAAAAAACAATAATAAAAGTGTAAAATTAAGTTAATAAAACTGTTAAAAATTAAAACCGTAAGCCTTTGTTAATAATTAATACACACTTAAAACAAAATATTTTTTGTTTATTGTGAATGAAAAAACGTGATAGATTGGACCAATACTGTAAAAATCGCAACATGGCTCAAGCACAAAGTGAGGATACAAATGTTCTTGAACAATTATTACAACAGAAACAAAGTTTGCTCGCAGAATTAGACATCAAGAATCAACAGTTAAATAGAATGACAGCAGCTGTTCAAGAATTCCAAATAAGAGAACAAGGCTATCAACAAAGAGAAAGAGTTATGAAGGAGGTCAGGTATATGTCAACATTTACTGGTTAAAGTGAAGTCACAATCAATTCTTTCATTAGTAGTGTCGAGTATTATTTAACAGGAGTAACTGATGATAACTTACGAAAATGCATGGTGAGAACAATATACTACGAGAAAATTCAGCGTGAGGCAAAAGAAACCATTATCAACACTCCACATCCAGATAATTGGGACACCATAAAAGCAGCCTTGAAATCCAGGTATAGACCAGAAATAGAACCGGCAGAAATCTACAAAAAAATCAGTGCATTAAGGATAAACACAGTAAGTGAATTAGTATTAGAAATTCAGAACTTAAAATATAAAGCCGATGAGCTAAAAAGTTACTATAAAGATAGCAATTATATAGATTTAAGTAATATTGATACCTTCCTTGTTAACACCATTAAAGAAATGGCACAAGGAACTCTTTTAGATAAAATTTTTGAGGAAAAAAATTTAAATGAAATAATAAATATCATAAATAAAAGAAAATTTGAAGATTCTTGCATAAAGCAGAATTTAAAAAATCTAATAATAATTATAATAATCAAAATAGAAATAAAAGTAAAAATTTTTATCAAAACAAATTTAATAAAAGAAAGAAATAAAAATAATGATCAGAATAATTTAAATAATTCTTATCCTAAACCAAATAGTTCAAATAACTGTTATAATAAAGATTCTCAAAATAATTATAATTCTAAGCAATTTAATAGAAACTTTTATCAAAATAATAATTCAGGTCAATATCGACAACAAAATTATAATAAACAAAATTTTCAAAATAATTCTAACTCTAGGCAATTTAATAAAAATTACTATCAAAATAATAATTCAGGGCAATATAGGCAAGCAGTGCCAATGGAAGTCGATAATATACAATCGACATCTAATTTTAATTCTAATTGTGAGTGTAATTCGAACCCTAAATCAGAAAATAAAGCCGAGACTAACAATGTCGAGTTTTTTATGAACTAGCCTCGGATGAGTTACCCATGATAAAATTTACTATTAATAATAATACATATTTAGCTCTTATAGATGCAGGATCTACTTTTAGTTTAATTGATGATAGGGTATTAGGTTTCAAAAAATTAGAAATCTCTCCTATTCACTTTTCTACAATAAATGGAAAGGATTCTATAAAATGGGAAGTTCATACACCAGCACCTTATGAAATAAAAGCCCCTAAAAGTGCTCGAATTAGATGGAAAGAGAAAACATTGCCGAATAGAAAGTATCAGTTCATAATAGGAGCCGATCTACTTAAAAGTCTCGATGCAATAATAAACCTAGAAGAAGGATTTATTAACTTAAATAATCAAAATATTAAGTTTGTTAATAGTCCATATCAATTAAATGAAATATATTCCTTAGAACCAATAGATATTAGTAAAAATTTAATTAAGATAGACCATTTAAATTCAGAAGAACTTAGACAAGTAGAGATAATTACAAAAAGATTTAGTAGTTTATTTTATAAAGAAGGAGATAAACTTACAAGTACCCCTGAAATAAAACATGAAATTCATACTACAACAGAGCAATCTATAAATTCTAAATTATATCGATTCCCACCTCAGCATGAGGAAGAAGTTAGAAAACAAATTAAGGAAATGGAGGAACAAGGTATAATAAGAAAAAGTAACTCTAGATATACTAGTCCTCTCATAGTAGTACCCAAAAAAATCGACAACTCGGGCAAAAAGAAATATCGGATAGTTATAGATTATAGAAAATTAAATGAAGTTACGGTCGATGATAAAGTTCCTTTGCCAAACATAGATTCTATATTAGATAAAGCGCAATACTTTACAACTATCGATCTGGCAAAAGGATATCATCAAATCTTAATTAAAGAAACTGATAAAAAGAAAACTGCATTTGTGACACCACATGGACTTTATGAGTTCAATAGAATGCCGTTTGGGTTAAAAAATGCTCCAGCGACATTCCAAAGGCCAATGAACGAAATACTAAGAGACTACATAAATAAAACTTGTGTTGTGTACCAGGATGACATACTGATATTCAGCACAAGTTTACAAGAACATGTAAAAGCCATTTCTGACATATTTAAAGTTTTAGAAGAAAAAAACTTAAAAATACAAGTAGACAAATGCAATTTCATCAAAAAAGAAACTTCTAGGTTTCTAGGTCATATTTTGACAGAACAGGGCTTAAAACCTAACCCAAATAAAATTCAAGCTATAGAAAAATTAGAATTGCCCAAAACCCAAAAACAAATAAAAAGTTTTCTAGGACTAACTGGCTACTATAGAAAATTCGTAAAAGATAATGCTAAAGTAGCTCAGCCTATTACAAAATATTTAAAGAAAAATATGAAAATTAACGTTAATGATCCAAATTATATTGAATCATTTGAAAAATTAAAAGATCTGATTATAAGCCATCCCATTTTAAAATATCCGAAGTTCGAAAAATCTTTTACTCTCACAACGGATGCTTCTAATTTTGCAATCGGAGCGTTTTTGTCACAAGAAGGACACCCAGTTTGTTTTGCCTCTAGAACTCTTAACAACCATGAGAAAAATTATTCTGCGACAGACAAAGAGTTTTTGGCTATTATGTGGTCTGTAAATTATTTTAGACCATATCTCTATGGAAAAAAGTTTAAAATATTAACTCTTTAGCCTATAAAATTTTTACACTCCAAATATAAAGGGAAAGATTTGTCTTCAAGACACCAGAGGTGGTTGCTAAAATTAGGAGAATACCAATTCGATATAGAATATTTGAAAGGTAAAGAGAATAGGGTAGCAGATTTTTTAAGTAGAATAGAACAAAACGTGGACGTTAATTCTGACGAGGGAGAGAATAATAATAAAAATTCCAATATTTTAAAAATGTCTGCAAAAAGTGAAGATAATGAATCGGAATTTGGTTTTTTCAATATTGAAGATGATGTAGATGACGTAACAATGGCAACTGTTCATTCAGCAATTGAAGAACAACTTGACCATATACCAATAAAAGAGGAAATTGTCAACAAATATAAGACCCAAATTATATTAACAAACAACAAAACTGTAGAAACAGAAATAATTTTAGGAAGAAGGATTATTTACATAGCAGAATATGATTTTGAAAGAATAAGCGAAATTTTTATAAAATATTTGTATAAAGGTAAAGTAGGAATATACTCCGAATTATCAGATAATAAATATAACGTAATACAGGAGAAACTGAGGGAAATGTTCTCTAGTAATAATAAAATTAAATTTATAAAATGTTCATATAGGGCACAGGAAGACGAAACGGAAACTGAAGCGGTGAAAGAAATTTCATTCTACCATGTAAGAGAAAGCTTTCACTCGGGAATCCAAGAGACTTATAACCAAATAAAAAAAAGAATTTATTATCCCAAATTATTAGAACTGACACAAATAGTTATAAATCAGTGTGAAGTTTGCCAAGAGGTTGAATACGATCGGAACCCTATAAAACCAAATTTTAAATTTACGGAAACTCCAAATGATTTAAATAAAATCATACACATTGACACTTATACCATAATGAAAACCAATTTTCTAACTATTATAGATAAATTCTCAGATAAAAATCAATTAACTTTGATAGATGGTCTAGAAGATCATTTCACCAAATTAGGCAAGCCCAAAAAGATAATAGCAGATAACGAATTTAAAGCTATTCAAATAAAAGAATTTTTAAGGGAAGAAGGGATTAGTTTACACCTTACCAAACCCAACACCCACACCGGTAATAGTGACATAGAGAGACTTCATAATTCATTAGCTGAAAAATTCAGAATACTTAAATACGTTAATAAAAATATGTCAGTCAAAAGATTAATGCAATTAGCTGTTAGAAACTATAAGGAACGATTTCACTCAACAATAAAAAATATTCCGAAAGAAGTTCAAAATCATACAGTGGACTTCTCAAAAGTTAAAGAAAATTTAAAAACAGTAAAATTGAGAAACTTAAATATATTAAATAAAAGAAGAGAAGAGTATGAAGAGGAAAGGTCTACAGGTTTTATAAAGAATTATAAAGCTGTAAGACATAAAGAGCAGCCTAAATATAAAAGGATGAATTTAAATAACATCCATATATCTAATATTAAAAGATCTCCTAAATTCTTTAATTCAGGTAATGCTACCGATTAATAAAATATATCAGAATTTAAATAGTACATAAAAACAATAACACTCTTTCTTTTTAGAATACCTAAAAAGAATTGAGTAAATATTATAGCAATAAAAGTACATGATATTGTTGTTATAGGAAACTATAATAGCAGATATCTATACTAATAGTGTTTAGGTTGAAACTTAAATAATTTAAGTTGTTGTTAAAAAAAAAATAAAAATAAAAAAAATGAATAAATAAATTTTATTAATTTAAATTTACAGATTTTCACAATTATTGTTCTAATAACATACATGGGTTGGTTACCAACGATATTTGGATTTTTGCAAGTTAATCCAATATCTGAAGATGTAGGTTACATCCAAACAAAATTAAGGGAAGTAGAAATAACTAACGAAACTGTAACGGTTTTGCATATTATTAAACCTATGGAACTAGACCGCGTTCTTTCACAACTATAGGGTGTTCAAAATTGAGGTATCATTTTGATTTTGTCGCCATTTTTTTTCTACCTGGAATTTTTATACGAGGTTTCTTTAGCTATATTCTAAATACATTCCGGTTAGTTAATATGGAATGTTACACGAAGGAACAACGTGTTTTTGTTATTACAACATTTTTTGAAAAGTTTTCAAGATGTAATTAGGAAATTTCGAACAAAATTTGGTAGAGAAAATGCTCCAACAAATCGTGCCATCAAGCTGATGGTTGATAAATTTCTAGAAACTGGATCTGTTCTTGATAACAGAGGCAACATTTATAAACGTAGTGGCCGTTCAACCGAGAATGTAGCAGCTGTGAGCAGAAGTGTTGAAGAAGATCCAAAAACTTCCATTCGTCATCGTTCGCAGCAATTAAACATCAAACCATCCACATTATTCAACATTTTGCATCGTGATCTCCATTTAAAGGCTTATAAGATCCAGCTGACGCAAGAATTAAAACCAACTGACCATGCATTACGTCGGCAATTCGTTTCTTAAGCAATCGAAAAACAAGAAGAAAATGAGAATTTTTTTAACAAAATAATCTTCACCGACGAAGCTCATTTCCAGCTCAATGGCTACGTCAATAAACAGAATTGCCGCATTTGGGGTGAAGAGAATCCAAGGGTTATCTTACAGCAACCAGTACATCCACAAAAGGTTACGGTTTGGTGTGGTTTGTGGTCAGGAGGAATCATCGGACCATATTTTTTTGAAAACGCAAATGGAAATGCGATTACGATCAATGGAAATCGCTACAAGGAGATGATCCGAAGCTTTTTGTGGCGGGAAATTGATGATTTGGACGTAGAGAATATGCGGTTTCAACAGGACGGTACCACTTGCCACACAGCAAGAGAAAAAATGAATCTTTTGAAGGAAAAGTTCGAAGATCGCATTATTTCTCGTAGAGGAGGAGTGATGTGGCCACCAAGATCGTGCGATTTGACACCGTTGGATTTTTTTTTGTGGGGTTTTGTGAAATCGAAAGTGTACAGCAATAATCCCACAACAATTTAAGAGCTTAAAAACAACATTATCGAGCAGATTTCAACCATTGAGAACAGTTTATTGAACAACTTGATTCAGAATTTTGGTAAAAGATTGGAAGCCTGCCAAAGTAGTAGAGGGAGCCACTTGGCCGACATAATTTTTCATTATTAACCGGAACCTATTTGTAATAAATTAAAATAAAAATATATTTAATATTTCAAACAAAAAGTCTTTTTTTATTAAAATTAAAATGATACCTCAATTTTGAACACCCTATAGAATCTAACTTAAATTCTTTAGATATTGAAAATAAAAAGTTAATAGAAACTGAAATTAGAATTATTAAGGCAAAAATTGCATCTATTATGCCATCTTCTACAAGAAGAAAGAGAGGCTTGGTAAATGTAGTAGGTACCGCAAGTAAATGGCTTTTTGGTACCATGGACAATGATGATAGGGAAGACATTTTAGAACATTTAAGAATTATCCAAGAAAACAATCATAACTCTATTTCCAGTTTGAACCAACAAATTTCAATTAACAGTCACTTTAATGAAACTATATATGAACTCAAAAATATAATAGAAAACGATAGGGTTAAAATTGAAAAAGTAGTTAACGAAATCAAAGATATTAGTAAGCAAAGTATAACTCATTCTTTATACATAGATCAGATTTTAAAATTAAGGCATTTAGAAAATAAGATAAATCAAATACAAGATAATATTGCATCTGCAAAATATAACATATTTCATCCTAGTATATTAACAGCAGAAGAAATCGAAATATTTCAAGTTTATTTTTTTAAGTTGAAGCTCATAAAAATGGGTATAATGACTTACGAAGATAATTCAATAATATTAGCAATTAAGATTCCTCAAAATTATGTTCAAACCGAACTTAGGCTAATAACACCTTTACCAAATAAAGAAAATTTTGAAATTAATGAAAATAATGAATATGTCGTAAAAATTGAAAATGTAACCTCTACATATGTAGAAAATGTTATGATAAAAGATTTAAAAGCTAGTAAAAATTGTATTTTTAATAACCAATGTAAACTTAAATTTAACAATAAAACAAAAATAGAAATTTTAGACGATGAATCAATTTTAGTAAAAAACGCAATAAATGAAATTGTTAATCAAAATTGTGATGATAGAAAAATTATATTGAATAAAAACTATCTCATAAATTTTTTTAATTGTAAAATAAACCTCTATCAGGAAACATTTTCAAATCAAAAGAAAACTATACAAGATAAATATTATTATCCAATAAATAGCTTAAGTCAAAATTTTACAAAAATATTAACATTTGAAAACATTGTAATAGATCACGTTAGAAATATTTTGGAAATCAACGAACTTAAATATAATAAAAAAATATCATATGGTGTTCATATAACACTAATAATTCTAATTATTATTATTTGTCTAATTATATTTATAGCATGGTTTAAAATTAATAATAACAAAATTGTTAACATATCTCATATAAATAACGAAATTCAGGAGAATTTAAAATCAAAGGAGGGAGAAGTTATGTATAACTGTTCACTTTCGAACAAAAAAGAAGATCCTCCTAATAAAATTGAAATAAAAACTGATAACTATGATAAAATACTTTCAAGTGTTAATAACCTGTTAAATTCAAATTTTTAACAAAACAAATATGTAATACGTTGACAATGTAAAATTGTACTTCGTATTCTTGATTATTGAGCAATATTGAAATGAAATACTTTTTGTATACTTAAAAATATGTATATGGAATATCCACTTAAAAACACATGTACAGAATATTATTAAAATGAATATATTGCTGACCGTTCAATATGTGTATCTTTTTAGTTTTTATAAAATGATCAATATTGCTGATAATCGAAAATATTGAAGTACAGTTGCAAAATTTTAGAAATAAGAAATTCAGTTATGTACAAAAAACACAACAGTAAAGTCCAATAAAATTAAATATAACAACAACATTAAAATAAACCGTTTTTTAATTCATTATAAAAAAAAATAACAATATTTATTTTTATAAATACAAATTTCGCGCGGTTGCTTTGTTTACAATTAATTAATTTTAATTTCAATTTTTTTTTTTTTGTTCTTTTCTTTCTAACATCTCCTAGTTGTAAACAAAGCAAAACAATATCCTTCTCACTCCATCCCGTTGATAGATGTCAGTGTTCCAATTCTTCTCTTCTAAACAATCAATACCACCATAACTTAAACTGTAATTTTAATTTGTAATTTCTGGTGGTATTTACTTATTCTAATTTACTTTTACTTTTTTATAAATGATCTTGAGAAGACTTTAATATTATTGTAAATTTTACTATTATTTATAATAGTGTGTGTAAATATCAACTTAATTAATCAATAATTTTTATTTGCTATAACGCGCTCTTTTTTCTTTTGTTGTATTGCACGTAAGGTTTGCTTTGGGTGTGTTTTTTGGTTGTAACTGCGTTCAATAAGGTCACTTCACAGTGATGCTAAAAACTGTTGAACGTTTTATAAATCATTTGCACATTCAAGGCAAACATTTAATTTAATTCACAAACAAATTTTGTTGTCAAGCTCGCGGTATTCATATCGTACACATATAATTTTTATAATTTTTATTGTTTCTTTATCAATTTAAATTTTAATTTGATATTTCACTTTTTTATCTAATTATAAATTTTAATTTGTTGATTTTTACTTATATTATTTTTTAACATTTTACAAAATTACCAATTTTAATGTAGATTTCTGCAATATACGCGGTTTACAGACGAATTTCAATGCCGTCACTTGCCATTTAAATTCTAGCAAAACAGCAATTCTTGCCCTATGTGAAACTCAAATTAACGGCCAGAATGATAATTTTAATATTACTGGCTACACACTCGTTTCACATTTTGTGTTTAAAAGAGGTATCGCCATCTATATTAAAAATGACACAGCTTTCAACACTCTTAATAAATTCAAATGTTCTAGCCCAACTTTCCACTATGTTTGGGTAAAAATCCTTGTTAGAAAGCAAGTCGTACATTTCTGTTTCTTATACAGATCACCCAACTCAAGTGAAGAGGAAACTGTTGTGGAAATTGAAAATCTCTCAAACCAGATCAATGAAATTTTGGATTCATATCCAGGAACTGAAATTGTTCTGGCGGGTGATTTCAATATTCATAATAGAGACTGGCTTCACTTTTCTAGTAACACCTCTCTGAGTCAAAACTCAATTGGGAAACAAGTTGAACTATTCTCATTTCTTTTCCATCTTTCTCAACTTGTCCAAAATCCCACTAGGATCCCGAATCGTGCTGATCAAGATAGCTACCTCTTGGATCTGTTCCTGACCACACACCCTGAAAAATATGTGTTGCCCCCTGGGTGGCTCCGACCATTGTTTAGTTAAAACAAGTTTCCGGGTAGGCCCAATTACCAATCAAAGGACTCCTCTGAGGAAATTAGTATGGCGATACAGCCATGCGAACTGGGAGGGTCTTTTCAGATCCTTTGATTGGTCATTGTGCTTCCGCGATAGGAATGTCGACTTTGCTGCAAATGCGATTTGTGAAACAATTTTACTTGGAATGAGGTTATTTATTCCTCACTCCATGAGAACTATTAAACGGAAATCCAAATCTTGGTTCAATCGCATTTGCAGTGAAGCCATTTTTAAAAAGGAGGCGGCTTTTAAACTGTATCAAAACAATAGGTCGGAGGCTCTCAGGGCAAACTATATAGTGGTTCGAAACAGGTGCAAGAGAGTTATCAACAGGCAAAAATTCTTATTCAACCTAAAGTTGAAACGTAAACTTATCCACATGCCTAAGAATAGCAAATCATTTTGGTCATTTGCAAAAAGTTTAAAAGAAGACGCTAGCGGGTCTTCTTTTCCTCCGCTTGTTGATATTAATAACATGATTGTGTCAGATTCCAAAGAGAAAGCGAACTTGTTTGGCAAGCAGTTCTCTTCCAACTCGACACTGCCTCAGTCAACTTTAAAGCCACCAACTGCTCCAGAAGTTGACTACTCCTTCGGTAAAATATACTTTAGGACAAGAGCAGTGATGAAAATCTTGAAAAATCTTCATGCAAAAAAATCAGCCGGTCCAGATGGTATCACTACCATGGTTCTTAAAAATACCTATTCAAGTATTTCAAAACCTCTACGCAACCTTTTTTATCTTTCCTTTACTTCGGGTATTCACCCTACCCAATGGAAGGTTGCGCATGTTTTCCCAATTCCAAAAAAAGGTAATAAAATCGATCCCTCTAACTACCGTCCTATTGCTATAACCTCGGTTCTTTCCAAGGTAATGGAAAAAATAGTAAACCAGAAGCTTTTGAAATATCTGGATCGTAGAGGTTTGCTTCATGATCGACAATACGGGTTCAGAGTCCGTCGTTCAACCGGTGATCTCATGACTTACCTTTGCGAAAAGTTGAATATCAGCCTTCACCATTCTGGTGAATCTAATGTAGTGGCTCTGGATATTTCTAAAGCGTTCGACCGAGTCTGGCATGATGCTTTACTAGTAAAAAGCAAAGCGTTAGGACTAGGTAGAGTCTTTCTAAAATGGATTGGAGATTTCCTTTCGAATCGCATGATTCGGGTACTTGTCGATGGTTATTCATCTGACAATTTTATAATTAATGCTGGTGTCCCTCAGCGATCGGTTTTGTCCCCACTCTCTTCTTAATATTTATCAATGATATCCAATACATAGTTTCGCAGATGACAGCACCCTTGTAGCTTCCTATGAATTTCATAGTCGCTGTGGTATTAATCACCAAATTAATAGAACAGCAAGAAACTTCACAATCAGTGAGCTAAATAATGATTTAGCGAAAATCCAAAAATGGGGAGAACACCAAAAAAACGCAATGCTGTTTAATCTCGCGCAAAGTAGCTACTACTACACCCAACCTGACTTTTCAGGGTGAAGCTTTGCAGCACTCAACAGATTTAAACATTCTGGGCATCGAGTTAAATCAGAAATTGACCTGGTCAAATCATATTTTTGGTATAGCTAAAAATGCTGCAAAATGTCTAGGTTTCTTGTATCGCTGTAAAGCTTACTTTTCTCCTTCCGATCTTCTCAACATCTATAAAATGTACATTAGGCCGAAAATGGAGTATAACGCACATATTTGGGCTGGAGCACCCCAAACAGCGCTGGGTTATCTCGACAAAGTACAAAACAGAGCTATTCGCCTTATTGGCGACCCCAGTGTCACCTCAACGCTCACTCCACTTTGCCATCGCCGTACTATTGGGTCATTGACCCTCTTTTATAGATACCTTGTAGGCGTGAACACGTGTTCTAAAGAAATAAAACAATTGATTCCTCCACTCAAAGTTTTTCAACGTGAAACGAGGAGTGCAACAGATGCCCACCCATACACTGTCGAACTGGCAAGATGGCGCAATACAGCATTCGGAAATTCGTTTGTCATGCGCATGTCGCGTTTATGGAACCTTCTGCCCGCACATGTGTTCCCAAAAGTTGGTAATTCATTTGTGTACGATATATCGAAATTCAAGAAGAACACTAACATCCTTCTTCAAAATAACTATCCAAATTTTTCCCTTCATCCTCCATAATCCTAATTTTCCTATATTCAAACACCCAAGTAATCCTTCCCCCATCCTTTTCCCCAAAACCAAGCTGTACATTATATGATTATGTATTAAAGGTCCAATCCTATAGTTTGGTTTTAAAGGGGGTGGTTTTGGTTGGGTAGAGTCCAACAATACTCAGAGGAACCTCGTGCAGTTCTTTTGAGTGACTTTTGATGTTTTCCACCGTCCCTCGTAAAAAAAAAAAAAAGTTATAACCAAAATTAAATTTGAATAATTTTTTATTTTTAATTTTTTAAATATTTTGTATGTCAATTTTATGCAGGGTTACCATTTGTACAATTGTGGTAATATTTGTACGGTTTTCTCGCCCTCTGTACCATGTTACATGTACAATCTTAATCAAGTATTGTACGACAAATACCTATAGGGTCTTTTTAGATTTTAAATTTTTGACATTAGGGCAAGGTAAAACGAACAACGGCAATATTGTTACAGACAACGTTGCTCATTAAAAAAATTTAACTGTATTTTGCTTCAACCTTTGTTTGTGCATTTTCCGAATGTTTTACGGATACCTATTCTGTTTTCACCACGTACCTTTAAAACATTTATTTCGACATAATAGAAATAATAGACATAATATTAGAAATAGACATAATAGTCCTCACTCACAATACCAAATAATTTAAATTCTAAATATACGTACACCAACTACAGGCTCTTTATACTTTAATTCTATTTTGGCGTTATTTTAAAAATAATTTCAGTTAGTGTTTTGACGAATTTGGTTTTGCTTTCTGAATTTTTACGGATTGTACTTTTTCAATAAATTCTATTTTTCTAAACTGCAACTGTCTATTATATGAATTGGGATTCAACATAAAATTTGACTACACATTAACAGGGGCCCCTAGTTAAATATTTAAGTGTTGTATAGTGCAGAGGAGAGTGTACAGGTTTTGAAAGTAAGAGTAATTTGGTTCGAATCCAATTCGTGTGTGTACATTTTTTTTTTGTTAACTGTATTCATCAACATTTTTTTAATAAAATTTTATGTATAATATACACATATTATTTGATCTTTCCTCCTATAATAATTTAGTTCAATCAATCTTGATGTGCACATGTATTTTGTATTAGAATTTGGCAAAACACAAAATATATAGGTACAATATTTTTATGTTGCTAAATTATTTTGTTTTAAAACATTTGTTTAGGATTTAAATCAGAATATTTGTTGTCAACATTCTTTATTGCATATTGAATATGTATGGCGTTAAAAATTAATGTTTTATGTGTTTTATTTAGGAACATTTATTATGTCTATTGTGTATATATAAATATACATAAATATACGTATAGATAGATATACATATAAATAGCAAAACACAAAATATATAGGTACAATATTTTTATGTTGCTAAATTATTTTGTTTTAAAACATTTGTTTAGGATATCAGAATATTTGTTGTCAACATTCTTTATTGCATATTAAATATGCATGACGTTAAAAATTAATGTTTTATGTGTTTTATTTAGGAACATTTATTATGTATATTGTGCATATAGATATACAAATAAAATTTTATTCAAAATAATTTCAATTGTCAAATTCAAACTACATACATACATAATATTATTTATGTACATAGTAAAAAATATAAAAAGTAAAGATCATTACAAAATTATGCTTTTGCGCATTACGCATTATGATTTACAAACAAAATTTTGTCAACACAAAAAATTAAAACTACGTATGTAAATATGTACATAATATTTATTTATTTATTTATATTCAGGTACCGTGGTAAATAAATGTGCCAGGTAGCTATAACGGCTGTTTCCTGTTAGGAATGTAGGGTGTACGTGATATAATGATTATAAAGTATTTACATATTGCGATATATGAATATTTTTTTTTTTATATGATAATTGTTGTACCCAGCCGGGAATCGAACCCGAGACCTCTCATTCCCTTATGAATGAGAAGCGGTGCGTCAACCACTGCACCAATGGCTGGATGCACATAATATTATATTAAACTAATTTCCTAAATTATTTTGTTCCGCTCCATTTGTTAATAATTTAAATCAAGATATTTGTCAACAATTTTTACTGCATGATCTTATTAAGCGAATTAAAAATGAAACACGAATCTCAAATTTCTCAGATTTTTATTTAACCTTATTCCAGCAATTTACTTTTATATTATAACAGTCCAAAATGCTTGCACTAGCAATTCACTTTTATATTATAACAGTTCAAAAAGCTAAAGTTTTGCAATCAATTTTATTTTCTACTTTTTAGGGGGCGAATTCGGTTTTGCTAAAAGCATATTTTAAAAAATATTTTTTTTACATATTATTTTTTTTCTTTTGATATTAACTGAGTTCTAAATCTAATTACAACTGTTTCAAGTACTTTCTTTCTTGAGAGTGTTGAATGTTCTTCTTGAGAGTGTACTGTCTGATTTTCAATTGAGTCGTCTAGTAAATTAATTTCGGTTAAAGAATCGGTTCTATTTTCTAAATCTATATATAAGTCTGTGAAGTCTAAATTACAATTTTCTAAAGTGTCATTTAATTCTGAATTTTGAAGTGAATTTATTTCTTTTGTTTCTGTATCTATACGGCTCAAAAAATCCGCGATGTTATTGTCTTTTCCTTTTATATAGTCTAATTTCATATCGTATTCACCTAAAGAGATGAGCCATCTTTGTAACCTAGGGTTTATGTCCTTACCCGTATACTTGGCGTGAAGCCACTTGATAGGCCGATGGTCTGTTTGTACGTCAAACTCTTTTCCAAATAGATAGGGTCGAAAATATTTTGTACCCCATACAATTCCTAAAAGTTCTTTCTCTATAGTTGAATAATTTTTCTCGTGGTCATTCAAAGTTTTAGAAGCATAAGAGATTGGATGACCATCCTGAGTAAGAACTGCTCCAAGAGAAAAATTACTTGCGTCTGTTATTAATTTAAATCTTTTGTTAAAATCCGGATATTTTAAAATAGGGTGGTTTGTTATAAGGTCTTTAAGTTTTTCGTAGGCTGTTATGTTATTCGGATCATTCAAGTTTATTTTCGCGTTTTTCTTTAGATACCTTGTTATTGGATATGCAATTTTTGCGTAATCCATTATGAATTTCCTATAATAGCCAGTCATTCCTAAAAATCTTTTAATCTGTTTAACTGTCGTTGGTAATTTCAGTTCTTGAATAGCAGATATTTTCTTCGGATTGGGTTTTACACCTTGTAGTGTTCAGGTGTGCCCTAAAAATTCGGTTTGTTTCTTTAAAAAATTACATTTGTCAATTTGAATTTTTAAACCGGCATTTTTTAGTCGGTCGAAAACCTTTTTTATGTTAATTATATGTTCTTCTAAAGAGGTACTAAAGATGAGAAGGTCATCTAAATAGACCACACAAATATTGTTTATTAAATCTTTCAAAACAAAATTCATTAATCTTTGAAATGTTGAGGCGCATTTTTGAGACCAAATGGCATCCTCAAATATTCAAAGTGATCGAATGGTGTAAAAAAAGCGGTATTCTTTCTGTCTTCGGGTTTCGCCGGAATTTGGTGAAATCCCTTGGCCAAATCGAGAGCTGAGAAATATTGCGATTTACCAAGTTTATCTAATATTCCGTCAATATTAGGAATCGGAAACTTGTCACTGATTGTGACAGCGTTCAGTTTCCTATATCCTATAACAATACGCCACTTTTTCTTACCGGAATTGTCCAATTTTTTTGGAACAATCCACAAAGGACTGTTATAGGGAGAACTACTATTTTGGATGATGTTTTGTTCCAACATTTCCTTAATTTGACGCTCAATTTCATTTTCATGTACCCTTGGGTATCGGTATATTTTAGAGTATATAGGGTTACTAGTTGTTGTTATAATTTCATAGGCTACTTAATGAGTTGAAGAGAGCCTATCCCCTTCTTTAAAAAATGAATTATTATATTGCTTAAGAATATATAAAAGATGGTATTTTTCCTCGCTATTTAAGTGATCAAGACTTAATTGATCGATATTACTATTTTCAAGGTTACATATTTCATTAATAATAAAGTATTTATCTTCCTTTCTGTAATAGATTTTTGAATTATTTATTTCAATATTTTTGTTTCCAGCGTCGATTTTTGCTTTAAGGGGTTCTAGAAAATTTAAGTCTATATTATTCTGTCTAGCGTCATAATTACGCTTTGGCAGTTCCATAATTTTCCAAAATAAAGTTCCATCTTTACGAAATTCTTTGGGTATAGTATAACTCCTATATTTTTTCCAATACTTTTGAAATACCATTAATGGTTGAGAAAAAAAAGAGGTTTTTCTAAATTAATTAGTTTGTAATTATTTAAAATGTTTGGTTTAATTATACCAGTTTGAGAACCAGTATCAATTAAACAATTAATCTTTTTGTTTTCGATGATCAAACTAATTATGGGTCTTTTATAAAATTTCGACACTATCAATGGCTAATTCCATTGGTTCTATGTCTGGATTATTATTTGTGCGATATTGTCTTGGTTTAGAATTATATGTTCTCATAGAACGATCTTGAATCCGATTTTTATTATATTGTTAAGAATTATATCTTTGATTTTGATTACTAAAATTTTGATTTTGATTACTGAAATTTTGATTTTTATTACTGAAATTTTATGTTTTGTATTTTGTAATTTTGAAAAATTTCCATATTGATTTTGATAACTATTCTTAAAACCTTTATTTATTCTATCATGATTAAAATTTTGGGAATTAAAATTTTTATTTTTATCATAAAAAAAAATTTTTTTGTTATTACTATTATTGACATTTGTAAAGTTTTTTCTATAATTATAATGAATCACTTCTTTTTCATCTAGTAAAACATAAATCATCAAAAACGTTAAATATTTCATTTACAGACATTTTACTTTTTATATTAATACGATAACTACCAGTTAACATATCTTTTATTATATCAACCAAATTTTGATCATTACAACTTGGTTTATAATTTTCTGGTTTGTTGTCATCGTATTCGTACAATTCGTTTAATTGACTAGATATAATCAATAATCTTAACTTTACTAAATAGTCCTCCTAAATTACTAACCTTGAGGTTTCTGCATTCATCCATTTGTCTCTTATAACTCTGCCTTGGTCGGAATTCTGATTTTAATTCATTTTTAACAGCATCCCAGGTCAAATTATCACCCAGTCGCTGAATACATTTTTTAGGTTCTCCTTGTAATTTTTCTTTAAATACGATTTGTAGACCAAACTGCAACAGATGTACATTGTTTCCACATAGTGCTCCTACATTTTCTACGGCTTTGTTAAATTCATTTAAACTATAATCGTTGTTTGCAGTGAAGGTTTTGATATGTTGGAATCTGTTAAGTATCTGGTCCTCTGTTAAGTTGAACCTTGTTTGCGGTATTTGTTGTTGCAATCTTTCTATTTCTTCTTGGTGTTGTATTCCATAAAGCGAATTTGTTCTCTTAATTCTCCAATTTCTGCTGCCATATTATCTGCTGGTATGTGTCTATTTTTGTCGAATGTTAACACTCTTTTTAATCTTATAAAGTTAAATTTCACTTTTAATAATAATTGTTTATTTTTAAAACTGTTTTTATTATATTGATTTTGTTACTAAATATATTTTCATTTATTAAATTGTTTATATATATACACACTATATATAAATATATTTTTGTTAACTTCTTTTTCTAATGTTTTTATTTTATTGATAGTAAAGTGAGTTTTAATTTTAAAATTTATATAAAAAGTTATCAGTTGTTATATTAGAAATTTGTTTTGATGTTATATTAATTATTTAGTTTATTAGATATTTTGTTTCTGCGCCGAAAACTGATTTTATAGTCGCGACTTCGTTTCAATATCTTATAAATTTTTATACAACGTTTCGTTTTACACACTGGATTCTTATTCTTTGGAAAAGAATTCTGCCGACTGCGCCAATGAAATGATAATTACAAAGTTATTATAAAAAAAAAAAATTATTTAAATTATGTATTATATAAATTAAAACACTAGTAATTAAATTTAATATATATTTATTTACTTTCCGTGTTATAATCTTGGTTGTGGTCTTAAAACTGAATTTTATATTTTACAATTGGTTTCTATAAATTTTAACAAAATTACAAAATTAGCAAAATAAGCAAAATTACAATATATTGAACTTGTTTACCAAATATTACTTTCTTACAAAAATATGCTACGTTTATTTAATTGATTATATTTACACGTTTTTAACTTAAGTTTAATAAAATATTATTTAGATTAATTCATTTAAAATATCGAATTACAATTTAAGTTTAATAAAATATTATTTAAGTTCATTTATATCAGAAATATTACGTTATTACGTTACAATTTATGTTGCAATTTAGGTGTATAATTTAGGTTTATTTAAGTTCAATAATTTACATTTAAGTTCATTTATATTAAGTATCAAGTTACAATAATATGTTTCCGAAAAATTCGTAATTTAAATTTCGTAAAATTAAAATTCGTAATCAATATTATTTATTAGGTCATTATTCTTACATACATGTGCCATATGTATATATATATATTTATGTATATGTATACAGATTTGCATTTTTGTACACATATATATTGTTTATTATAAATACATATTATATATTGTTTAAACCCATATATATATACATATTATGGATAATTTAGAAAGTTTGTTTTTTAAATAAGAATCACTAACAAATTAAAATGATTTAACAAAATTGTTAGAATTAGAAGAAGTGGTTTTAATAGAATAGCGTCTAATAGGAGTATTTGTATAGATATTATTATTGGAAAAAAAAAATTTTATGAAATTGGTATGAGAATTAATATTAGAATTAGGAATAGCATGAGGTTTAGTAAGAGTTTTTATAGTTTGTTTATTATTAGTAGTTGGATTAAAATTAATATGATTTTTAATACTTTGGTTATTAATAGAAAATCTAGAAAGATGTATAGAATTAGAATTTAAATTATTGTGAGAGTTAATAGGGTTAATATTATTTTTAGAATTAGAAAATTTAGAAGAAGGCAAATAAAGAAAACGCTTTAGTAAACGTATAACATATATGGGTACATATGTATGTAACATATAACATATAAACATACATATGTACATATACTTAAATAGTGTACAACAGAAAATGGTGTATAACATATATGGGTATATATGTATGTAACATATAACATATAAACATACATATGTACATATACTTAAATATATATATATATATACATATATAAATATACATATATACATATTTATATATATGCAATGCAAGCACACAATACTAGTTAGCACATTTCCAAAAAAATTTTGAAAAAATGTGCTTATTAGTTTCACTCTCTCCGTCCGTCCGTCCGTCTGTTTACAAAACTTCTACACCGTTAAAGATAGAGAAAAAAAATTTTAACCATGGGTAGGTCTCATAAAAAAAATTATTTTATGGAACAACTTTTTCATGTAGTCCCTCCCATTACGGAGCTACAGCCCCTCAAACTTTGAAAAAGCCCTATTTTTAAATGCATATATCTTATGTTCTGCTTAAGATTTTTCCAATCTGAAAACGTCATTCGACAGGTATTTCTTTTATCTTTGTAAATTAATATCAAAATTAAACTCCGGTACGCTTCTAGGTAGAGGCTTGAAATTTTGAGGCAAGAAAGAACTTTTGGAATTAGTATAAGTTTGCTCAGAAAATTTTTTTGGATCACCCCCTGCTTATGAGCTACTAGGGCCTAAAAATTGAAAATTTGCTATTTTTAAACACCTGTAACTTAGGAACCTGTACACATTTTACTTCGGAAAGATATAAAAATTAAAGCTACAATAATATGTTTTTACGTGTGTTAAAGGTTTATTTTAGTTGTAAAGGGTTCCAAAGTTCCAGCTCTTTAAAATTGCGAAAAAGACCCATTTTCAGATGTATATATCTCAGGCTCTGTGTAATAGTTTTGCAATCTAAAACCGCCAGAAGATCGAAAATTTTATTGTCTATATAAAACAATATCAAAATTATGTAATATTTTGTAATTTACTATTTAAATTTACCGTTATGTGAAAACCACATTTTGCTTGAAATTTATTTTTTCATAACTCCAACACGGAGGAATTCGAAATTTTCTAATCCTATCTAAAGGAGGAATTCGAAATTTTCAGACAAGAAAAAACTTTTTGAATTAGTATAAGTTTTCTCAGAAAATTTTTTGGTAGCACCCCCTCTTTAAGAGTTATTACCCCTCAAAAATTGAAAATTTGCTATTTTTAGACACCTGTAACTTAGCCACCTGTACAAATTTTTTTTTGGCAAGACATGAAAATTAAAGCTTCAATACTATATTTTTACGTGTATTAACGGCGTGTATTACGTGTATTTTTTTAGTTATATAGGATTCCGGAATTACGGCCCCTCAAAATTTCAAAAATGTCCTATTTTCACATTTTTTCTTATTACATGAAATTTTCAAATTTTTGTGTAAGTCACACTTCTAAACAGTTTGTATTGAGTTTTGGAAATGTGCGCTTTTAAAAACCGTTGGTTTACATTCTACCTTGTTTTTTATAAAAATTAAACCAACATTTTTTTAAGATTCTCAATATATAGAGCTAGAAAATGATGTATAAAAAATAAATAAATGAAATATAAATGAAATATATTAAATATAAATATTTTTTTTTTAAATTAACTTCCTGCGTAAATTAGTACTTTTCCAAATGTTTTACCAACATTTTTAGAGCAGACTTTTAACATTAAAATTATGCGAAAATTAGAAACTTTTAAATTTTACAAATAATTTTTCTTAAATTTGAGTTTTACGTGTAGGCGCGAGTTTTTAAGAGATAAAATGAAAATTCATTCGAAAAAATGTAGTTCGTTGCAAACTTCCACAATAATCACAGTGAAACTCGCAAACTACGTTATTTTCATAATTTTATTTATTATTATCTTCAAGATGCAAACAAAAATTTTATTGTTTTCATTTTATATACACTAATACCTAAATTTTTTTAATGAAGTTATAACTTTACGTCATTTTTTTACACATGCATAAAAATAATATAGGTATTTTTTTTTGTTTACTAAAATATTAATGTATTATGTACCTATTAAAATTCCCTGATGATGCATTTGTATTAATATACATGGATAAATTAACATATATGATTCAATTATAGGAAAGAAGCTTGCTACTAAGCTTTATCTAGAATAAGTTGGGGACAAAATTTTATTTTATATGTGATATATATGCATCGGTAAGTATTAGAATTTTTTATTTTTGATTACGCAGTTGATTACTTCTATTATCATTAAAACTCATATGTGTGGAATATTCGTCACATTTGCATTCACATTTTTAGTATTGTTCCGTGTTTGTCGGTTTACAATTATTATTTATCTGTTTTCTAATAAATAATAACACTTTAACTTTACTTTATCTTTTCGGTTTATTCGATCTTAACCTTATCACATCCAAATATTTTTTTTTTCCTAAGGGAGGTGGGAATCTTCCAAAGACACCAAGAATTTCCCCCTTGGTAGTGTCAGATTCTTATTTTCCAGGCTGCATTGAGGATGACCATGTGATTAACCAAGAGGTTGACACTTGAGTCCGAAGTGGCCGCTACGAATGGGTTAACTCAGTTATACCGGAGGATCAGGTTACCTGGGCAATTGGTAACTTCGCTCCATACAAAGCTGTAGGTTTAGACGGTATTTTTCCAAAAATGCTGGAAAAAATGAAGGGACTTGTAGTTCCATCACTTACTAAGGTGTGCAGAAGCAGTCTCACATTTGGTCATATTCCCCTGCAATGGCGGCGGGTGAACGTGATCTTTATACCAAAAGAGGGCATCAACACAATGTTACATTACTGTGGGTTCCGGGATATAGGAACATCTCAGGAAATAAACATGCTGATGAAATAGCTAAGGAACCGCTAAACCGCTAAGGACTTTAGACCGATCATTCTATCATCCTTTTTATTGAAAACTCTCGAAAGAATACTTAAGTTAGAACTTAGAAGAACACTAAAGAGTTATGGTACTCTATGTAAGTACCAAATTGCCTGTTGTAAGGGCAAGTCAACCGAAACTGCACTGAGTCAATTAGTGCGGGCGTGGAACAATCTATTCAGTACAAGGAATATACATTGGCTACCTTTCTAGACATAGAAGGTGCCTTCAATAATGTTCATCTAGCGGCCAGACAGAATTCACTGGAAGTATTAGCAGGAGGAACTGCCCTTAGTTAGTGGATTATTAATATGTTGCAATCAAGAAAGATCCAGTCGGAACTTTGTAACCATAAAATTAACAGTGGCTTCTAGTAATGAATGGAATACTTAAAGAACTTCAAGATGAGGGAATCAAAGCCATTGCATACGCAGATAATCTAGCAGTATTGTTCTTTTGAAAGTTTCTTGACATAATTAGAAGGTACTAGATTAGTAGATGGGCCTTTGCATCAACCCGCACAAAGCTGATTGAATACTATTCACGAACAGGACAAAGATACCGGTATTCACCAAGCCTAGTCTGGATTGTGTATATATGAATTTAGCCCCCAGTGTCAAATACCTAAAAGTGGTATATGATCCGAAGCTGAAGTGGAGACATCGAAGAAAAAGCCAAAAAGGCTTGTCTTATCGTAACCCTGTCGTATTGTAGAAAAATGTTATATAAAAAATGGGGATTGAAAACAAAAATGGCTTTATGGATGTATGCAGCTATAGAACTTCTAATTCTTATCTACGGATCATTAGTCTGGTGGGCAGCGCTAGAGAAGGTGTATATCTGAATCAGACTTGGTGGGGTACAAATAGGTGCATGTATAAGCATTGCGGGTGCGTTAAGATCGACGCCAAGTAATGCACTAGATACACTTCTTAACCTCCGCCCCGTTGACCATCGAATAAAATTTCTCGCCTGTTGTAGTGAGGTCAGACTCAGAGAAATTGGGCACTGGCGCACGAAACCCTATGGATGTAGCAGTATTCTAAACTTGACAGCTTGTGATGTACCAGATTTCACAGACTACATAATTCCAAGTCTGGAAATTGTTAAGAATTTCTAAGTAAAGATTCCATCAAGAAGGTAATGGAGACAAGAAAACCCTTTGGGTGAAGTAGATATCACACTCTTCATTGATGGGTCAAAAATGGACTGCGGTGAGGGTGCTGGTGTCTATTCAGAAAAACCCAAAATAGAACATGCTCTCAGACTTCCTAATAATTCCAGGGTATTTTAAGCTGAAATGCCAGGTATCTGGAAAGCATGCCAAATACTTAGGAGCAATACTTCTATGGGAGGAAGCATTGCCATTGTCACTTATAGTCAAGCAGCAATCGCGGCTCTTAACTCTGCGATGATAACATCGAAGCTTGTCAGCAAATGCTCTGATGAGCTTAAGAACATAAGCTATCAACACAACGCTACATTACTGTGGGTTCCGAGATATAGGAACATCTCAGGAAATGAACATGCTGATGAAATAGCAAGGAGGGGTTCCAAACTCAATGCTTCACTGGAAGAATAGGTGGATCCGCCATTAAACAGAGTTAAAAGGATGAGAAGGTGGAAAGAATTAACCTCATGCCGTACGACGAACAAAATATGGCCGTCTTACGACAACAAAAGAATAGACAACCTATTGAAGTTATCTTGGCGGAACATTGCCAGAGCAATAGGTGTGTTCACGGGACACTGGCCAATTGGCGAACATGCGGCCAGATGAGGTATTCCATTCAAGACATCAAGCCGGAGTTGTGGTGAACAGAATGAGAAAGAAACCATTATACACTTCACGTGCAAATGTCCAGCGCTGGCCAGAGTCAGAAGAGTAGCTCGGGGTAGCCATGAATTTGACGATCTTAGCGACCTAGCGGCTAAGCAACCTGCAGAAATTGTAAGGTTCCTGAAGTCCGTGAAATGGATCTAAAATAAAATTCGATATAGCTTAAACATAAGCCTTGTAGTGACGATAGTGGTAGCAAAATGGTGGTAACGCGCTAATTGTGGTTTTGTCACGGCTGATAGGACCAGCCACGTATGCTGACAAACCAACCAAATAGGTTTCGGTTAAAAAGAAACATGAAATATTCATAATCAAGAATTGTTGAATTTGAAAAAAAAAACATTTGGTTTTAGTTCTAAGGCCAGGACCGTTTTGATAGTACATTGAAAAGTTAATTAAATTATCATTGCCATTATTAATTGTAAATTTTTTTAATGGGTTAAAGATAATAACTTTTTGTTGTTTAGGGTTAGAAGTGGACGAAAATCTTATCATGATTTTTTCTTGTTTTTGAAAATAGCTAGTTCTTGATGAATAGATTATAGGAACCGTATGATTTAAGAACCGATGAATCTGGCACAGAAGTTAGAATAAAGGTTTTATTAAAACTATCAAATATAAATCTAAGTTCTGCCAAGTTGAGCCTTCTTGTTGAAAGGAAACTTTAATGTAAGTGTTCGTTTTACCGTTTATGCAACTATGGTCAGGCTTATTATGGAGATGTGCAAGAAAAAGTCTGACGTAATCGAGAATACAATATTCCGATCTCTTAGATGAACAAGCAAATATTTGCCATCATTAAAAGCTAGGGATTGTTACTTTAGCAATATGTGGAATTAGTGGATCAAGAAAAAAGGGAGATTTAGATACAGAGCTAATATACGAAAAGGTTGAAGGCGTATCTGTAAGTGGCTGGTTTAGTTGGAACAGTTGAATTTGACATAGATGATGTATAATTTGATTAGTTGAAACAGATAAACTAAATTGTGGAATGATAGAAGCTGATTGGTGTGAGCCATGAGAAACAGATGCAAAAATTTGAGTCTCATTTAAAAAATTAGAAAATCATTGTCGCGTTGGATTTGAGTTCGGTAAAGCAAAACATGAAGATTGAGTGCTGTAAGGATTAATCGTATCTTTCTGTGTAAAATTAGAATATTTATTATTGCTACGCTTGTTATTTTCTACATGTGTTTATTTATGTGTAAGTGAAGGTAATAGTTTTTTGTTTAATAAAGATTAAACGCTTCATTGTGTATAAAATTAGAGTGTTTGTTATTATTATACCCTTCACCTAAAGTATAGGGTATATTAACTTTGGTATGGTGTTTGTAACCACCAAAAGGAAGCAAGTTAGATATTGACATGTATATATATTGTGAATCAGGATCACCTCCTGAGTCGATTTAACGATGTCCGTCCGTCCGTCCGTTCGCACGATAACTCAAAAATAATAAAGCTATCTTGATGAAATTTATGTATTAGGTTACTAATCACGAAAGGAAGGCTAAGTTCGAATTTGGACAAAATCGGTCCATGGGTTCGGATTCTGGAAGCTTCCGAATGATTCCGGAGCAAACGAGATTATCTCCAAAACCAAGAAAGATACAACCTTTAAATTTTGTAAAATGATGTTCCTTCTCATTCGATTTATGTCTCTGAAATTTGAGACGATTTGGTCCATGGGTTCGGATCTTGGAAGCCTCCGAACGAGCACAAGAGCAATGAGCATATCTCCAAAACCAACAAAAGTAGAACCTTTAAATTTAGTACAATGATGTTCCTTCCCGTTTGATTTATGTCTCTGAAATTTAAGAGGATGTAGTACATAGGTTTGGATTTTGGAAGCTTCCAAACGAGCCCCAGAGCAAACGAGATTATCTCCAAAATCAACAAAGATAGAACCTTCAAATTTTGTACAATGATGTTCCTTCCTATTCGATTTATACCTCTGAAATTTAAGAGGATTTGGTCCATGGGTTTGGATTTTGGAAGCTTCCAAACGAGCATCAGAGCAAATGAGGTTATCCCCAAAACCAACTAAGATATAACCTTTAAATTTGGCAGAATCGTGTTCTTTCATGTTTGATTTAGGTCTCTGATATTTGAGAGGATTTGGTCCTTGGGTTCGGATTTTGGAAGCTTCCGAACGAGCCTCAGAGCAAATGATATTATCTCCAAAACCAACTGAGATATAACCTTTAAATTAGGCAGAATGGTGTTCCTTCATTTTTGATTTATGTTTCTGAAATTTGTGAGGATTTGGTCCATGGGTTGAAATCTTGGAAGCTTCCGGACGAGGCCCAAAACAAACGGGTATATCTCCACAACCAACAAAGATAGAACTCTTATTTTTAGCACAAAGGTGTTCTGTTATGTTTCCTTTTCTGTAAAATTGGAAACTGACATTTGAAAGAATTTGAACCATTGGTTCGTATTTTGGATATTTCCGGACAAGCACAAGAGCAACGAGCATATCTCCAAAACCAACAAAAGTAGAAACTTTAAATTTAGTACAATGGTGCTCTGGCATGTTTTCTTTATGTTCCTGAGATGGATTCGATGAATTGGAGTGGCAATTCGGGTACCTGACACACACCTCCCAAGGACTAACAATCTTCGAAAATAATTAAGATAGAAACTTAAAATTTTATACGAGGGTGTCAAGCATATCCCAAGAGGATGCCTTTTTTACATTCCTGAAATTCAAGTTGAATAAGACAGAAAAGGGAAGAAGTTCAAGCAGCTGCCAAAAAAACTTATGGATTTTTAATTTAATTCGAATTATTCAGGTGTAGGGTATTAATAAGTCGGTTGCATCGACTTACTGTTACATTTACTTGTTGTTAATCTAGACTGGTGAACTTTTATGTGTTGGTATGGTGTTTTTAATACAATCTTTATTTTTATTAGGTGTAATTCTTTTTTAATTTTTATTATTATTATTATTAAATTTTATATTATTATTACTAAGTCTTTAAATTATTTTTTATTTTTACTTAACTTTAAATTCTTACGCTTTGAAATTTCACCCTTCTATACTTCTATTGTTATGTTAGATGATACTGACTTTTTTTTGATGTGTCATTTAGCAAGAAGATGAAGTCTCCAATTTTCGTTGCATATTTACAACAACCGAATTTTTTTTTCTTACCAAACAGGAATTTAGGTTTCACACTGTTACATTAGGTAAGGTTATGTTAAGGTTATCGTGTCAAAGACTACATTAATAAGTACTTATATAATATGTAAAAGTGCATGTAATGGGAATTTTTATTTTTTTTTATTAAAAAAAAAAAAATTTTAATATTAATATTAAAATGATAAAAAAAAAATTTAATTCTGTAAAATTTATTTGATCAACAATTATTAAATTGTAAATTAGTTTTTACTTATGTTACAATGGAATCAATGAAAAAAAATATAGAGAAAAAAAAATAGAAAAAATTGAAAAGAAACTACTTATCTTATAATTTGATATAATATCAAGCACCGCCACCAAACAGCTTTGAATATGATGCTTAATTTCTATTTTTATTAAATACAATGTTAAAATTTAATTAAAAATTAAAAAAAGTTAAATAGAGCTAAACAAATTGAGTATATTAAAATAATATATAAAATGTCTTGTTAACTCTCAATTTTTTTATTTTAAATTATAAAATTCGTCTACAATGTAGCGCCTTGCTTAATTGTTCATAAATATTACTATAATTATGCTTAAATTCGAAAAGAATACATTAATATCGCACAATAACGGAATAAATAAAATGTAATGTTATAGTATATAGTATTATTGTTATAAGATTTTTTGAAAATATCATTTTAAATAACTATTGCAATAAGGTAGATCAAACAAGAAACTAATTTCTGAAAACAGAAAATAATAATTCTTTATATATTTTTAGTAATAGTAAAACAAAATGAAAAATAGTGCAGCAACATCCGATTCAGAATACAGAACAATCAATATAAAAGATGAAAAACATCAAATATCTACAAATAATCAGTTAACAATCATGCAAAATGACGATTCAACATATAACAGTCACATATCTGAAAGCAATTTTCAAAATTCAATATCAAAGAATTCAAATGAGAGACTTGAAGCTGGGGAAGAAACTGATGTAATTGGAGATTTAGTTGGTCATATTGGAAAATGGCAAATTCTCATGACAATTTTGCTCTCATTATTTCAAATACCTAATACATTTCATATATCATCTCCTGTTTATCAGGCAAGTAAAGAATTTCTTTAACATATTGCACTAATTGTAATTATCGATATAACATTTTAAATAAATTGAAATAATTAAATAACATATTAAATTAAATAAAAACTAATGAAATCATTAAAAACAATTTTTATAATTTTGTTTACTATTTCATAATTATAATATTTTCTTTATTATTATTATATTTTAAAGTTATAACAAAAATGGTTATAACAAATAAGTCCCGTTCTACCATCAAATGAAATAACTCCTACCAACAATTAATGAAATATATCTATTGCAACTGGATATTAAATAACTCCTAATTAGAAAATTAAATAACTCCTAACAAATGTAAGAATTATTTCATTATAAAGTTAACAACATATATGAAATTAAACATTAATCTGCAACTTCTTTCATGCTCATTCTTATTCTTTGATGCTGTAATATGTATGTAAAAAATAATAAAGGATGTTTTTTAAGTTGGTTGCAAAATTAGGGAATGTATTCCCCTCTTCCAGAGTATTAATATATTCGTATTAGTCGGGCTTTTACAAATGGATTCCAAATCACAGTTTTACGCTTTTTGCAGAATATGTTATGCGATATTCTGATTTTTAAATTTTTTTTAGAATTTCTTTGGAAAATCGCTCCTAATTCAGAATCTTTCATATATATATATTTATAAATATTCTAGAAAAAAGAGTATTCCGAATCCAACTATAAAATCCCTTCTAATTCAGATTATCGAATATACATCTTCTTTTTGTGGCTGTTGAGCTTGATGTGAGCTTTGGCCTTCTTCACAACATCTCTTGCGCATCACGATCTTAAGCAACATTTTTAAAATTAATAATTTGTAACACTGGAGCGTCGTTTTCAATATTATTAAGCCATCTAATACGTGGCCTGCCTCTAGTTCATCTTAGATCAGGTTTGATATTGAAAGCTGTTTTTTGTATCCGGCTTTCACTCATTCGGATATTAGTTTTGGGCCTTGGCAAATCTGACGACATCTTATTATTTAATCAATTCACCCAGTTCGGCATTGGTTCTTATATATTTGCATTTTCCATTCTTCTGGAGCCAAATTTTTTCGTAAAATTTTTCTTTCACAAACTCTTAGATTTTTTTTTTTAGTCTGCTACAGTTAACGTCCATATTTTGCAACCATATGTAACTACCTGATCGAAATATATTTTTTTATATTATGAGTTTTGTTTGCCATTACAACAATTTGAAATGTCACAACTTTTTATTTGCAAAGTAGCTCCTATTACCAGCCTGTATTCTCTCATGTATGGAGAAATGCATACTGTTGTTGCTGCATACTGTAGCGCCTAGATACGTGAAGCTTGAAACCTCTTCAGCATTGTACTCGCCAATAGTTATGTTTTGGGGACATCTTCTTTGTTCTATCTCTTGCCATTCTTTGTTTCGTTTATTTCCAAGTAAATTTTTTTTATTTCTTAATCAATTTCAGTGAACAATTCAACCGTGTTTCTATTGCTTCTAGATTGGATAGTAACGAAATCAGCGTACGCCATTATCTGATATGCTTCGTTAAATATATTTCCTTTATGTGCTGTTTCGATTGCATAATTTAATAACATGTTAAATAACAATGAAGATAATGCATCCCCCTGTCTAACTCCGCTGTTGTTCTCAAATTCTTCTGAAATTTGGTCCTGAATCTGAACCTTCGCTTTTGTGTTTTTCATTGTCATCGTAGCCAAATTAGCAAGTTTTTTCGGTATTCCTTGATTTACCAATGTATTAGAAACCGTTTTCCTATTAATACTATCAAAAGCTTGCCGGAAGTCAATGAAGAGTAGGTGGAGATCAGCGTTATACTCATAGCATTTTTCCATATTCTGCTTAATTACAAATATGTGATCAACGGTTGACCAGCTACTTCGGCCTCTACCTTGATATTCTTTTATTAAACTTTCCGCAAGTGGTTTAATTCTTTCATATATTATGATAGTATTTTATATGCAGTGTTTAGTAACGTAATACCTCTATAGTTTGCGCAATTCATTTTATCCCCTTTTTTATATATTGGTCATATCAGACCTGTATTCCATTTTTCAGGCATCGTCCCTTGACACCATATTGTACATATTAGATTATGTAGTTTCTGTGCAGAGGTTATTTGGTCTTCCCCGGAACTTTGTTGTTTTTCTGTCTATTAATAGCATGCACTGTTTCTTCGTATTGTGGTGGCACAACATTAATATCAGCAGTATGTAAATTATAAGATGTTGATTCTCTTTGTCTTTGTTCCTTAGTTAATAACTCGTTAAAATATTTGCTCCATCTTTTTATTACATCATTATCTTCCGACACTATTTTCCTCCTTTATCATTGCAAGCACTAATTCTTGGTTGCTATCCTCGAGCTTCTCTTTGAATGTTTTTATTCGAATATTCCGTTATTTTTAAATCTCGCATATACATTATATGGCGCATATCACTCGCATATATTAATCATATATACATATATACATATATATATATGTTCTAGAAGGCTTATAAATCTGATGTCTGCCAGGTCTGACTAGCGCCTCGAGAACGCTGGGGGCTTTATTTTTCATTAAAATTTGAAATAAAATCATTATGGGAAACCAAAACCAAACCAAACAAATTTTGCGGGGTTAATTCATTTTCTTTTAGTTCTGTTAGTTAATTTAGTTCATTATGTTGCACAGTAAATTCATTGTGAACTAAGTGCGTAAAATGAAAAAAATTTGCGCACTTAGTTCATTCATTTTTATACTATCTATATGTTACGCATAACAATTTAATTAAAGTAACATTAGATTGAAATAATAAACTATTAACGGGAACTTTATAAACTTTCGCTCTCATACAATAAATAATTAGTAGGAATTTTACATATTTCACTTTGATCGAAATTCTAAAAGTAATATTAAATTAAATCACAAAACTATTAACGGGAACTTTTATTTTTATTTTTTTTTTTAATTTTAATTTATCTAAAAGAGCCCTGGACTCGTACAGAGTTTTTATAGATTTTCTTATGATTAATTTATTAATTTTTTTTTTTATTTATTATTAATTAATTTATTTAAGTGCAATTTTCAATGATTTAAGTAATTTAAATAGTATAACAAGAAATGTATATGTAATGTGTAATGCTAATATGTACTTTATTATGTGGCAATGGCTACTTTGAATGAGAATTTTACACTTGTATAAAATTATGTTATTCAGAATAAAATTATGTTGTAATTTTAATATTTACTTATGCACGAATTTTTACAATATTTTTTAAATAAATTATAACTTAAGGTGTTAATGTTGTTTGGTAGACTGTTATATTCTTTTACACTACTATTGACTCCAAATATTGACTCCAGGCCCTGCAAGTTGTGACTGGTAACTGTCGTAATGGGTTGAGCATAGCGGATGTTGTATTCATGAACTTCGTTATTGGTTGTTACTTCAGTGTTAGACTTGATATTGTTTGTATTCATGTTATAGATTTCTAGTGTTTGTGTATGTGAATTAGGTATTCAATTTTAAGGATTTCATATTGTTTATGCATTGAATTTGTTGAAGTACAAATTGGCAGGTTATAAAGATGTTTTATAGTTCTGTTTTGAATTTTTTGAAGATTTTTTATATTGATATTGAATGTATTTCCCCATACTCCAATACCATAGGGAATTATACTATGGAAAAGATTATAATATACCGATTTTTTAAAATAATGTGGGAGTCTTCTTCCGAGCTTTTTTTAGTAATCCGGAAGAAGACTCCCATTTTAGAAGTTTAGGTAGCAGATCAGTAATTTGTGAGTTCCAGTTTAAATCTTCGTCGACTGTAACACCTAGGTATTTCTATTTGCTAACTCTTTAAATTGTGTCATTATTATACTTAAAATTGATGTTATCGTTTTTTGATTTAATTAGGATTAATTTGAGTTTATGTTTTGACATCCACGTATGTATGAGTAACATGTCATTATTGATAGCTTTTTCCAGTTCACGTAAATTATCTTCATCGTACACTAATACGAAGTCCTAAGCAAATAGAAATTTAACATCCTTCAATCGTAAATTTGCTGTACTACTAATATAGCATGAGAACAATGAAGGACCTAATGAACTGCCTTGTACAACCCCATATCCGATATTCTGACTTCCACTTTTTATACCTTCTGTTTCGACATATTGGTACCTGTTTTTGAACTAATTTTCAAACCACTTGTGTTCGCTTCCCATTTTCCCATGTTCATGTAAGATTTTCTGTAGTGTTTTCCTATCAACTGTATCGAATCCTTTTGCTAGATCGAAAAATATGAGACCAACAAATATAAGCTTCCTTCATGTCACTTTGTCGTAGTTGAACTCCAATTTCGCTAGCAATTTTGGTAGCTATAATTATTGGGTTTTTCCTCTTCTACAGCTTGAAATCCAGATATTTCAATGTGTTTCCTATATTTCTTCTGCTTGATTAGTTCGATTTCTATTTTGTTGTTTTCAATTTGTTTTTTTAGTACTTCATGTTCATTTTTTAATTGGATATTATCATCTTTCAGGAGATGATATTGGATATTATCATCTATCAGCAGACTTTATAAACTTTCGTTCTCATACAATTAACGAGAATTAACGTTTTACTTTCAACCAAAATTCTTTCTGGTTCCCACATAACTGGCTTTCTTTAAATAATTTTTGTTAATTCTTAATATTGATTCCCACAGAATAAAATACTGTATCAGCAATACAGTATTTTTAATAAAATACTGTATTAAAAATTAATAAATATCTTTGGCGCAGTCGGTAGGATGTGTCAAGTATCACGTATTCAAAGGAAGTGAAAATAATACGTATATATTAATATTTTATGACACATTAAATAATTTGTTTTTGCAAGTGAAATTTTAATTACAAGTGAAGCAAAAAGTAATTTGAACTCATAAACTTAAATAAATATTTGTAAAGTAAACATTTTTTAAAAAAGCAAAAAAAAAGAAGTACAGAAGCAGTAATTAAAAATTATTATTTGAATATCTATTGGAGGAAATTGTAAAAACAAAGAACAACAAAATATTTTTTTTTTTAAAAACTTTAAAAATTTCGCGTGCAGAATAGTTTAGTAATATAATTACTTTTATAATAAAAATTAAACTTGTAATGATAAAGCAAAGTATTTTATGTATGGAACGTTCCTGTGGTGGAACGTTCCTTGTTGCAAGCGTTGGAGTCTCAAATGATTTATTCAAAAATCCACCGAAACATAATTTGTGGTGACTGAAGAGGAAGAAAATCGTGGTTCAGTTTTATGTTCAATTTCAAAAATATTAAAAAAAATAATCAAAAAGCGACTTGTTTATTTCATGAAGTCTAATGGTATCTTACATGCGGAACAGTTGGGTTTGAGGAGAACTCAAATACAACAGCCGCTTGTCTGGCTCTATCTGATTTCATATCGAAAAGTCTGAATAAAAAAAGTATACTGCTTGTCTTTTCATAGACTTGCAAAAAGCATTTGATTGTGTCGATCACAATATACTTCTTTTCAAATTGTCACAATTACATTTTAGTAACAAGCAGTTAAATCTTTTTAAAACATGCCTATTCAACAGAAAGCAACAAACACATTGTAATGACACTTACAGTAACATGCAGTATATAAAAATGGGTGATACTAAGATACCACAAGGTTCGATCTTAGGCCCTGATCTTTTTAAAATCTATATTGATGATTTGGCTAGATTAAGTTTAAAGGAAGCTTTACAATTGTTTGCAGATGATACTGTTATTAAATAATCTATGGATAGCCAAAACGAATTAATGCAATCAATTGTACAGGATTTAAAAGTAATTGGATTAAAAAGTAAATGGCTTATTAAAAATAAAATGTGCTTAAATGTTTTAAACACTAAAATTGAGATAGTAAAAACTTTTAATTATTTAGGCTTGATTATAGATAGTAAATTAAAATAGCAAGAACATATAGATTATACTATTAAAAAATTATACCATATGTATTTATATTAAAAAGACTAAGAAACTATTTTAATAAAAACACACTATATATCATATATTGTTCACATATATATTCAAATTTAATTTACATAAATTCACTTTTTAGCAATGCACCGCCAATTTTTTTAAAAAAAATAGATGCAATCAATAAAAAAGCAATAAAAATAATTAATTATTTTCCGTTTATACATCCTACTTATTTATTATATTCATCTATATATTCATGTTTTGATGTTATTTGCAAAAGAGAACGTCTTTTTCTAGCGTATAAGATAATTAATAGTTTAATAAAACACAATTTTCTACTTAATCGTAATATTGACATACATAGCTATAATACTAGAAATAAGTCAAACTTTTATCTCTCCTGTTTAAAACTGATATACAGAAAACTAATTATGTGTACACCAGTTTGAATGCTTATAATAATTTACCTAACGAATTTAAAAACATTAATTCATATAGTTTATTTAAAAAGAGAATTAGTGAGCAATTTTTGTTTATTTAAAGAAAAGAAGAGAATATATGTGTATACATTCTGTATTGATTGCATTTTTATATTATAAGTAAAGAAATGTATTATAATAACATAGCTACTTCAAGAATTGTTGAAAAAATATTTATAATATGAATATACTAAATTATACGACCGCACAGCTTAGGCTAAGGTACTGTAAAAATGATATTTAAAATAAAAAAATAAAAAAGAACAATAATAAATAAAAGTAAAAAAAAAAGAACTCCAAGAACATCGGTATAAATCAACTGTCAACCAACAACAACAAAAAGCAACTACCAACCAACAACAACAAAAAACCAACTGTAAACCAACAAAAACAAAAAAAATCAACTGTCAATTAACAGCAACAAAAGTCAACTTTCAACTAAAAAGAAAATATTCAATTAATATTAAGAAACTTTCAAAGTAAGCTAATCCTATGTTATTTTTATCACATATATAGTAAAATAAATTCTTCAAAATCTATTGCTGCTAGTGTTAAAAAGCAATTAAATATTGAATATTAAAAATTAAATTGAAAGTTTTAATTCTGGAAAAAAAATAAATAAAGAGAAAATTTGCCATTATATAAATATATATATATATAATTCTATAACATTTTAAAACAGTAACAGAAATTGTTTTGTTATAAATTATAATTTGATTTTTTTTTTAACTAAACATCTTATATCTCAACATTATATTTGAAATTTTTTTTATAACTAATATAATATAGAATCAAAATTAAAATGTAACTATATTTTTTTTTTACAAAAAATAAATTATTATTATATTATTGATTAAAATATAATATATATTATATTAAAAAAATAAATAAACGTATTGTCTAAGAAATAGTTTGATTCTTTAAAATACATAATATGTATATAAATTAAAGTATTAAAGTTTAAGTTGTTTTTAAAATCGATTAGGACTATTAGATAAAATACCAACCTTTATGATAAGTATCGAAGATTTAAATAAATCGCTAAGTAATATTTCAATAATTAGTAATCCTTCAATTCAAACTTCCTTTAATAAAATAACTAAGTTAAACATGATACCTCCGTTGGAATTAATAACTGATCCCTTAAAATATCTAGGTAAATTACCTGAATTTTCTAGTGATGTTAGAGATTTACAAAATTTCGTTAAGTAAAATTAGGCCGATTATATTAAAATTATAAAATATAATGAATTATCTCAAAGTATATTTTGTGACATAATTAAATTCACAAATTAGCTCGGGTTATTTAAATCGTGCAATTTTACTTTTCATTTTAATTTTAATTAAATTCTAATTTTGACTTTAATTTTTTAGATATTTTAACTTAATAATTCAGATTTTGATCTTGGTTAATTTTAAGGTTGACTTTAAGTCTAATTTGATTTTAGTTACAATTTCAAATCGGATTTTATTTTAATCTTGATTTCAATTTTGTTTGTATTAATTGTTTGTATATTAATTTTTCTAACAAAATTACCAATTTTAATGTTAATTTCTGTAACATTCGCGGGTTGCAAACGAATTTTCATGCCACCGATTGTCATCTTAGTTCAATTAAACTAGCAATCTTATCTCTATGTGAAACACAAACAGCAGACATAATGATAACTTTAGTGTTACCCCGCATTTCTGTTTCCTTTACATTTCTGTTTCCTATACAGATCGCCCAACTCAAATGAACAAGAAACTGCTATGGAAATCGAAAATCTATCGAACCAGATCAATGGAATTTTGGACGCATCTCCGAAAACTGAAATTGTTCTGGCAGGAGTTTTCAACATTTATAACAGGGACTGGCTTCATTTCTCTGGTAACACTTCTCCGAGTCAAAATTCAAATGGGAAGCAAGTTCAACTATTCTCTTCACTGTTCCATCTTTCTCAACTTGTTAAAATCTCAATAGGATCCAGGACGGTGCTGATCAAGAAGGTCACAGCCAGGATCTGTTTCTCACCACACAGCCTGAAAAATATGTGGTTTCAGTTGGTTTCCCGTCGGTAATTACGATAATTGTTTTGTTAACACAAGTTTCCGGGTAAGTCCAATCTCCCAACTAGAGGTCAGTAGATAGGATATGGGGTTTCTGGGGCTGTCAGATGACATCACAATATTTTGACAGTTGTTATTTTGAATCTAGTGTTCGTTATTTTGAAAGTTTTTGAATATAGTGTTCGTTAATTTGAAAGTGAGAATTAAGTGTAAGGTATAATGATATAGATTTTAGGATTAGAAGGTTGAATGATTCAATTAAAAGAGAGTGTTATTTGTTGAAGTTGTAGTGCCTAGAGCTGCCGGTGCAGACGCAGTTGTTGGTTTCGGAAGTATTAGGTTTGAAATGGTAGTTGAAATTGGGTAGAGTGGGAGGAAGCTTGAAACTTCAGTCACGGTTTTAATTTTTTTTAAGTTCTTATTGGTCTTATATGAATGATATTATATGAAGCAATTGTGAAAACTTAAAATTGTGCTGATAAGAAAATAAAAAATTTTTTTTCTCTTCTCTCAACTTAAATTAATTGTACTGATAAGAAAATAAAAAAATTTAAGAAGTAGTAGTTCTTCATTAAAAAAATTAGAAATTACGTCAGGGAATTCCTTTGATTAAAACAATTTAAAGAAAAAGCAACGAGATGTATACTACAAAATTTTTTTATTTATATTTAATGTTTTTCGATATTTACATTTTTTTTCTTGAAATTTCTTTACAATTTTACCTAATCGTACTAGGCATATCTTAGGAAATTTAATTGAAGTCTGAGTAAGTAAATCCGTCCATTTATCATCTTTATCTTTTCTCAATGAATTGAATTGGATCAATGTTGACTCAGCATAATTTCCCAAAAAATTTATATGATATTGAATTTCACGTCTATATTTCCTTCTAAATTTTTTTTTATTTTCAAGAAAAAATTTATTAAATACGATAATTGTTCTTGCAAACTCCATTGTAAGTTGAAAACTAAAGAAAACTAATTAAGCCATTTTAATAAAATAAATAAAAAAAATTTTAAAAAAAACAGCTTTGTCAGCTTATGTCAAATATATATATAAATATAAGTATATATAAGTTTTAAAGTCTGTGAAATTAATATAAAAGCTGGTGGCAAAATTTAACAATATAAGTTTATAGTTATACGTTTGTTGCCTCCAGCTTTTATTTTAATTTCACAGACTTTAAAACTTATATATACTTACATATAAGTATATATATATATATATATAAGTATATATACTTATATATGAATACATATATATTCATTCATATACATATTATAGTAGTATGGGTACTATATAATAATCTGAACTTCTGATTGTTATATTGTATTATATATTGTAGTAAGATTTTTAAAAAATTAAGGAAACATTGCATAGCTAAATTAAAAATTTAAATAAAATTGTTATTGCAATTTTATAATGTTCTTTATTTCCACTTAAAATGCGACCCTTTAAAAACTTTGATTCATACACTGCCTTGTTTTTTCTTTCTTTTCATAACATAACATTTTAATATTTTTTTTTTATCTGTTATGTACAGAAATATCAAACGTATGTTTCTTTCTTTTAAAATCATAACATTTTAATAGTTCTTTTTTTCTATCTGTTATGTGGGTAAATATCAGATGTACAAATATCAGATCTCACAATATATACATAAGAAATAACCTTTAAAAATATTTAAAAACAAAAACATTTTTTGTTCTCTTTTTTTTCTATTCGTTTTTATTTTTCTTCCAGCATTACATTTTCCTTTTTTTTTGTTTTCTGTTATTTAGGTACGGTAAGTATTTCTTTTTTTTTTTAAATGTTTAATTTATATATGCATTCTATTCAAAAAATATAAATTATAACCTATAGAACATTCTGAATTTTTTTTTTGTTCGTTTATATTTACCGTCCATTCATATGCATACATAAAATTTTTTTTTGTTCGTTTATGTTTACCGTCCATTCATATAAATATAACTGTTGCCTACATATTAAAAAATAATAAATCTATAACTACATACATAAATAGCCATATATTCATTCATATACATATGTATCTATATTATGAGCTGAACTTCTCAGTGTTGCATTATATCATAATGCGGCAAAATTTTTAAAAAATTAAGAAAACGTTGCATAGCTAAATTCAAAATTTAAATAAAAATATTGCAATTTTATAATGTTCTTTATTTCCACTTAAAAATGCGACCCTTTAAAAAATTTGATTCATACACTGCCTTGTTTTTTCTTTCTTTTCATAACATAACATTTTAATTTTTTTTTTTTATCTGTTATGTACGGAAATATCAAAAGTATGTTTCTTTCTTTTAAAATCATAACATTTTAATAGTTCTTTATACCCGTACGATAGGATCGGGTATAATAAAATTACTCCTCCGTTTGTAACACCTCGAAATAAGCGAGCTAGATATACCTTCAAAGGTATGGATCGGATCAGAAAAAAATTCTAAGACTTTTGAGCCATGTCCGTCCGTCCGTCCGTCCGTCCGTCAGCACGCTAACTCAAAAACTAAGAAAGCTAGAATCTTGAAATTTACACAAAATATTTTGGGAGTAATTTGTAGGTTCCCTATTTTTTTTGGTTGAGTTTGGACCAAGCCTTAGGGTAGCTCTCGAACACCTAACTTTTAGATCCCCACATTTTTTTTGCAATAGAGCTATGAAATTTTAACTGCTGATAGACCTCACAAAAATATTAATTTTATTTTTAATAACTTTTTTTTGTAGCCCCACCCGTTACGGAGCTACGGCTCCCCAAAGGTTCAAAAAAGCTCTATATTTAAATTGTTATAGCACAAGTTGTTAAGGTATATCTTCATTTTGAAAACGCCAAACGATTACTACTTTCATTAGCTTTAAAAGTATATATACAATAAATATATATTTGTGGCATACGGTGTCTTAATTTACCGTTATGCGAAACTAAAATTTTGCAAAATTCTTTAACCCTTCTATCTTCTAAACGGTTTAAGTTGGAAACTTGAAATTTTGACAGAAGTTAGATCTTTGAAAATAAGTATGAGTCATTTCAGAAATTTTTTTTGTATCACCCCCGTTTAAGAGGTGTAAGGAGTCAAAAACTGAAAATTTCCTATTTTTAAACACCAGTAACTTGAACACCTGTTAGAATTTTTTTGAAGTAATACACAAAAATTAAAGCTTCAACATCATATTCTTGTTTCTGTTAACAACTTTTTTTAATAATATAGGGTTACTTTATAATTGACGAAAGTGTTACTTGATTTTTTCAAATTTTCTAACAAATTTCTTCAACAAATTTTTTGCATTTGTTTTATTCGATAATTTGAAATTGTTGAGGATATAATGCGTAGTACATAAAAATGTAAATGAATATACAACATAACGGTTGCTTGAAGAATTTTTATTTATATGATATTGATATACATACATACTTATATAATATCATGTTTATTTACATATCGTATATGTCACTAGTGAATGAATGATAAGAGTATAGATGTATATTAATAGCCGTATTTACATACATATATGTATTTTATTGTACTGTATAAGAAATTAATCAATGAAATATTTAAATATAATATAATATAATATTTAAAATTATATTTATTATTTTATACTAAGTAAATTTAATATACATTTACCGCTTAGTATTAAATGGTACTATAGAATATTTGAAAAAGTTTTGGATTGATAATCGTTATGTGAAAGGTTAAAATCTGCTTTCGAAGAATGTACATATAAACATATAGTTTGAATATATGTACAACCCATAGTTCTAGAAATTATAAAATTCACCCAAATTATTTTAAAATACTAAAATATTTAAAAAATAATATTGTGAGCAGAGTGACAGGCTGTTAACATACTAACGATTCGTACGGGTATCTAAGAGTTGACAAAGGCAACTATATTCTTCCTCGTTTTTTCTATCTATTATGTGGGTATCAGATCTGCACATATACATAAGAAATAGCCTTTAAAAATATTTAAAAACAATCAAAGTAACATTTTTTGTTCTCTTTTCTTTCTATTCGTTTTTATTTTTCTTCCAGCATTACATTTTACTTTTTTTTCTGTTATTTAGGTACGCTAAGAACTTATTTTTTTTTTAATATTAAATTTATGCATACAGTCTATTTAAAAAATAGAATTATTAGCTATAGAACATTCTGAATTTTTTTTTTTTCGTTTATGTTTACCGTCCATTCATATAAATATAACTGTTGCCTACATATTAAAAAATAATAAATCGATAAATCAACTAAATAATAATAGTTGGGAATTTGGAAATTTGGTGTGACTGTGTTAGCAGATTTTTAATAGTACAGCACACATAAAAATATGCATACCATTTTTGTATATGTTTGTACCTACATATGTGTAAAAAAATTTTGTTTTAAAAGTATGTAATGGAGAATATATTAAATTGCTCTAAATGCTAATGTTTTTGAATTAAAAAAAATTATTTTGCTTTTTCTAGACGATGTAGATATATATGTATGTATGTACATAACATATATTTTATGATAAATTCATAATTATTGTTATTGAAAAGAAAAATATTGTTGTTATTTACTATTTTTAAAAAAGACTAGTTTTCTTATTTTTAATATATTCTTTTTGTTGTTTAATGTTTTTACATAATTGGAAATATATTCTTAGTTTTTATACTTCAGAAAAAGGCATTAGTGGTGTAGATCATCATTCCCTAATAGATCTTAATTTAAAGGCAGCTCCCAATTTAGATATCAATGTTAGGGCCATAATATGCGATTTTAATATGTTAAGAGTTTCGAAAGAGAAGCTCTATTTTAATTATAATTAAGAAAGGAAAAACACATATCTATATAAATATTATAAATAAACATATTACTTTTATAAATAAAAATGTATACTAAAAATCAATTGATTTGATGAAAAAAAACTTAAATTTAACACTTGCTTACTAAATTTTAAGTAAATGCATATTAAATTTAACACTGTGTTCTCAAGTGCGGCACATTAATTTGTTTACACAATCATATCTTTCAAATTCATCGCTTTCAAACCAAAAATATTTTCGAAGCACATATTATTACATATTTTGAAGTATGTACCTATGGATATGTACGCATACAATGCAATGGGCTATATAAAAAAGAATAGTCTTTTATAGGAAAAAAAAACATTTATGGATTAAGTATACGTATTGGTATTGGTATTGGTGAGTTTAGTAAATTTAGATAAAATGTTTTATTTTGGTTTTGTAATAATTATGTTAAAAATTCTGTTATATCTTTGTATGAAAATTTAATTTTGAAATTAAGCTAATTTCTCTAATGTTTTTCGATATTATTATTTTAAAATCATGTATTGTCATCGGGATCTAATCTAATGAAGAAAATTTCAAGTCTCTAGCTCAACGGGAAGTGTGTTTAAAATGGCTTCTAAGAATCCATCCTTTACCCAACCAAGTTAATAAAAAGCTGTTAAAAATAAAATATGAAAATACTGAGAATTAACTAAATCTTCTGAGGGTAGGAGTGTTAAGGGGTATAGAAATCTATTAGGTAAGTTTATGAATGTATTATGTTTAGGTTCGATCGCAATCCTATGATCTTATCCAGAGAAGATGTGTTTTTTTCTAATAATTTTATATTTATCCAAAATTGTATAAAAGGTTAATTTTAAGATTAAAAAGTGTTATAAGACGGTAACTTTAGCAACTGAAAAGATCAAAATGTTTTGGGCTGATAACATTTTACATGGTTATAAATGTTGTATTTGTGGTCGGAAATGGACTTCAATCAAGATAATTAATTGGAAAATATTCCATGCTTTTTTGGAGATATATCTAACACCAGAAGGGGGGAAAAGGCATGTGTTTTAAAAATTAGAAATGGTGAGTCAATAAATAATAAATTATTTTTATCTCCATTGGATTGGCAACATATTAAAATAGAAGTATATGGCGGTGATATTTCCATTATTGGTACAATCAGACAATCATCAATCAAAAATCAAGTAACCAACAGTTTTGGGGGCGATTGTCCTTTTGCTGAAGAAGATGATTGGGAGTTGATTGAGAAAAATATTTGAAATGTATTATCAAAAGATAAGAATAAAAGAATTTCAGAATATATTCAATCATTTTCCATGAAAACAAATGAATATGAAGAAAATCAAAACGAAATGAAAAAATCTATGATAAGGAAACGAATTGATGATGGAATTATATTTATATCATCAATAGAGAATACATATAATGAAAAAAATAATAAATCAAAAATTGGGGATATGTTAACTAATTTAAGAAAATTACTTGAAAGTTTAAAAGAGGAATATTTAGATTATATGGAAGCTTTTTCAGATGGGAGAGATCGTTATTTACCACTTTTTATGTTTGTTTGTTCTATTATAAGTCAAGTAAAGTTTGTACATAAAAAAGAAATTTCGAGAAAATAAAAAGTATACATAATATATTTTAAGTTTCTAACAAATTATTCTTTCGTCTACCTTTGATGAAGACAGATCATATTTTTCATAAAACGATGATATCATATATCATATTTATTTTCGCTTTGTTAACTATACAAACCAATTCAATCCCAATTCCTGATGTCAAGTTAGAAGAATCAGCTTTTGGAAGCACTTATTTTAATATATTACTTCCAAATAATGAAACCGTTAAAATAAATTTATCAGTTCAGCTTTTAAAACATTCAATTTCTCATGAACTAAACAAAGTATCATCAATTAGTACAACTACATCCACACCAATAACTACTTTCAAAGCAGATGGTTATTTACTTGGAGATAAAGCTGATTTTGATCCTCAATATGTGTCTATAGATGAAGCCATTGAAGCTTTTAGACAAGAACTGATATTAAAAGAACGTAATATAGGTGGAATAATAAAATGTGATTATGTGTTCTACAGACATTTTAAATTAGAATATGCTCCTGATAAAGAAATTCATGTCCGATGTGCATATAATAGTAATTTCAAACAAAAATTTCTCAAAATTCAATGCTTCGAATACCGCGAAATTTTAGCAGATAGAATATCAGGTACTGGAGAGGTAGAATCAATTCCACTTATGGATACAGATTATAAATCTGAATACACAGTTCTAGATTTGCGATCAAATTATGTATACAAAAGTCAACATATCAAATGGAAATTTCATAAGTTTTACAAATAAAATAAAATAATATATTATGTAATTGGAAATTAATAAAAATAAAAAAAATTTTTTTTTATAATACATCATTTTTATTTATCCATGAATTATGATTAGTAGAAAGTCCTAACCACTTAACAAAAATTTTATCACCTTTAGTTTTAAGAATTTTGTCAATCAAGTATACATGTTTTTGATTAGCTTTTAATAGTTCATTTTCATAGAAGCCTCCTTGTATTGGTTGACCTTAATAATCTTCTAATAAATATGTTACAGGGTTGGTAATCTGAACTTTCTTGATTTTAAATATTTCAGTTGTCCAATTGGGTATAACCTTTTTCAAAAATATGTTTATATTTGCTTATTCGAACTGGATCATCAACTTTAAACTTAGCAAACGGAGATTGTAATATGATTGTATAAAATTTTGTTTTAATATGATTGTATAAAATTTTGAGTAAATCATTAGCATTATGTTTTTGATTAGCTTTTAATAGTTCATATTCATAGAAGCCTCCTTGTATTGGTAGTTCATCAATTATATTAATCCATTTGTAATTTCCGTTAAAACTAAATTCTTTCCACATCTTTTCTTTTACAGTTCTATTAAAACGTTCTACAATAGATGCTTTTAATGTGCTATATGTTGAATAATGATTTATATGATATTTATGCATTAATTTTTGAAATATTTTATTAAAAAATTCTTTTTCATCGTCGGTTTGTAAATTTTGAGGTTGTCTTTTAGAATTTACAAAAATATTTTGCATTGCTTCTGTAACGTTCTCTGAAGTTTTTGTTTTTATAGGGATTACCCATGCGTACTTAGAAAAGGTGTCAATGACAGTTAATAAAAATTTAAAACCTTTGTTCTCTTTAGCATATACACCTATTTCTACTAAATCAGCTTGCCAAAGATCATCAAATCCTTTTATTATAACTCTACGTCGTTCAAAATTTCTCCGTGCAGGTTTATGAAGATCTTCAACAACCTTTCTTTTACTCATTTTTAAATAAATTAAAATAAAATGTATGTAATTATTATATAACTAATTAGAAAATCTTTGATTGAAAATGATTTTCCGATGATTACTATGTAGAATCTGAGAAATAATAATATCAGTATTTTGAATTCTTTTATTAAATCTATAGCGATCCAGTGCTATAAGTTCCCAATATTTTTGCCGAGCTAACTTATATGCTGTATTCCATTTGTATAATAAATACATTTGAGGCTTTAACATAAATTTGACTCTCTTTTTTACTTTTTTTCCATCATCATAATCCTCTTCCTCATGACTATCCTCAGATAAATCTGAAATTTCACCAGAAGTAACTGAAATATCATCTTCCTTTTCATCACTCTACTCAGACGAATCTGAAGCTTCAAGCCAATCGAATAAATCTACAACTTCATCTTGAAAATAACTAATTAGAATATATGTACCTCTCTTTCAGTTATTTATAAATAAAATAAAATAAATAAAACGAACAATAAATGTTCAATGTATTAAAATTTATATCCTTTATTTGTATAATAGTTTACAAGTATGTTTACTTTTATTATAACCTATTTTCTATTCTTTTATTTAATTCCATTAGTTTGGTGCAGTGTAACATACATTGTTCTGCTGAATGGCAAGTATCTGGAAAACTCTCAATATTATCTGATGTATAGGGGCATATATCCCAATGATATCCATACTCGTTCGTTTCAATTTGTAGAGAATTTTTAAATAATTTTGAAAATTTGAAATTATCTTTTAACTGTTCATAATGTACTTGCAATAAAATATCTTCATATTTATTTAAAAAAATATTTAAAGAATATCCTATTTGATGTATATCCATTTTGGAAGTTAAATGAAAACTAATCACAATTAATTTCTTGAATTATTAATTAAATCTAACGCTGATTGAGCTTTGGCTTCAGCTTTTTCTAATCTCTCATTAATAAATCTAATTAGTTTTTTAATTTGAAATTCAATAAAATCATTCATTTCTGAAAATTTTTCATTTAACATTGTAGAAAATTGATGATGTACTATGTCTAAACTATCTTGTACTTGTTCTACTAATATTTTTAAATTTTCTTCTGTTAATTTAAGTTCACTAGTCAAATTGATAAACATTTCTCTTATGTAGGTTTTTATTAGTTCTTTATGAAAGAAAATTTGGTTATTCCCAAATGTTTGTATTGCTGCATCATTTCCGTTAACTGGATCTTGAACATTTGATAAAATTTTGTTATCTAAATCATAATTTCCTTCAGAAGTTAGTTTGAAACCTATACCTGGAGGACCTTGAGTATGCAGTTTTCTAGAAGAAGCTGTACTACTTCCAAACTTTTCAAGTGGCATATTGATTTCTACTGATTGCTAATGTAAAATACTATTGAATTATATTTGCTTCTCTCAATTCTTCAATTATAGATACACTTTCATTATGATGATTATTGTTACCAGCTGATTTTGATGCAATTATAAGTCCAACTAACTCATTAGGATCATCCCAATAAACATATTGATTTGATTGATTTGTATAATTTAATTGGGTTTCTGGTGTCAAATATTTATGAAAACACTGAGTAAAATTTTTTTTGTATGACCTGATCCAGTTTTTTTATGCCTAGTATTATAATCATGTTCATATAATTTTCTTAATATATTCTTGAATTTAAAACCTTTGTTTCCCTTTATTTGTTCTAAAGGATTATAATTTCTTCTATGTGCATTAGTTTTGTTAAGAATTTGATGATACGTACTTAGATCACTTTCAGTATATTTTAGAGGTTTTTTTTTTAATATTAATTCATATAGACCATCAGTACCTTCAAAAACTTCCTTATCAATCAAAATATTTTTATTAATTTCATCTATTTCAAAATTAGCATTGCCAAGTTTTCGCACATTTAATGATTCATCAAAATAGGGTTCATATGTCTTATCGAGTTCTGACTTGTTTAGAAACAAAAATTGTGAAATTGATGGTGATTCATCATTATCAAATTTTATAGTATTCGGTATTGAAATTTTAAATTCATTGTAAGTATTACCTTTGTTGCTAGGTGTTTTAACTTCCGTCCTAAATGACCTCATTAACTTAGAATTTTTATCATTATCATCACCCCATTCCATTTCCGGTTTGATATCTGAAATTCGTTGTTGTTTGTTAATATTTGTTAATTCTTTTAATGGTTTTGTAATTGGAGTAAAGTTTTCTTCCCGATTACGATCTTCTGAAAGCTTCTTAATTTTTAAAAATTGAAATTTTCTTTTTAAACTTTTACGTGTTTTAATTAAATCTTTCAATAGGAATTTTTTTTTTAATTTTTACGAGTTTTACTTAAATCTTTCATAAGTGGTTCATCCATTTTTTAATTAGAAACTAATCTGTTCAATTATTAACTGCAAATTAACGGCCGAACTGTTCTATTGCTAACTGCTAACTGGTAACCGCTAACTGCTAACTGTTAACAGCTAATTGCTAACTGCTATCTGCTAAATGACGTGTTCAGTTAATAACAAACTGTTAACTAAAATTTAGCAAATGCATCATAATTTTTTCTATAACGACCATTATTTAAATTGCTGTCTTTATCAATTAATAGAAAACCATATTTATCATTTCAGCAGCATGCACTCAACTTTTTAAAATTATTATAAGACATATCAGAATTTACATGATCATTATATATATGTTTTAAATTTAAATCATCTTGTTTGAAGATAATCAAGAAGTTGGCATTATCTCTAATTAAATGCTTTGGAATTCTTGTATAAGACTGACACAAATAAAAGCTATCTACTTCTTAATGTCGCCCCATGCAAAAATAGTTTCGTATGCTATCTTGCTTATCGCAAGCTACATCATCGAAAATAAATATTGAGTTCGGTTGTGAGGCTGAAGGTTCAATTACATCAACGTTATTTGAAAATTCGTTATATCCCATTCCTTTGATTGGTTTTATTAATTTTTTTAAATATTCATATTTAGGTTGATGTAATAATTTCGTATAAATATATATATTTTGAAATTTAAGTCCTTTAGGATCTAAAAGCATACTTATCATTAGTTTTACCACAATTTGATGGTCCGACTATTAATCCTCTTATACTGTTTGGAAAGCACTCACCATGCTTTTTATTTTTTTTTTCTGAATTTTGATCAACATTTTTAATTTTAACTGCGTTATGTAATTTTATAAATTTCATTTCTTTAACTTAAAGAAAGAATTCTTGTTTTAAATGATGATGAATTTTTTAAAAGGTAATTAGTGTTGGATTGACTTTCTTAAACTAAACTACATATTATGTCTCTTCACAATAAATATTCAAACAGTAATAGACAAACCATTAAAGGAAGAGGAATTGTTAACTCATTAATAAATAAATTACCATTTGAAGCACATTTACCTGGCTATAATTATTGCGGACCGCAAACAAAATTAGCAAAACGATTATCACCACGATAAAGGGATTAATGGTTTAGATGAAGCTTGTCGAGAGCATGATATAGCATATTCCAAAACTTCTGATCAAAATCAGCGTCATATAGCTGACAATATACCAGCAGAAAACGCTTGGCAAAGAGTTAAAGCTACAGGCTCAAGTTTTGGTGAAAGGTTAAATTCATATCTAGTTACAAACGCAATGAAAGCTGAAGTTAAACTTGGTATGGGTTTAAAAAAGAAAACAAAAAAAATAATTCAAAGAAAAAAACGTTTGAAAAATGTCATAAAAGAAGTTAAATTAGCTATTAAAACCACAAAGAAACCAATGAATGATAAAAATATTATAAAAATTGCTTTAATTGCGAAAGTTTTCTAAGAGCCAGAAAAAAAAATTTTATATCCCTCGAATAATTCCGGTACCAAAAATTGGAGGAGTTTTACCTTTAATTCCTATATTTGCTGGTTTATCAGCTATTGGAGCACTTTCTGACGGTGCCGCAGGTATAGCAAAAGCTGTAAATGATGCTAAAAGTGCTCGTAAACAATTACATGAGAGTGTGCGTCATAATAAAATGATGGAAGCAATAACATTAAAAGGAGGAAAGGATTACATTTAAAACCACATAAAAAAGGGTTAGGTCTGTTTTTGAATCCAAAAAACCATTAAATGAGCTACCCAAAAGAGCACTCAACAATTATGAGTTAGGAAAATTTGGAAGAAATTATTTAAAATATTTCCGAGGAGTTTTTATGAGAGATAAATTACCGGCACATAAACCTCGGAAATATGAAACTGGTATAATAAATTTAGATAATTGTATTGGTAATGGAACGCATTCGGTAGCTTATTACAAGAAACCGCAAATTGTGCAATATTTTAATAGTTTTGGAAATTTAAAGCCCCCAATAGAAGTAATTCAATATTTAGGAGATAATCTTGTATATAATTACACAAAATATCAAAACTGTAATTCATATAATTGCTGTCATCTATGTTTAGAATTTTTATTTCATATTGTTAACAAAAAAAATTATGAGTAAATAAAACATGAAAAAATAAAAAAATATTTTTCTTTATTATAAGTCTGATTTAATTAAAAACTAACCTACATTAATTATTTTGTTCAAGTTCAAAATTCAAAATAAACAAAAAGTACTGATAAAGAATAATTAGAATTTATTCCAAAAAAAATTTAAAGAAAAATTGAATTGAAACATATTATATATATATATATACATATATTATTACATATATATATATACATATATTATATATATACATATATATATACATATATTATATACATATAATAATATATGTATATATATATATATACATATATTATTAACCTTGAAAATCTATAAAAGCAGAATGCATTTCTTAAATATCTCATTATTTCAATTAAAATATGTCAATAACATTAACTTTAAACAGAAACTCTTCTATATTAACAACTAATTATTTTCCTCCTATAGACCTAAAGGGGAAAGAATATACGTGCGGTTTAGTAGATTTTCAAACATATAATTCAATACCTAATATAGATGAGAAAAATAGTAGATTTATTATTGATGATAAACCTATTATAATTCCAATAGGTTCATATGAAATTGAAGATATTGAAACAATTCTCAGAAAAACGTAAAATATAACTAAAACAGATAAGGAAAAATTAATTTTAAGAGCAAATAATAATACATTAAAATGCGAAATTTTTGCTGATAAAGAGAAGGTATTATTGGAGGATTATTAGACTTCAAGTAAAAAGAAATTATCAGCTAATAAATGGCATACTTCAGATCTTTTTGTTGATATTAACAAAATTAATATAGTAAGAATAGAATGTAATATTATCTCCGGAACGTATATAAATAGAGAGGAAGCATGCATTTTACATGAATTTTCTATTAGTGTTAGTCCTGGCTATAAAATAATTATCTATCGATAAGATCTATCGCTATTAAATTATTCGATCAGAACGGAAATTTAATTAATTTTCAAGGAGAAACAATAACACTTAGATTGCATTTAAAAGTTTAAAATGTTAGTGTTTAATCAAAATCAAGATTCTTATATATATTCTCAATGTCGATCTTCGCATTGCAATATATTAAAGTCAACAGGAGGAGAAGGAATACAACACTACAAATCAAAAAAAAAATTAACTTTCGAAAATCAGCAATATCTAAAGTTACTTGGATACCAATTAAAATGACCTTTTTGGTGAACCTGTTTTTGATGAAACTATAATTAGTGCTCACTGGCATACATATTATCCATTCAACATAACCAATACAAACACCAATAGTAATACAAAATCAGAATTTAAATATATTACCTTCAACAAGTTTTATTTATATAGAAGGATATCTATCAAATCACGATAGAACGACTCTTAAAAATACTAAGCTAGTTAATAATGCTGCACCATTTCTATTTGAGAGAATTGCTTATACGCTTAATGGTAAGGAAATTGATCATAATAATAAGGTTGGTATAACTTCAACGCTAAAAAATTATATTTCACTTAATGAAAACAAAAGCAGTGCTTTATTCAATGCGAGTTGGTCCCCAAAAACATCAATTCAGTTGGAAGAGCATTATTTCAGTTTTTAGGTTCCTTTAAAGAGATTATTAGGATTTGCGGAAGACTATAAAAACTATATTCCTAACGCACAACATGAATTGATATTAACACGCGCTGGAAGCAACAACAATTCATTACTATGTTCAAATGCTACTGAGAAGCCGGATATTACTATTACAAAACTAGGCTGGAGAGTTCAACATGTTAATTTGATGGATGCACCGTAAGACCACTTATATAAAAGTGTTGGTAATGGTTCTGTTATGCAAATGGGTTTTAGAAGTTGGGACTTAAACGAGAATCCATCATTACCGTCAGCAAATCACTTCATTTGAAACGTTAAATCATCTTCATAATTAGAAAAACCTCGTTTTATTATTTTCGCTCTACAAACTGATCAACAAAATATCGAAGAAAATCTTTCAAAAGACCCTTCAATATTTAATCATTGTGATGTTCCTAATTTAAAAGTATATTTAAATTCTCAAGTATATCCGTATGAAGATATGAATTTAAAGTTTTCAAAAAATCGTTATGATTTAGCATATGAAGCAACTCGAATGTTCGAAGTACTTACTACAATCACCAAACATCAGAACCTTTAGTTTCATGGGGCAATTTTAAAGATTCATCTCCAATTTTTATAATTGACACCCGCTACCAAAATGAATATCCTAAAATAGGTCCAATTGATATAAAAATTGAGCTGAAAACTATCAAAAGAATTCCAGAAAAAACTACCGCTTACACTCTCATTATTCATGAGAGCATCCACGCTTAGTAGAGTTTAAACCGTTAGCAGCTGATTTAAATACAATTATTTAAATTTCTAAATAAAAATAAATGAAATGATTTAAATTTATAAAATATAAAATATAGAACTTGTATACAAATAAGGCAACATTAATAAACTCAAAATCTTGCGTTTATGATTGAATTACTCTTTTTACTCTTCTGAAACATAAAAAATGAAATATGTAATAATCGATATACAAGGTTTTCGAGATATAATAAAAAATGCATGTTAAAAGAAATCGCTATTATTTTATCAAAAGATGAAATTCAACATTTTATAATAAAACCACCTTATGGTTACCATTATTTAGATATAAAAGCAAAATATACAAATAAATGGCTCACTAAAAATCATCACGGCTTACAATGGTCGGATGGTAAAACACATTTTTGTGATGTCATTAATTTTATAAAAAATTTGATATCTAATCAAACAAAAATTTATGTTAAAGGAGAAGAAAAACAATCTTGGATTATTAACATATTGAAAAATAATAATGTTTTGGATTTGAATAATCGTGATTCTACATGTTTAAAAATATTGAAGAATCAACAAATTCATTGTTCTTTGACCATATTGATATGTGTGAAAGATGTTCTTTTAACCATATTGGTATGTGTGCTTTGGAAAATGTTTACTTGTTAAAATTGCTGATTTAGGTAATTCAAAAGTATTTAAGAAGAGAAATTATTTGAAACATATTCATTTCACTTTTGGTTATCGATAGTTTTAATTAAATAATTTAAAAAATTAATATGGATAAAATACAAAAGGTCTTCAACAAAAATCAGTCTTCAAAAGATTATGAAGGATTAAATGATACTTCAACGGAATCTACAAAGAAATGGGGGGAAGAAATCAGAAGTCAATATCATAAAACGAAAATTAGTGAGCAGTATCAAAAACAACCTAAATAGCTGAAATAAAATAAATAAAAATATAAAATTGTTAAAAATAAAAAACTAAATTAAAATTAAATGTTTATCTTTTATTTATTTAAAACATTTAACATATGTGTAGGTATATATTATATATTTATTTCATTTCTATAGAGGAATCATCATCTTCATCATAGAATTCTTCAATTTCTGCTCTACTGAATTTAACTTTATGTGTTGGACCACATTCACGTTCATTTATAACCACGTAATTTTCATTATCCAATTTCCTCATTTTCTTTTCTGTTAATTTATTATATCGTATAGGTAGGAATATTTTAAATTTTTTTGCCGTTAAAATTATTCTTTCCCCATATTTAGTAGGAATTTTATTCAAGTTAATAATTTTAAAACTTTTATTTTGTTTCATTTTAGAAACTTTTATTGTTTTAATAATAGAATTAAATTTATTACTTATATCGTCAATAAATTTATCCATTTTTTATTTTTTTAAATTTTCTAAATTTTAAATTTAAATTTAAAAGTCTAGTTCGGTTGACTGTTGAATTAAAAGTAATTAAAGGAATTAAGCTATATTATTTTAATTAGAATAACTGAATTTAAATAGAAGGATGTATATGGTTTTATAGTATCACAATATTTGAATGAAAATTTAAAGCAATTGCTAGAATTGTGAATTCAATGCAAAAAAAAAATATATTTTGAATTTGTTTATGAAGATTATAAAATTTAAATGAACTAGAAAGTTTTTTTTTCATACCACCATTTTCATATCATATTGTTCGCAAGTTCATGTTAAAACCTAAATTTATTATAGAATGTTTGCGGTTAAACAATTTTTATAAAATAATTATGTTTACAGTTATATATAATTGAAAATTTCTCAAAGGCTAATTATTGTAAAGTATTTTAATATTTGAAATCTTTATCCAAAACTTTTTAATTTAAATTGTTTTATCATAGCTACTAATTTATTATGAGCATGCTTCAGTTAGAAAGTATCAATTGTGTGTGATAGTCTTATATTTTAAATTTTTATTTATTTTTTTTTGAAAAAATGCCAAGCAATATTGAAATTATGAAAATGGGACATTCATGTTATGGATTTCCTTGCAACTATCAAATACTAGAGTGCTCACAATTTGGAAAACCGTGTTGTGTGGTTTATAGATTCTTCAACTTGAGAGTATCTATATTTAATTGCAGCTATGAATTTGCGGAAGCTTGCATTTTAAATCCGCAAGAAATGGTGTTTTGTTTTCATTGTTTTTTACATAAAAAGGAAGAGGCGCAACCTCACAACAACAAACCATGCGCTGGAAGTTTTAAGTTGCTGTATCATACTGCCGGCTTTGATTCTGTAGATGAAGCCAAAGATTTTATTGAAAAAATGGGACCTCCATGTATAAGTTGCGGTGTAACAAAAAATTACTGCAAAATCTTGCTAACAAATGAATTTGAAGAAAAAACTGCAGAAATCAGAAACGGTTTGAAGCGAATTTTTTGTTAAATAAATGTACTTTTTTTATTGAATATAAATAAAAAATAATGATATACTTAATATTATTGTTCTTTTTATTCAATTAATTTCAAACTTAATCTTAACATTTTCAGATACAAAAAAATTTTTTTTAGATACTTATATTAATTAACATTATAACTATAATATATGTAAAGCCTGCAAATTAATTTAATATATTATTTTTTAAATTTATTTAATAAATTTACATTACATGAGAATCGAGAGTAAATAATTTTGAAAAGATTTATAATTAATATATTACACTACAATTTAATTGACTACTATTACATTATTTTTATATAAATATTATATCTTATAATTTTTATATTTATTTTATAATTATAAATTATCAATAAAACTAACTGACTGCGATTATATGTATGTATCAGATATATTTTTAAATTTTTTATTTCATTCTTTTATAGAATAATGATTCCAAGGTAAAGTACTAATTGAATTATTTAATAAAAATCTCTTATCATCTAGATAACTCAATGATATCTTATTTAAATTTTGTGTGTATATAGTATGATTCTTACTTCTAAAAGTTAACATATTTTTCATTAAAATTTCTTTTCTATATAAACAGTTTCTATAATCATCGATAGTGAAATTTTTAACAATACATTTCTTAACACCTTTAGCTTTATTTATTTTTTTATTTTCAATATCAATTGAATACATCCTAGATCTTAATCCTATAAATTCTTTAATGATTCGTCCATTACACTCATCCTTCATCATACCAAGTACCTTTTTATTTTTTCTAGGAATATTATAAGGATTATCAATAGAATATTCTGAATTATCATAGAAATTTTGTATGTCAGGTGATATATCCGTACAAAAATCTTTTGTTTTTATAGTATAAATGAAAGAGCCTGTATCCATATAATTTAGAGAAATATTATCATTATATTTTGGTTTGATATAGCTATAATGAAAATCATACATTTTTAACTTAGATAATTCTAAAACCGTAAAACCTGCATATAATGGTTTATTATAATATGAGCTTACTCTACTCATTTGAATACCAACCATATTCTTTCTAAAATGTGTTAAACTATGAAAATTTGATCTTGAAGTTAATGCACGCACTCCTAAACATTTACCTTGACTTTCCCAAGAATTTACAATTTTAACATTTACTCTCTTATCAACATTTTCCATTATTTTACCAAAAGTAGCCTTATTTATTAATTTAATGAAACTCTTATCGAATTCATTTCTAACTCTGGTTCGATATAAATTATTGAAATCAATAAATTTTTTTAACCAACATGATTGTTTAAACATTGAAACTCTATGCATTTCTTTTTAGTTTTAATCCGTTTTTTAAGCATTACTTTAAATTTCTATAGTGAATAATATAATTATTTTTATCCTCTACATCTACAATTAATTTTGGAATCTTTATTTTAGATGTTTTTTTATTTTCTGCACAAAATGGTAAATTGCTATGTTCATCATGTATTGAAATAGGATATTCCAAATCTACTTCCAAAATATACCCTATTTCCGAATCATCAGCAATATTTAATACATCAATTTCAGTATTTTCACTCCATTCAAAATTTGAATGAGGTAAGTACTGAGACTGAGCGAAACCATAGAGATTATTTACATCAAGATATGCTATATATGATGATGGTTCTGACTCTTTAAAATTAATCATATACTTATTATTAGCAACTGAGTGTCTTAATGAACACTGTGTTAAACCTCCTCTAATAGCATTTTTAAAAAAATTATACATTCTAATGTCTGTTAATAATTCAAGCTCAACTCGTGTTTTTTTTAACATAGCATCCCATGCTAATCCTGGAATTGTAAAGTATTGACAGAGATCTAAAAAATATATCTGTTTGCAAATTTTTCGAAAATTTTGAAATATATCTGTTAATAAGAGTACATCAGATTTTAAATAAATTTCTAAATAATCTTTCAAACTTTTACATTTAAATTTTTCCCACACATTTTTAGCGTGAAGATAATCTGATTCTGAGCAAATACTATTCGTAAATTTATTATTAAAGCATTCTTGTACAGGTAATTCTATTTCATTTAATTTTTCCCATGAATCTAAATATTCGTAAGGAAAAATTCCTTTCCGTCTAATAAGACTAAACATATCATTTGAGGGAAACATTTTTCTAGTATTTACTAATTCTACATCTTCTAAATTAGATGCTAGCGATTCTAAACTTGATGCCATAAATCTAAAAGAGTCTAAAAATCTCAATTCAAACGACATTTCATTTTCAATTTCGATCCATTTGGATAATGAAATGTAATGTTCTTTATTAGATGGAATAACTTGAATTTTCCCCGGATAATCATTTAATATTTTGATAAATAAATGACAATCATATCCTGAAAAGTTATGCAAGAAAATTGGAATAAAATTTGGAATAGAATAATTCAAATTACAAATAGAGTGTGCTGGACCTCGATACTTGCCAGTTAAATGACAATGATCAATTATCCTATCTTAATCTAATTTTTGTTCACAAATGTGACAAATTTTACAATCTAGCTGTGTTTTTAATTCTAAATATGTTAATGGTTTCATCTTGATTTTATTTCTAATATACTTACATACTAAAGTGGTAGTATCCTTTATTAAATTCGCTATAAAATCCTTTTCGCAATTCTTCTTTGTATGCGTTCTAAATATATCTAATGTATCGTCAAAAGAACATTTTATCTAATACGCGGAAGAACAGGGTACATGTTCTTGAATGTCTGTTGTTAATTATGACTTCGGATCTAGCAAACAAGTATCTATACTTTTAAGTATGCGTTCGAAGTCTGCATAAACAGTAAATGGAAGATTAATTTTTTTATCAAAATTTTTAAATTTTAATATTTTATTTTTAGCTGATGGCATTGTTGTAACCATTTTGTTGCACTCGTTCTCATGTTGTTTTAAAGATGTTTCACTATAGAAATTCAATAAGCAATACTTACACAAATAAATGCGAACTTTACTTTTGTAGTTTGGGATTTTATTAACGTAGAAATATGTTTAATCCAAACATAGTGACTTTTTTCTTCATTTTGAATTATTAAAAGATTTATATGAATAGCTTTCTGCTTCATTGTAGAATAATATTGTCCTACTATTTGGAAAAAATCACTATCACGTCTTTCGACTCTTTCAAAACCAAAAACATTCAAGCTAATTGTAAGGTTTAATTCCTCAAATAATTTAACTTCATTAACTTTAAGAGGAAATTCCATTCCATCAAAAATCAACTCTACATTATTCTGTAAGACTATTCTATTTGCAGCTAGATCTCGGATTCTATATTTTGAGGTTCTTTTCAAATCCTTATCCCCATTATGTAGAGATGATATTACACTCCATTTAAAACAATATTCATCTGAATTCATTACATTAACACAGGCCTTCTTCCGTTTTATAAAATTTGGTAATGGCAAATATTGCGATCCTCGTAGCGGTCTATATTGATTAATATTAATTTCTAAGTGAACTATTCTAATTAGGGCCCAACCACTATCTCGTTCTTGAAATTCATCCGTCTTTTTCATGATATGTTGCATCATTTCATCATATATGTTTGTTAGCTGGATTTCATCACTTACAACCCTCATTTTGGTATTAAAGGATTTGATTGAAAGAAGTATATTATCTTCATCTCCATTATTAGTTTTTTCAGGTTTTTCGACTTTCATATATTCAACAAACAACTTCATATTGAATTTATACGCACGATGTTTTGTTATCATATTTTTTAATAATTCTATTATTTTATCTTTAAAATTATGTAGAAACTCTTGTGGTAGTATAATGCTTTCATCCTTGTTTTCTAAAACATAAGTCTCTACACGGTCATCAAAACTACTTTTAATAGATTTCCAACAATCATCTACTAAAATTGCTAGAATTTTTAAAATTACTAGAATCATCTACTAGAATTTTGCTTATGTAAAAAAGTTCTTAAATGGTAGATCCAATTTTTTAAACAGACTTCAATTTTACACTCTAGACATTCAATAAAACAACGACAGTACATTCAACGATTCAATAAAACAAAAGCTAAAAAAATTAAATATTAGTATATTATGGTTACAAGTAATTTATAAATCATCAATACACTCATAGTTATACACTTTTTCTTTTTTATATATTTCAACTATAGGATTCTCCCTGACGTCATTTTTGATTTTTTAAATAAAGAAATCCTGCTTCTAAAAATTTTTTATTTTCTTATCAGCACAATTTTAATTTTTCACAATTGCTTCATATAATATCATTCATATAACACCAATAAGAACTTAAAAAAAATTAAAACGGCAATTTTTAATTTTTTCATTTTTCTATTTCAAAATCGTTCTTTTTCCAGATACTTTACATAAAATTTCTATTTTGCTGACACAATCATACAAACATCCATTCTTCACCCCAATTTAAATAATAAAACAATTAAAACAGCAAAACAAAATTCTAAATTTTAAACTCTTATCACAAAAACACAAACATTCACTACATACTATAGGGTATTTTTATAATTTCACTACATCTTTACATTTATAATATAATCTATTCAAAACCCAATACATGCTTCCAACAACTTCGACGGGTTCACTTATCAACAACTTCGACGGATACATGCCATATACCATCTCTACTGAAGTTTCAAGCTTCCTCCCACTCTATCCAATTTCAACTACCATTTCAAAACCTAATACTTCCGAAATCAACAACTGCGTCTGCACCGGCAGCTCTAGGCACTACAACTTCAACAAATAACATTCTCTCATTTATTGAATCATTCAACCTTCTAATCCTAAAATCTATTTCATTATACCATACACTTAATTCTCACTTTCAAATTAATGAACACTATATTCAAAAACTTTCAAAATAACGAACAATAGATTCAAAATCACAAGTGTCAAAATATTGTGATGTCATCTGACAGCCCCCGAAAACCCTATCCTATCTACTATGGTTCAACCTCGATCATAAGCTATTATAAAAATAAGTATAAATATAAAAGTAGACAGCTTAATTATAGGCAAAGAAATGGTAAAAAGCTTTTTATTAGCAAATACAATTATTCCAGCGCAAGGATTGAAACATGTGAAAATTTTAAAAACTAGGGATACACCAGTAACTATAAAAACAATTGAGATAGAAGGTCAACCTTTAAAGATTATCAAATATTATCTTTTAAGAATACGAATATTTCAAAAACAAGATTTGAAAAAGTAAACAAAGAAATAAATAAAAATATCTTGGATATAAAAGCAAAAATAATAATTTTAGACATTTGTGAAAGATTTCAAAACATTTTTCATTTGGAAAACGAAATTCTAACTATAAACAATTTCTATGAGCAACGAATTTCCACAATAGACAAGCCTCCAGTATATATTAAAAATTATAGAACACCGAATGTAAAACTGCAAGGGATTGAGAAGCAAGTATGAAAATTAATGGAAGATGACATAATTGAAAATTCCACTCGTCTGTACTCACCATTCCACTCGTACAACTCACCATTATTAATTGTTCCAAAGAAAAGTAAAAATGGAGAACAAAAATGGAGATTAGTTGTTGATTTCAGAGCTTTAAACAAAGAAAATTGTAGATGACAAATTTCCATTAACCAGATTAGATGATGTGTTGGACAAACTAGGAATAGCTAAATATTTTTCAACACTGGATATTACAAGTTCTTTTCACCAAATTCCGTTGAATCCGAAATCACGGCAAATGACAACATTTTCTACAAATAAAGCACATGACCAATTTCAAAGATTACCATTTGGACTAAAAATATCAACCAATAGGTTTCAGCGTATGTTATCTATAGCACTAAGCTGTTTAAAAGAAGCTGCATTTCTATATGTAGATGACATAATAGTATTCGGATCAAATCTAAGAGATCACAATGCTAATTATGTCAAGGTATTAGAACGCTTACAAGAATACAATTTAAAACTTAGCCTATCAAAATATGATTTTTTAAAACCAGAAGTTATATATCTAGGACACCTTATAGTTTCTGAAGGTATAAAAACAGATCCTAACAAATTTCGAACTATTAAAAATTATCCAACACCCAAAGATGCTGATGAAGTAAGAAGATTCGTGGCATTCTGCAATTATTATAGAAGATTTATAAAGAATTTCGCAGAAATAGCCAAACCTTTGAATCAGTTACTGACAAAAAAATATTTGGTTGGAGTGAAGAATGCAATAATGCTTTTGAAAAACTAAGACAAAAATGAATAGAACCACCAATATTAAGTTATCCAAATTTTGCTGAGCCTTTTATACTAACAACAGATGCATCGAACTACATATCACGAACTACATCGAAAAATATGTGACGATAATCCAATAGCTTATGCAAGTAAATCTCTGAACAAGCATAAAATAAATAAGCGAATAATTGAAAAATAACTCTTGACAATACATTATAATAATAATCTTAGAAGAATACGTGCAGATCTGATGGATTTTGATTTTGAGATAGTATTCAAACAAGGTAAAATTAATACAAATGCTGATGCTATGTCAAAAATACAAACTGACTCTACCTAATTAAAAGAAATTATACCAAAAAAAATATATAAATGTAATCACAAGAAATATGAAAAAGAAAACGGAGGAAGAAATAAATAAAATTAATAATAAAAATGATAAAACTAAAAATAATAAATATAGATACCACTAAAACCTTAAATACAAGTATGGAAACTGATCACCTTCACATTTGGAACGCAACATCAATATCAGACATAAGGTACATAAGAAATTGAAATTTAAAAATAATGAAAATATGAAACTAACTGATATCAGAAATAACAAGTATTATAAAAATAAAAATGAAAAGGAAATTAAAATTATATTATAAATTAAAAACTGATAAAGGTACAGAATTTACAAATGAACTTTTAAAGAACATTTGCAAATTTTTAAAAATTGAAAAAGTAACTTCGACACCTTATCATCATGAAACATTAGGTTCTATTGAACGAAATCACAGAGTATTAAATGACTATTTAATGAGTGTAAACAGACAAGACATGTGGGTCGAATACTTACCTTACTATGCGTACTTTTACAACTCAACACCACATAGTACAACAGGATACTGACCTTTTGAATTGGTATATGGACAAATAAGTACACTTGCATGTGACATATTTAAAAATAAACATAGTATCTATAACTAAGATAACTACCTTAATGAATTAAAATTAAGATATGCTAATAAAAACGCAAACAATTATTTAATTAAAGAAAAAGAAAACAAGAAACTAAAACAAAATAATGTAAATAAATCAAATTTCAAAGCAGATGATTATGTAATGATAAAAGTATAGGAAATATGAAAAAAATAGATAATTAAAATTCTATCCATTTAAAATTCTATCACAAAATGGTTCAAATAGTACAGTAATAATTAACAATAAATAAGTAGAATTACATAATAACAATCTAATTAAATCTAGAAAAATTATAAATATCATAAATAATTTTATAAATAAGAAACAATAAATTACAATTAAAGATTTTGATAATGTATAAGTATATAGATTGATAATTATTGTAACATAAAAATGAATTAAATGTAGATATGCAAGGATACTATAAGAAAATTTTTTTGATATAATATTTAACAAATTAATTTAAATTTTAAGAAATAAAAACTATTTTTTTTTTTTGGGGAAAGGATGTAGTGTATCTTGACTTGTCCACAAATTAATTTCCATAACTGTAAATTCAACATTACCAAAATAACTTTAAAAATTAAATAACATAAAAATGCTGACCTAACATTTTGTGTGGTCACACTTTCAATTGCAAACATCTGTTTATTTTGTATCATACAATATCAAGTACATTTACTTTAATACAATATATTTAATAAAGAAGAAGATAAAATTACATTTTTCGTTTAGTTTTTGGTTAATTATCACATACTTATACTTACATTAATGCAATTTTGTACGTATTACCTAATACATATTGTTTTTGTTAATACATATTATAATTTTTTTGTCATTTATAAATAAATAAATAAATTTCTTTTTTATAAAACGAAAAAACTATGTACTTGTATAAAATGAACTTTAATAATATGAAATAATATGAAAAAATTGACAATAAAATATTTGCTTACAAATTTGAGAAAAACAAGTAAATGTAACAGTAAACAAGTAAGTGATCCTGATTCAGAATATATATACATGTCCATATCTAACTCGCTTCCTTTTAGTGGTTACAAACACCATACCATACCCTATACTTTAAGTGTAAGGTATAAAAATGTAACATGATAGTTAACACATTTTTTTTTTTTTTTATATAAAACTGCCTGTTAGCATAGGTTAGTTAAAATTAGAATTTTAAAATTAAATAAAATAAATAAAAAAAATTTTTAAGAAAACAGCTTTTTTGAACTAAAAAGTAGAAAATAAATTTGTAATAGCAAATTTTTCTGTAATTTTCTAAACTATATTGTTACAAGCGAGATTTCTTTGAAAAAGTTTATTTTCATATGTCAAATATATATATAAATATAAGTATATATAAGTTTTAAAGTCTGCGAAATTAATATAAAAGCTGGAGGCAGAATTTAAAAATATAAGTTTATAGTTATGCGTTTGTTGCCTCCAGCTTTTATTTTAATTTAAAATAAAATAATATGTAAAAAAAATATTTTTTAAAATATGCTTTTATGGAAACCAAATTCGCCCCCTAAAAAGTAGAAAATAAAATTGATTGCAAAACTTTAGCTTTTTTGACTGTTATAATATAAAAGTGAATTGCTAGTGCAAGCATTTTGGACTGTTATAATATAAAAGTAAATTGCTGGAATAAGGTTAAATAAAAATCTAGGAAATTTGAGGTTCGTGTTTCTTTTTTACTCTACCTGGCACATTTATGTACCACAGTACCTGATAGCTACCTGGCACATTTATGTACCACAGTACCTGAATATAAATAAATAAATAAATATTATGTACATACGTACGTACATATTTACATACATAGTTTTAATTTTTTGTGTTGACAAAATTTTGTTTGTAAAACATAATGCGTAATGCGCAAAAGTATAATTTTGTAATGATCTTTACTTTTTATATTCTTTTCTATGTACAAAAATAATATTATGTATGTATGTAGTTTGAATTTGGCAATTGGAATTATTTTGAATAAAATTTTATTTGTATATCTATATACACAATATACATAATAAATGTTCCTAAATAAAACACATAAAACAATAATGTTTAACGACATGCATATTCAATATGCAATAGAGAATGTTGACAACAAAAATTCTGATTTAAATCCTAAACAAATGTTTTAAAACAAAATAATTTAGCAACATAAAAATATTGTACGTATATATTTTGTGTTTTGCTAAATCCTAATACAAAACAAATGTACACATCAAGATTGATTGAACTAAATTATTATAGGAGGAAAGATCAAATAATATGTGTATATTATACATAAAATTTTATTAAAAAAATGTTGATGAATACAGTTAACAAAAAAAAAAAAAATGTACGTACACGAATTGGATTCGAACCAAATCACTCTTACTTTCAAAAGCTCTACACTCTCCTCTGCACTATACAACACTTAAATATTTATTGAACATATTACGAACATAAAATCTTAATTTTTAACCATGTATATTCAATATGCATTAAAGAATGTTGACAGCAAATATTTTGATTTAAATACTAAAAAAATGTTGTAAACAAAATAACTTAGCAACATACATAAAAATATTGTATGTATGGAGTGTGTTTTGCTAATTATGCTAATACAAAACACCAGGAAAGATCAAAAATATAATGTGTATGTTTGTATGCATGAATAAGAGATAAAAATGTAAGTTTTAAATTGATATATACAAAAATGTATACATATTTTATTCAAAAAATGTTGATGAATAGATAGTTAAAAAAAAAAAATGTTGCATGTGAACTGGATTCGAACAACATGATCCCCACTTTTGAAACCTGTACACTATCCTCTGCACCATACTACACTTACAAATATTGCTAACAGATTACGAAGTAATAAAAAGCGTGACAGAATGACAAATATATAAATAAATAAATAAACCGACAGCGACGAGTTAATATAAAAGCATATAAAATTGAAATTATTAGCTATAGAATATTCTGAATTTTTTTTTTTTTCGTTTATGTTTACCGTCCATTCATATAAATATAATTGTTGGTATTAAAAAATAATGAATCTATACACACACATATATACACACATATATTCATTCAATACATATTATAGTAGTATGGGTACTATATAATGATCTGAACTTATGATTGTTATATTGTATTATATATTGTGGCAAGATTTTTAAAAAATTAAAGAAACATTGCATAGCAAAATTAAAAATTTAAATAAAATTGTTATTGCAATTTTATAATGTTCTTTATTTCCACTTAAAAATGCGACCTTTTAAAAACTTTGATTCATACACTGCCTTGTTTTTTCTTTCTTTTCATAACATAACATTTTAATATATTTTTTTTTTTATCTGTTATGTACGGAAATATCAAACATATGTTTCTTTCTTTTAAAATCATAACATTTTAATAGTTCTTTTTTTCTATATGTTATGTGGGTAAATATCAGATGTGCACAATATATACATAAGAAATAGACTTTAAAAATATTTAAAAACAATCAAAGTAATATTTTTAGTTCTCTTTTTTTTCTATTCGTTTTTATTTTTCTTCCAGTATTACATTTTCCTTTTTTTTGTTTTCTGTTATTTAGGTACGCTAAGTATTTCTTTTTTTTTTAAATGTTTAATTTATACATGCATTCTATTTAAAAAATATAAATTATAACCTATAGAATATTCTGAATTTTTTTTTGTTCGTTTATATTTACCGTCCGTTCATATGCATATATAAAATTTTTTTTTGTTCGTTCATGTTTACCGTCCATTCATATAAATATAACTGTTGTCTACATATTAAAAAATAATAAATCTATAACTACATACATAAATAACCATATATTCATTCATATACATATGTATCTATATTATGAGCTGAACTTCTCAGTATTGCATTATATCATAATGCGGCAAAATTTTTAAAAAATTAAGAAAACGTTGCATAGCTAAATTCAAAATTTAAATCAAATTGTTATTGCAATTTTATAATGTTCTTTATTTCCACTTAAAATGCGACCCTTTAAAAACTTTGATTCATACACTGCCTTGTTTTTTCTTTCTTTTCATAACATAACATTTTAATATTTTTTTTTTTATCTGTTATGCACGGAAATATCAAAAGTATGTTTCTTTCTTTTAAAATCATAACATTTTATTAGTTCTTTTTTTCTATCTGATATGTGGGTAAATATCAGATCTGCACATATACATAAGAAATAGCCTTTAAAAATATTTAAAAACAATCAAAGTAACATTTTTTGTTCTCTTTTCTTTCTATTCGTTTTTATTTTTCTTCCAGTATTACATTTTACTTTTTTTTTCTGTTATTTAGGTACGCTAACAACTTTTTTTTTTTATACCCTACACATTAAGTGTAGGGTATATTAACTTTGGTATGGTGTTTGTAACCACCAAAAGGAAGCGAGTTAGGTATGGACATGATTATATAATCTGAATCAGGATCACCGCCTGAGTCGATTTAGCGATGTCCGTCCGTTCGTACGTCCGTCCGTCCGTACGCACGATAACTCAAAAAATAATGATGCTATCTTGATGAAATTTATACTGTAGGTTAACAATGACTAAGGTAAGACGGGGATTGTAAATGGGCGAAATCGGACCATGCGTTCGAATACCTCCCATACAACTCCCAAAACCTAATACGCATATTTTCGAAATTAATAAAGATAGAAACTTAAAATTTTGTACGAGGATGTGTTTTTCTGAATCCCTGATAACCCCAAAATTTTAGATGAATTGGAGTGGTTGTTCAGGTACCTCCCATACAACTCCCAAAACCGAACGTGCATATCTTCGAAATTAATAAAGATAGGAACTTCAAATTTGATACGAGGGTACTGTTTCCTAAATCCCTGATTTGTCTAAAATTTGAGATGAATTGAAGTGGTCGTTCGGGTACCTCCCATACAACTCCCAAAACCGAACAAGCATATCTTCGAAATTAATAAAGACAGAAACTTCAAATTTGGTACTAGGGTGTTGTTTCCTGAATCACTGATTTGTCCAAAATTTGAGATGAATTGGAGGAGCTGTTCGTGTACCTCTCATACAACTCCCAAAACCGAACATGCATATTTTCGAAATTAATAAAAATAGGAACTTCAAATTTGAGACGAGGGTGCTGTTTCCTAAATCCCTGATTTGCCTAAAATTTGAGATGAATTGGAGTGGTCGTTCGGGTACCTCCAATACAACTCCCAAAACCGAACAAGCATATCTTCGAAATTAATAAAGACAGAAACTTCAAATTTGGTACAAGGGTATTGTTTCCTGAATCCCTGATTTGTCCAAAATTTAAGATGAATTAGAATGGTTGTTCGGGTGTCTGCCACACAACTCCTAAGACCAAACAAGCATATCTTCGAAATTAATAAATATATAAACTTAAAATTTGATATAAGAATGTTCTACCCTGTTGATGTCTCTAAAATTTGAGATGAATTGGGGTGGTGGTCCGCGTGCCTTCACACACTTCCCAAGACCTAACAATGATATTTTCGAATTTAATAAAGTTAGAAACCTGAAATTTTGTACAAAGGTTGTAAAAGCATTTATTTTTTTTAGCTTGTGTTAAATACCTAACTAAAATAACTGATGGATTTTTAATTTAATTTGAATTTTTTAGGTGTAGGGTATAAATAAGTCGGTTGCATCGACTTACTGTTATTTTTACTTGTTTAATATTAAATTTATGCATACAGTCTATTTCAAAAATAGAAATTATTAGCTATAGAACATTCTGAATTTTTTTTTTTTCGTTTATGTTAACCGTCCATTCATATGCATACATAAAATTTTTTTTTGTTCGTTTATGTTTACCGTCCATTCATATAAATATAACTGTTGCCTACATATTAAAAAATAATAAATCGATAAATCAACTAAATAATAATAGTTGGGAATTTGGGAACTTGGTGTGACTGTGTTAGCAGATTTTTAATAGTACAGCACACATAAAAATATGCATACCATTTTTGTACATGTTTGTACCTACATACATATGTAGTAAAAAAATTTGGTTTTAAAAGTATGTAATTGAGAATGTAATAAATTACTACTTCTAAATGCTAATGTTTCTGAATTAAAAAAAATTATTTTGCTTTTTCTAGACGATGTAGGTATATATGTATGTATGTACATAACATATATTTTATGATTATTTCATAATTATTGTTATTGAAAAGAAAAATATTGTTGTTATTTACTATTTTTAAAATGGACTGGATTTCTTATTTTTAATATATTCTTTTTGTTGTTTAATGTTTTTACATAATTGGAAATATATTCTTAGTTTTTATGCTTCAGAAAAAAGCATTAGTGGTGCAGATCATCATTCGCTAATAGATCTTAATTTAAAGGCAGCTCCCAATTTAGATATCAATGTTGGGGCCATAATATGCGATTTTAATATGTTAAGAGTTTCGAAAGAAAAGCTCTATTTTTATTATAATTAAGAAAGGAAAAACACATATCTATATAAATATTATAAATAAACACATTGCTTTTATAAATAAAAATGTATACTAAAAATCAATTGATTTGATGAAAAAAAACTTAAATTTAACACTTGCTTACTAAATTTTAAGTAAATGCATATTATACTTTACACTGTGTTCTCAAGTGCGGCACATTAATTTGTTTACACATTCATATCTTTCAAATTCATCGCTTTCAAACCAAAAATATTTTCGAAGCACATATTATTACATATTTTGAAGTATGTACCTATGGATATGTACGCATACAATGCAATGGGCTACATAAAAAACAATAGTCTTTTATAGAAAAAAAGAACATTTATGGATTAAGTATACGTATTGGTATTGCTATTGGTGAGTTTAGTAAATTTAGATAAAATGTTTTATTTTGGTTCTGTAATAATTCTGTTAAAAATTCTGTTATAACTTTGTATGAAAATTTAATTTTGAAATTAAGCTAATTTCTCTAATGTTTTTCGATATTATTATTTTAAAATCATGTATTGTCATCGGGATCTGATCTAATGAAAACAATTTCAAGTCTCTAGCTCAAACGGTATGTTTAAAATGGCTTCTAAGATTCTATCCTTTGCCCAACCAAGTTAATAAAAAGCTGTTAAAAAAGAATGCAATATAAGAAATTGTATACCTATGAAAAGTTTATACAAAATAAAGTAAAAATCATTTTTTTAATTTATTTGTTAATTTTTTTTTTTTCAATTTTTCAAATTATATATATTATTATTATATTTGATCCATTTCTATGAATTCTGGTCTTATTTTACTTTCGTTATTAACAGGTGTTATTTTTTTTCTATGAAAATTAAAAATACTAGATAACACTAATTTATATTTACAGTAAAAATACATAATTAAAGTTAAAACTACAAAAAATATTGAGCAAACAAATGAAGAAATTCTGTAATTAATAACTTTATAGAATTTTAATTCCTCGACTTCTTTTACATTTTGTACTTGTTGCAATACGATATCGTCAAAAGTTATATTTTCTGATTCATGAGTTATATTTTCAAAATTCGGTACAACAAATCTTTCTATGAATTGGAAAACATTTATTATTGGAAAAATTTTTATTGCCAATTGTTACTGTGCAATTATTAAAATTAACAATTTTTTATTTGGTTAAAAATATTTATTTTGTTTATAAATTAAGGTTCTTTACTTTAATAATTACTTATTTGTTTACAATTTTATTTAAATGCCTATTAAGTAAAAATTATTAAATAAGGAATTATTTCAAGTTCAAAATAATATTAACAATTAATTGCTTGTTAAAGAAATAACATTTTGCTAGTTAAAAATTTATTATTATTATTATGATTATAAATGATTTTTATTTTTATTTATTGGTTAATGTAATGGACTATCATAACTCTTCCCCGCTTAAAAATCAAATGTCGTCATTTGACTGCTTTTTTTTTAAAAAAAATGATGTTTTGAATGAATTTCTTTTGGGAGCGATTGGCGGTTTATTTTGCTTAATTTTTGTTGTCAACGGAATTTCAGATGACGATTGCTTTGAATTTTCATGTTGTGTTTTGGTTTCTTTGACTATTGATATGTGAGTATGATCTTGTAATTCTTTTATCGATTCTTCGGATGCGGTGTTTACGCCATGTTTGTTATTGATAATTACTTTATTATTTTTTTTCCTTAAAGTTAGTATGATAATTGTTGTTATTAATAATAAGGTAATTAGCATTGTTCGTCCTATTCCAATGACACTCAAAACTTGATCAGTAAATGTTTTTCTTTTAATAAATTAATTTCCTTAGTGTTGTTGATATGAATATGGCGGAGTAGTTCTAGTGATAGATGTTCTTGTAGTTCCTTTTTAATAAATTCAGGTTGAAGAAGAGCTGGCAATACTTTGTCTGTTGGAATTTCCTTTGAAGAATAAGTTTTTTGGTTTACTGTTACTGTGGAGTTATGAAATATAATTAAATAAGTTCCATTTATAAATTTTGATTCATGATTGATGATAACTGTTCCTGTGAATTGATGTAGCAATAATATGCCCTCTGCTACTGTTCTACTGATGGGATATGATGGTTGTTTGTTATATTGCATGCTGAATTTTTGTCTTTTATGATGTTCGGAATGCAGGTAGAGTTAGTTATGTCCATTATTTCATTTTCGTTATATATTAATATTTTTTCTTTATTTAATAAAATTTGTTGATAATCAATTTTTACTACTATATTTTCAATTTTTATTGCTTTAATTAATAATTTTACAAATATTTCATTTGAAGTTAAAGGAATTTCAATGAGATAGAACAAGCAAGTACCATTACTTATAACCTTTACATTAGAAAAATCGAATGCTTCTTCAACATTTTCATAAGGAAAATTTTCTTTATCTAATATTTCCACTAAAATTTCTATTTCTGATTTTGACAATAATATGAGATTTATTACACCTAATTTTGCCCAATGAATGGCATATTTTAAATTAACTATTTCTTCTTTAATCAATTTCAATTTATATTGAATTTGAAGAACAGAATGGTTATCAATTATACTTTTGTTTTTTAAATTTTCTAAAATTTTGTTAGTTATTTCAGTAATCTTACTTATCCTGTCATTATAAGTTTTGTTTATTATTACCTGTTTGTTATTATTATTTAACATATTATTTACTTTTTTCTTTATCATAATATAGTCATCGTGATCTGGAGTACCTGCTATCCATTTCCAGGCAGTACCGATCGCATTTATGGCTCTTGGTTTTCGGTGTATGTTAAACTCATCTAGTAAATCTTGTATTTGATGGGTTTCATATTCCAAGTATGGGTAAAGTGCATGTGTTTTGATATCATTTAGGACAGCAATAATTTCATCTAACGAAGATCGTAAAATACCCAAGTCGATTGTGTGAATTAGTCGAAAATTTCCTTTTTGTACCTTAGCTTGACCTAACTTGATCCGTCTTAGCCACTATGTGTGATCCGTTAAAATCCAATATTTGAACATCTCCAATCACCATTTTCAGTAAAAACCGGGAAATTGTTAAGATTTAATGTTTGATTTGTGAACTACCCTCCCTGTTGAGGTAATGATAGTTGTATTTTTGTTTTCCTTCACTATTTCTTTTTTAAATCTGAAAGTTAATTTTGAACCTAATCTTTTATTGTGTTTGACATAGACTGTTTGCTCCACTTCGTATTGTTTTAGTGGTTTTCTTTTTTTTGTTGTGATATTTTAAATCGTTTAGTTGTTTTACTTAATATTTGTCAGTCGAATTTTTTCAAAGTCTGCTGGTGTGATGTTAAGTGTTCTTCCTAAAAAAAGTTCAATAGGTTTTTTTTTCAGTTACCGAAAGTATGGTGTGGTTGTATTCGTTAACTGCTCTTTGTAATAATTTTTCGAAATTACGTTCTAATTTTTCTGCTTTAAGACAACGCATGATTTCGGATAAAGTGGAGTGGAATCTTTCGATTTGTCTATTAACTTCACTCTTGTAAGGTGATGTTGTAAATACTTTTATTTTCAATTCATCTTCCATCATTGATTTAATTGTAGCAGAATTTAAGGATTTTTCATTATCGATAACAACGTACTCTGGTATTCCATAGTAAAATAAAATATCTCTAAGAGCTAATCTTACATGTTCTCTTGATCTGCTCTGTATCATCCTAACCTGTGCAAATTTAGTAAGTTTATCTATTGCTGTTAGAGCAAGCTTAGATTCCCTTGAAAAAATATCTACGTGAATTGTATGACCTGCATAATTAGGTATCGGAGTTGATTTTATCATATTTATTTTCTTTACAAATGGTATAAATTTTTACTAAGTCAGAAATTTTCTTGGACATTTTTGGAAAATAATAATTTTGAATTATCTGGTTTTTGTTTTCTTTACTATTTCTATGAGCGCGTCTATGGATTTCTATGATTATCTCATTTTGTTGATTTTCTTGTGTAATATCCTGTACAAATATTTTAGTAAATGTAATTTTATAATTTTCGAAATTAACGGAATATAATTTTTGTATTTTCCCCATTATTGTTTCTTCTGCTATTATCCCATTTATCACTCTAGGATTTAGATATTTTTTTAAAATATTTATGAGACACTTTTCAGAATAATTAGTCCTTGTTATTGTATGACGTACATAATTTGGAAAGGGTTTCTTTTTATTTCGTATTCAATTTCGTTACCTGTTTTTAAGATTATTTGATGTTTAAACGCATTTATAGGAGCTACTAAAAATGGGATATGTTCATATGATGAATTTTCTCTAGTACGTTCCGTTATTGTTAATACATTTATTCCTGATTTCGGTGTTATTCGCGAAAGAGCATCCGCTACTACATTCGTTTGTCCTGGTTTATACCTTAGTTCATAATTGTATTCCTCAAGGATGGCCTTCCATCTTTTTAGTTTACTATTAGAATTTTTATTGCTAAGAGAATATGTCAGGGGTTGGTGATCCGTGAAGATTATTACCTTCTTGGTACCATATAAATAGTTTCTAAGAGATGTAAGAGCCCACACGATGGCCAACATATCTTTTTCATTTGTAGCATATGGTTCTTCTGATTTGGTCAAAGTTCTTGATAAAAATGTTATGGGCTTCCTTCCTTGTGATGGAACTGCCCCGATGGCAAAGTTTGAGGCATCTGTTGTAAGCTCGAAGTCCTTTTCAAAGTCAGGATAAGTTAAAATGACATTTTTGGATATCAGAGTATTTCTTAGCATGGTGAAAGCTTTTTTCGCTTCTTCGTTTAGTATAATGGGTGTTTTCTTTGAATGTAATTTTGAGACACGCCCCTTTTCACCACGTAAAAGCGACGACAATGGTTTCATTATTTTAGCGTAATCATAAATAAATCTTCTATAAAATCCGGACATACCGAAACGATCGCAAATCTTTTAAATTTTCTGGGATGGGCGTTTCATAAATTGCCTGAAGTTTTTTTGGATTTGTTTTAATTCCTTCTGCGGAGATTACAAGTCCTAAAAATTCTACCTCGTCCTTTAAAAATTCGCTCTTATCTAATTGTATTTTCATATTGGCTTCTTTTAAAGTTTGGAATATGTTTTCTAAATTTCTAAAATGATCTTCTTCACTTTTCCCAAAGATTATATATCGTCTATATAGACATAACAGTGTTTACCTTTGTGTTCTCTAAGAATATCATCAATAACAGAAAACAATTTATTTTGACCTAAATTTGCTAGTACTTCGTTAATTTCCGGAATTGGATATTTATCCGCTATGGTTATTTTGTTAATCTTGCGATAGTCAATCACCATCCGATATTTCTTCTCTCCTGATGCATCATCTTTTTTTGGCACTATCCACACCGGTGAGTTGTATGGTGATCTTGACGGTCTAATTATTCCATCTTCTAGCAGTTGTTCAATTTGTTTATCTATTTCTGTTTTTACAGCCATTGGATAAGGATATGATTTTAAAAAAACAGGTTCTCTCGTTATTGTTCTAATATCTGCTACAACTTTTGTTGTGTAGGTGAGTTTCTCATTTGGGTCGGCAAATAAATTTTTATGCTTATTTACTAATGAATCTAATTTTTATTTTTGAAATTCATTGAGATGCGAAGTTCTTAGTTGAATATTATTAACATAATCTGAAGTATGCTGTTTTAGTGGAATTTTTAATTTATCTCCTAGTTCTAAATACCCATCATTCGTATGAATTATTGCGTTTAGTTCTTTAACAGTATCGCTTCCGATAATTCCTTCAAATGATGTTAAATGTTGTAATAAGAAGAATTTGATTTTTGGAATTTTTCCTTTAAAAAGATCAATTTCAGCGTGATGTGTTATTGTTACATCACCACCGATAGAATTAGCTTGAAATTTATTTTCATTGGGTGTTGGATGTTTTATCAGTCTAGGATGAATGTAATTTTTATTTGAACCAGTATCTATTAGAAATTTAATTATCTCCCCATTCCCCACTAATTGTTCAATATACGGAAGCGAGGAATGTTTTAATCTAAAAAAGCATTAAGGTTGGAGTTGCATGATGAGCACTGAATACAGGAAATTTTATCCTTTTCCTTTCCTTTGTCTTGATTTTATTCTAATTCATCATCTTTCCTTGAATTAGTGCGATTAATGTTTTGTGAATCGTTTTGTCTTTGCGGATGATATGACGAAAATCGTCTATTAAAATTTCCTACGTTTTGATAATTATTATTTTCATTGTAGGTGCGACCAGCATATGGTCTGGTTAAATTACCTATTTGTTGAGAACCAGATGTAAAGTTTTGTTGATAATCGGGTCTGTTGTAACTGGATTTATTGAATTTATATTGGAACTTGGGTTTATTAGATTGTAAATTGAATTTATTAGACTGAAAATTTTGCTTATTGGAATTTGTTTGAAAGTTTGGTTTACTATTATGAAAATTGGAATTAGGGTTTGAAATTTGGAATTTGGAATTTGGTTTCCATGTGTTACACTGCCATTGCCGATTAAAATTTCCTCTATTATAAGGTCTAGCAAATTGTTGTTGGATATTGCGGGGGTTATTTCCATTTAGTGAAGAATGCGAAGTTCCTGGTTGACTAATTTGTTGTGTGCCCATTTTATTCTCAAAATATGTTCGTTGATTCATATTTTCTAATTTTCTACACATATGTCATGCCTGAGGAAGATCCTTGGGTTCTTTTATGCTCAATAATCTTGGTAGGTCTCCATTTAATCCTCTGATGAATGTATCGAGTGCTTTTTCACGATAAAAACGCGTCATAGCAATTAAAGCTTCTTGCTTTAATCCTATTGATCGAAGTTTATCAAGTATCATAGAAAGATTTTGATAAACTTCTTTGTAAAATTCTTGAAAGGTACTATTTTTCTGTCTCATTGTAGTCATATGATGTTCTAAAGTATCTATGTCTCGTTTATCGGCCTAGTGTAGATCTAGATAATCAACAATTCTTTTCCAGCATAATGGTGTACTGTAAGATTCTAGGGCGTTATCAGCTTCTCCGGTAATTTTATTACGTACCGCGATCAGAATTCCATAGTATTTGGGAGTATTTCTCAAATGGTTAAAAATTCTCAATATCCTTTCCACATTCTTCTTCCATGACCCGTATTCGCCAGGTTCCCCTGAAAATTGTCGCAAACTTTTGACTACATCTGGAATTTTATTCATTTCCTCTAAATTATATTCTTCGCCAAAATCTATTTCCAATTCCTCTTCTTCTTCTTGGAAATCACTGATTCCTAATGCTTTCTGCGTTTCGTGTTGCACTATTTGTTTGATAGTTTCCCTTAAATTTGGAAGTTTCCCTTGATCATTTTCCCCCTCTTCTTCAATTGGACTTAAATTTGGGTCTTCATTTTCGGGAGTAGAAGCAATTAGTTCTTGCCTGCCAAAAAGTATAGGTCTTGATATTTTTATATATTTTTGTTATTAATAAAAATGGGGTTTCTTTAATATTTTAGTTGATAAAAGAAAAGAGCTAAAAACCAAGAGGATACTAAGAGATAGGTCCCTTAGACAAAAAATTTAAATTGTCACTATTAATTTGATAAAAACAAAGTTTATATGATAAAATGATAAAATTTTATATTATTAGAATAAAATAAGTAAAAACAAAAGTTTATAGAAATTTTATAAAAAATATCATTGTCAAAAAAAAAAAAAAATATGTATTTTTTCTTTCTTTTTATTATATTGTTTAAAAACTCTAAGGAAAAATCTTATTCCTTTAAAAATTTATTATTTTTTTTCTTTTTTAAATTTTATTTCTTTTATTTTCTTTCTTTTTTTAATTGTTTTAATTTTAATTTTACTTTTCTTTGGTCTTTTCTTTTTAATTTAGTAATTTTAATAAGAGTGATTTAACAACTCTATAATTGTAATTTTTTTATTCGAATTTTTAATTATTTTTCTTTTAGTATTTCTTTTTTTTTTTGGATTTGCCCTATTAATTGTTTGTAATGGGCAGTAAAATCCTCAGTATCAGAATTATCTTTTGGTCATTACAGAAAATTATATTTTTTCTTTTTTTTTTTAAATTTTTTCTTTTTATTATATTTTTTGAAATTTTAGTATGCGATCTTTTATAAAAAAAATTAAATTTAAATATGAGATCTTTTTAAAAAAAAAATAAATTTAATTATGAGATATAAATAAAATTTTTTTTCAAGAAGATGTTCTACATTTAGTAAAAATTCATAAAAATAATTTTTTGCATTACAAAATATCTGTTCTCACTACATTGTTGGTGGTCATTGTTACATTGTTGGTGGTCTTAGTATCATATTGGTCAATAAGCGGAACTTACTATAAGTGGATTTTCCAATATTTATTTTTAGTTCACAAATAATAATTTTCGCTTATTGAGCAAAACAAAGTACAAATTTTTTAAGTGTAATTCTTATTAAGTAATAAGACCAGTATTTTATTTTTGGAACAATAATAAAAAAATAATAAATTAGTAAGAACCTTTTTTCTTTTTTTTAATAAGAAAGTAATTTTTCTTAAATGTAATTTTGTTGTTGTTTTTTTTCTTTTAAATGTTATTTAATAACAAAGTATTCGAATTTCAATGACAATTTTTTATTTGGTTAAAAATATTTATTTTGTTTATAAATTAAGGTTCTTTACTTTAATAATCACTCATTCGTTTATTTAAATGCCTATTAAGTAAAAATTATTAAATAAGGAATTATTTCAAGTTCAAAATAATATTAACAATTAATTGATTGTTAAAGAAATAACATTTTGCTAGTTAAAAATTTATTATTATTATTATGATTATAAATAATTTTTATTTTTATTTATTGGTTAATGTAATGGACTATTATAACTTATATCCATCTCCATCCCACACGTATGATGGATGCTGGTGTTCTTCTTTGAATCTCAATTCGCTCAATTTTTTTTTAATATCACCATAGTAATTACCGTAACTTAATTGATTAATTTCTGGTGGTAAATTTTGCTTTTGGTGCGTCTTTGGTTGTACCTGTGTTCAATAAGGTCATTTAAAAGTGTATATTAAAAACTGTTGAACCTTGCTATAAACCATTTGCTCACTCAAGGCAAAATATTGAAAAGTATTACTGTTGATATATTGACATTGATAGTAATTTATTTTAAAGTGTTGTCGAGTTCGGGTTATTTAAATCGTGCACTTTTACTTTTGATTTTAATTTTGAATAAATTTTAATTTTTTACTTTATTCTTAATTTACATACTTTAATTTATGAGTCAGATTTTGATCTTGGTTAATTTTGAAATTGATTTTAAGTCTAATTTTTACTTTAATTACAATTTCAACTCTGACTTCTTTTTAATTTTGCGTTTGATTTTAATTTTAAACTAGATTTCAATTTTAATATTATTATTTATTATTTTAACACTCTTATATTAATTTCTTTTCCATCAAAGTTAGCAATTTTAATGTTAATTTCTGTAACATACGCGGGTTGCAAACGAATTTTTATACCGTCGATTGCCATCTTAGTTTAATTAAACCAGCAGTCGTAGCCCTTTGTGAAACACAAGTCAGTAACCACAATGATAACTTTAAAATTACCGGCTACTCACTTATTGCACACTTCGTACCCAAAAGAGGTATCGCTGTCTATATAAAAAATGACATCGCTTTCAACACACTTCCAAAATATAAGTGTTCTAGCCCAACCTTTCATTACATTTGGGTCAAAATTCTCATTGAAAAGCATGTCATACATTTCTGTTTTCTATACGGATCACTCAACTCAAATTACCAAGAAACTGCTAGGGAAATTGAAAATCTATCGAACCAGATCAATGAAATTTTGGACGCATCTCCAGAAACTGATATTGTTCTGGCAGGAGATTTCAACATTCATAACAGCGACTGGCTTCATTTTTCTAGCAATATCTCCCCGAGTCAAAACTGAATTGGGAAACAAGTTGAATTATTTTCCACACTGTTCCACCTTTCTCAACTTGTCCAAAATCCCACTAGGATCCCGAACCGTGCCGATAATGAAGGTCACCTCTTGTATCTGTTTCTCACCACACACCCTGAAAAATATGTGGTTTCAGTTGGTTGCCCCCTGGGTAATTCCGATCATTGTTTGGTTAACACAAGTTTCCGGGTAAGCCCAATCTCCAACCAGAGGTTCCCTCCCTAAAAACTAGTTTGGTGTTACAGCCATGCTGATTGGAAGGGCCTTAACAACTTTTTTAGAGCCTTTGATTGGTCATTCTGCTTCCGCAACAGAAATGTTAACTTTGCTGCAAATGCGATTAGTGAAACTATTTTACTTGGAATGAGGTTATTCATCCCTCATTTCATGAAATCTGTTAAAAGGAGTCGCAATTCTTGGTTTAATCGTATTTGCAAAGAAGCCATTACTAGAAAAGAGGAGGCTTTTAAACTATAGGTCGGAGGCGCACAGGGCCAACAATATAGTGGTGAGAAACAGGTGCAAGAGAGTTATCAATAAGGAAAAATTCTTGTTCAACCAAAGGTTGAAACGTGCCAATCATCCACATGCCAAAGAATAGCAAATCTTTTTGGTCATTTGCCAAAAGTCTAAAGGAAGACGTTATATGGTCTTCCTTTCCACCACTTATTGATAATAATAACAGAACCGTATCAGATTCTAAAGAGAAAGCGAACAAGCAGTTCGCTTTTAATTCGACACTGTCACAGTCAGCTTAGTTGCGACCTTCTGTTGGTCGCTTAGGAGCTGGCTGCTCCTTCGGTAAAATTTACTTTAGGACGCGGGCAGTGATTAAAATCTTAAAAAATCTTGATACAAGCAAATCAGCCGCTCCAGATGGTATAATTACCATGGTGCTTAAAAATACCTACTCCACTATTTCAAAACCTCTGCGCAACCTTTTCTACCTCTCCTTCACTTCGGGTATTCATCCTACCCAAAGGAAGGTTGCACATGTTTTCGCAATTCCCAAAAAAGGTAATAAAAGCGATCGCTCCAACTACCGCCCTATTGCTATAACTTCGGTCCTCTCCAAGGTAATGGAGAAAATAGTGAACCAAAAGCTTCTGAAATACCTGGACCACAAAGGTTTGCTTCATGATCGTCAATACGGGTTCAGAGCCCGTCGTTCAACCGGTGATCTCATGACTTACCTTTGTGAGAAGCTAAGCATCAACCTTCATCGTTCTGGTGGGTCTGATGTTGTGGCTCTTGATATTTCTAAGGCATTCGATCGAGTTTGGCACGATGCTCTATTGGCAAAATGCAAAGCATTAGGTTTAGGTAGAGTCATTAGGCAAAGCGTTAGGGTCTTTCTAAAATGGATTGGAGATTTCCTTTCGAATCGCACGATTCGTGTACAGGTCAATGGATATTCATTTGACAAATTCAAAATAAATGCTGGTGTCCCCCAGGGATCAGTTTTATCCCCAACTCTGTTCTTAATATTTATCACTAACCTACTCTCATTAACCTCCAATACGATCCATAAATAACGATTTAGTAAAAATTCAAAAATGGGGTGAAGTCAATAAAGTTGAGTTCAACACCAAAAAAAGAAAATGCTGTCTGATCTCGCGGAAAATTGCCACTACTGTTCCTACCATACTATTTCAGGGAGAGGTTTTGCAACATTCAACGCACTTAAACGTGCTGGGCATCGGGTTAAACCAAAAACTGATTTGGTCAAATCACATTTTTGGTATATCTAAGGATGCAGCTAAATGTTTGGGTTTTTTGTATCGCTGCAAAACTTACTTTTCCACATCTAATCGTCTCAATATCTATAAAACGTACATTAGGCCGAAAATTGAGTACAATGCACACACTTGGGCTGCAGGGCCTAAAACAGCACTGGATTATTTAGATAATGTGCAAAACAGAGCTATTCTTTTGATCAACGAACCCAGTGTAACTTCAATGCTCACTCCACTCAGCCATCGTCGCATAGTTGGGTCACTGACCTTGTTTTATATGTATCTCGTAGGGATTAATACTTGTTCTAAAGACTTAAAAAAACTAATGCCTCCACTCAAAGTTTTCCAACGAGAAACAAGGAGGGCAACAGATGCTCGTCCCTACCATGTTGATTTATCAAGATGGCGAAATACAGCCTATAGAAATTCGTTTGTTTTGCGCACGTCCCGTTTGTGGAACCATATACCATCGCATTTGTTCCCTAAAGATGGTAATTCTTATGTGTACGATTTACTTAAGTTTAAGAAGAACATTAACATCTTTCTTCAAAAGTCCCTCCAAATTTTCCTACCTATCCCACATAATCCAAATTTCCCAATTATCCTTCCCACATCCCTATCTCCAAAACCACACTGTACATTCGTATTAAAGGTTCCATTCTAAAGTTTGGTTTTAAAAGGGGGGTGGTTTTGGTTGGTTATAGTCCAACACTACCCTGAGGAAGCACGTGCAGTTCCTCTTGGTGACTTTCAAGTTTTCCACCAACTCTCGTAAAAAAAAAAAATTCAATAACCACCAATTATGAATAGTTTTTTTTAATTTTCTTTCCTTATTGCTAATAGACGTGTCATATTTTTTATATAATTGTTCACACAGTTTAATTTTCCCTCTTCATTTATTTTCAAGAAGAAGTCAATTGAGATTTTCCCACAAGAGTGGAAATCGTTTTATTTAATCCCCATCTTTAAAAAGGGGGATAGAGCATCGGTGCAAAACTATCGAGGTATAGCAATCCTTTCGACTATACCGAAATTATTTGAAAAAATTGTCGTTGATAGAATTACTCCTATCATAAATGCTAAACTAAATGAACAACAACATGGTTTCAGAAAAGGTCGTTCCACTACAACGAACCTTATGGCTTACACATCTGAAATCCTGTATCAAATGGAGAAAGGATACCAAGTTGATGCAATATACACTGATTTTAGCAAAGCTTTCGATCGTGTAGATCACTTCACTTTGCTAAACAAACTATCAACTTTTGGCATTTCGGGTTCATTTCTTGTGTGGCTTAGCTCTTATCTTTCAGAAAGAACTCAAAATGTTAAATTTCAAGGTGTATTATCCAATATAATCGGAGTTACTTCGGTTTCCACAAGGAAGCCATTTAGCCCACTTCTGTTTAACGTATTTATTTCAGATCTTTCAGAAAATCTATGCAATATACTTCACATTTCGTTTGCTGATGACTTAAAAATATATCAAGTTATTAAAGATAATTCTGATGCAGCTATACTTCAGTCAAGCTTATCAGTGTTACAAGCTTGGTGCACATTAAATAAATTGGAACTCAACATACAGAAATGTAAGGTTATAAGCTTTACGCGAAAACTATTTTCTTTGATATACGACTACAAAATAGATAACGTAACTTTGGAAAGAGTTTTTAGCATTACTGATTTAGGAATTCTTTTTGATAATAAACTCAATTTTAATCTTCACTATGACCAATTAATTTCAAAGGCTAATAAAATGTTAGGTTTCATTAAGACAAGAGCTAAAGAATTCAGTAACATAGCTGTGACTAAATCTCTCTATTGGTTGCTAGTTTGATCTATCTTAGAATACGGTAACATTATATGGAATCCTGCCTTTCAACTTCATTCCAATAGAATCCAATCAGTTCAAAAACAATTTCTTTTATTTGCATTAAGAAATCAATATAATCCTTCTGATTTTGCTAATCTTCCTAGTTACACTACAAGACTTAATTCATTAAACAGGCTTTCTTTATCTTTACGTAGACAATTATTGTCTTCATGTTTAGCTTTTGATATTTTGAATAATAGTATTATAATAGTATTCTATCCAATCTCTTATTAACAAGCTTAGACTTATCGATAGTGTTAGGCAAACTGGAAGTACTAAATTTTTAATGTATTACAAACACAATACAGAGTATGGAAGAAATGAACCAATAAATAAATGTTATACTACTTTTGATAAAATTAGTCATCTTTGTTCTACATCAATCTCCAGAATTACTTTCAAACAGATTTTACAATAACATTTTTCCACTTTAATGACGTCAGACAATTAATTCTTAGCTACGCAATTATTTATGTTTTTTTTTAAATTAAGACATAATTTAAACATAACACACTTATTGTAATACATTAAAATACAATAAATCGGTTTATGTTTTATATTTAGATCATTTTTTTATTTTTGTACATTTTATAAATTGAAATTAAACAATTTTACTACTACTTAATAATAAGATATCCAATTACATTTTATATTCCATAAATTTATTTTTTTGAACTTTTCGTAGAATCAGGTAAATTATCGTATTAAATAAAAACACCTTATTTTGATTTTACATGTATGTTTTACAAGGCAGATTGAAGTGCATTCAATTTTGTTAATTTAAAAGAAGTTATTTATTTTGAATAAAAAATTTTTTAATAATACATACTTGTAAAATCAAAATAAGGTGTTTTTATTTTATATGATACATTTTATATGTTAACAAAATTAATATTCAAAATGTTAAATTGCTTGTTACTATATGTATGAAATGTACAGATATCATATTAATTTTTTTGTTAATATTGTTTTTTGATCTGAGTGATTCATATGTATGTAAAATGAATTTGAAAATGTAGTTTGATAATGAATAATAACAATAATAAATTAACTTAACTTAACTTTTTTTTATATTTAAGCATTACAAGTTCAGTTCTAAGTCATTCTTTTGTATAATTTTAAATATAAGCATTAATTTAAGAATTTTTTGTAACGACCTTGTTTTGGTTTTGATTAATAAAATAACAAAAAATAAAACAAAATTATTTAAAATTATTGAAGTTATTAGGGTCCAAATTTATTTTGTTATTATTAGCTCTTCTACAAAAGTGATATATTTATATATAATTGGAATACTGTCGATATTTTGAATGTATTTATTAGCATCCAAGAAATAAAATCATTCTGGAGTAACGAAACCGGTTAAAAGAGAAGCTTTAATGTATTTGTCATTTTTATAAAATATATGATTTATTATTGTTTTTTATGTTAAGAATTGTATTGAAATGGCGACGATTTATATGTACTATAAAAGTATCTATTCTATTAATTTTTGATAAACTGTAAATGAATTTGTTTGAATAATAATGAGTATATTCTGTATTTGGTTTTATACCTTTAGATTATTTCTACCTTTATTTATATGAGCAAGGTCTCTATTACAGCGTGAGAAATTTTTAATGTACTTTGTTTGTTTGTTTGCGACCTTTTCACGTAAAAAACACCAGTCCGATTGCAACCAAATTTTGCAGGAACATTTCCACGACCTCGGAAAGTGTTATAGGCTATATCGCGTTCTGGTTAATTAAGCCATTGCGCCCCGAGAGCCATTTAAAGCTTTTCGTTTTTTCGTTGTCCTGTCTAAACGATTTGATTGATGAGTTGAAAATTTGTACAAATGTTCTTCCTAGCATTAGATGGGTACTGAAGATCACTGGATGCAACACGTTACTTAGATTCGGCCCGGCGAGCTCCCAAACAATTTTTTGTTTCGGATTTATGTCCAATTTTGTATGGTGGCTTTGTGGTCTGAAAAAGAGCCTGTAACAAGTTTTTATGAAGTTCCGGTAACGCGTTTGGGCACGAGAACCGAACGAAGTTCATTAATCTTTTTTGTTGTCCTGCTTAAACGGACTAATCAATTGATTTGAAAATTAGCAAAATGCTTGGTCTTTAGCAGAACAGCTTACCAGGTTAATTTGAACGTCAATTTTCAATCCGCTCAGCTGAAGGAGATATCACCGTAACACAAAAAGTTAGCGGAAGGCTATTCAAACCGGAAGGCTATTATCACCGTAACACAAAACGTTGGCGGAAGGCTATTCAAACCAATAAAAACACGGAAATAACATTAAATTGGATTTTTTCATATTACCAGGACTAAAATCCTTCGATGGAGTTATTGGCGACGACACGCTCAAACAGCTAGAAGCAGTCATTGATTGCATAAAGGACTTACTTACGATATCACCAAACATTACCATACCATTAAGAGGGAAAAAATCAATTCAAGTTAATAATATGGAAATTCGAGTAGTTCACTTAAGTAATGAATCAAAAGAAAAATTTACCGAAAAGAAAAATTTACCTTTTAAGAAAATACCAAAAACTTTTCGGTCCAATTAAAAACAACGAAACCATTGATACTAATGTTCGAGCAGAAATAAAAACTTCAACCAGCGAACCAATATACTCAAAAATTTATCCATATCCAGTGAACATGAGAACCGAGGCGTACAATCAGATCCAAAACCTCTTACAGGATTGAATTATAAGGCCTTCTAAAAGCCCTTATAATTCACCCATCTGGATCGTCGAAAAGAAAATGGACTCGACCTCAAGAAACTTAACACCGTGACCACTTCAGATGCTTAACCCATCCCTGACCTTACGCATACCATAGCAAGCCTGGGAAAATCAAAATATACCACCATTGATCTGACTTCCGGATTCCATAAAATTGAAATGAAAAACGAAGATATAATAAAACAGCATTCTCCACCCTAAATGGCAAATATGAATTTACCTGCTTACCATTCGGGTTAAAGAACGCGCCTTCTATTTACCAAAGGATAATCGACGACGTGCTATAGGAATTCATCGGCAAGGTGTGCTATGCTACTATACGACGATATAATAATCTTCGGGGAAGCAACAGAAGAAGAACACATAAAGAACGTAACAAAAATCTTCAATAAGTTGGAACAAGCTAATCTGAGAGTAAATTTGGACAAAACTGAATTTCTCAGAAACGAAACGAAATTTTTGGGCTATATTATAGCCCAAGGAATAAAAGCGGATCCAGAAGAGATTGCAGCCATCGGGAATATAAAACCAGCTGAGAATTTAAATTAACTTAAGGGATTTCTAGGACGAGCATCCTATTACAGAAGGTTTATCAAGGACTTCTCGCAGATAGCCAAACCACTCCCAACTTGTCTCGTGAAGAAACTTGAAACGCTCAGTTAAAAGCTAAACAATCACGAAAAGTAGGAATTAAATTTAGCGATTACGAACTAAAGGCATTCAAAGATCTAAAACGCGCTTTATCATTAACCGAGCTGCTAATTTTTCCCGACTTCGAAAAAACACTCATACTGACCACGGATACTTCAAACGAAGCCATCGGCGCAGTTTTGTTACAGTGAAAAAGTGGAAACAAAATTATTAATTTAAAAAAAAGTTACATAATATGTATGTGTTTTTTAAATAAAATTGTTTTAAATATTTTTCAAATTAAAAATCACAAGTAAAATCCTAAAAGGTGGATGATCCAGCAATTGAAACCAAGAATTATTAATCGAAATTGATTTTACGGCTTCAATTATAATAAGTATATAATTACAAATTTATTCAATTAACATTTTTACACATGTGTCTGAAAAAGTATCATTAAAATATGTACATCTTATAGATATAGTGTACGTATCTTTAAAAATACTGTAAACTCAATCAATTATACTACTATAGTACAAAGATTCACATTTCAGTATATTTAATATAGGTGCACAAATAATATTTAAACAAGGCAGAATCTAAACCAACGATTTTTAAAAGCGCATATTTCCAAAAGACAATACAAACTGTTTAGAATTGTGACATGCACATCTTTAGCTTTACCAAAAATATGATTTGACCAAGTCAATTTTTGATTTAACTTGATGACCAGAATTTTTAAATCTGTTGAGTGCTGCAGAGCTTCTCTCTGGAATGTCAGATTGTGTATAATAGTTGCTATGTTACGCGAAATTAAACTGCCTTGTTTTTTTTGTGCTGAATCTGTTGAATTCACTTTGGTTTTCCAATACTTTGGAGGGAAGCGAGGTTATAGCAATAGGCCCGTAGTTGGAGGGATCGCTTTTTTACCTTTTTTAGAATTGGGAAAACATGCGCAACTTTTCATTTGGTAGGATGAACACGCGAAGTAAAAATAAGGTAGAAAAGGTTATGTAGATGTTTTGAAATACTCGAACAGATATTTTTAAGAACCATGGTAGTAATACTATCTAGACTGGCTGATTTTCTTGTATACACGCTACCCAAACTCTAGGTAAGAATTCCTTTATACAAAATCATTGTAGGTTTGGATAGGAGGGAGAGGATTTGGAGGGAAATAGGATTCTAGAGGAGAGTTAGAAGGTAATTTGGAAGGCCTATCCAATCAGCTCTGTCGTAGTGTCAGGCTAGTCTTTTTGGAATATGACTTTGACCGATCGATATACTTAAAGAAAAGCTTGTTTTGACAAGGCAATTTTCGGAACCCCCAATTGGTGAGCTAACAGAAATATTGTATTTTTCTGGGTTTGAAGTTAGGAACAGATACCAAAGGGGTTCGTTTTGATTATCACGATCGGGAATTCTTGTGGGGCTCCTTACAAGTTAAGAGAGTTGTGACTTGAAAAATGATTCAACTTGTTTCCCTTCCGGAGAGTTGTGACTTGAAAAATGAAGCCAGTTTTGTTACGAACATTAAAATCATCAGCAATGGTAATCCCAGATTCTATTTTTTTTTTTCAAAATTTGGTTAATACCATCGGATAACTTTTCAATGGCCATAGTTATTTCTAGCTCATTGTCTAGGGGTAATCTGTAAATAAAAACAAATTGTAGCGTTTTCAACACGGAGTTTTACCCAAAAATAATGGAAAATTGGGTTGGAGCTTTTAATACTGTGAAGGGTGTTGAAACTTACATATAAAGCGATACCGCGATGTAAGTAGAACTAAGCAATTGCGTTCGACACTATAATTAGTCTCATCGCTTTTAACCTAAGTTTTACTTATGGCTAAAATAGCTGGTATTTCGGATTGTAAGGAGCTTCAGCTGATTGGAAATTACACGCTCATATTAAAAAATCTATTTTGAAATTGGTAACCATTGTTACAATTTGGAGTGAAAATAATAATATGTAAACTTGGACTTAAAAGTCAACTTCAAACTCAAATCAAAAATAAATTTTATTCTGAATTTAAATTCAAAATCAAATTTATTATATTTAAAACGTACACCATACATAAAAAAAGAAAAAAATATAAAAAAAAACGACAATATCAACCAGGTGACGAACATAACAAACGAAATTCCAAGCTACCACAGTTTTTACAACCTTAACGTCCAGAAGGAATATATTCCATATTCGTCGCACATACATAAACCTTCTTATTACATATACATTTCTTTTTCACACTTGTAATGCACTTAGAAGTTATTACATAAATAATAAAATAGAAAATAAATTTATATAATAATTTTTATTGGATAAAAAAGGGCAAACAGATTGTTTGCAAATAATAAATTAAGTTTATTAATGGGGAAAAAGGAAGGTTGGATAGCATGCAATATTTTATTTAAAATAAAAGTTTAATTGTAGAGAATTAAAAATATAAACAATAACTAGTATTGTAATTAAAATTATGTTAATTAATAAGAAATGAAAAAAAAGAAAAATTTTAACTATAATTAAAATTAAAAAGATATAAAAAAGATAATTGAAATGTGTTATATAAATCAAAACAAAATAAAATACTTAATAATAATTTTAAAAATTCGAAAACAAAAAAAAAAAAATTTGATAAAAAAAAAAGTTAAAAATTTCAGAATATACCTATGTATGTAATAAAGAAAAGAATTCAAGTTTATAATTTAAGTTTAAAATTAAAAAATTGAAAATTAAATTACAAGTTAAATCAAAAATATAAGTAATAAAAGAGAAAAGAAAAGCGAAAAAAACTAATTGAAATTTAAAGACTAAAACTTATCTGCGTAGCCGGTAAAAGAACAAACTGACTCTTCAGAAAACTTGCATTTTCAACTTGGAAAATTTACAATATATATTAAGGTGACAAAATGTTTCAAAATCTAACAAATTTAATTTGGTTTCTAATAAAAATGATCTAGAATGAAAATATTAATAAAAATTTGCTACTGTTATTTGTATTTTAATATTTTCCACAATATCAATAAATGCTTAGAAAGCATTTATTTACTATAAATTAAGTTAGATTTAGCAATTATCTTATATTTGAAAATAATAATTACTTTAAATAAAGTGGACATTAGTCCTAAAATAAGTTTCTTATAAGAAATATTCTTATTATTTCTTAACTGGCGCTCGAGCAGCATTGAAATATACAGAACGCTATCACCGTGGGAACAAAGCGAGTTAAAAAATTCAATAAAAACAGATCCAAGACGAACTACATAACGTTATCACCGTGGGAACATAGCAATTTAGGCAGTCCAATCTACAAGGATCAGCAAAGTGATATTAATCATACCGCGGTAGACTTACCGCAATTATCAACGCTCTAAGCTAAAAAGGATCATTACAAGGTATCCAGCAAAAATCTAAATGCGAATCATCATAATTTTGATGTGAGTTCAACAATTTTTTTTGCATATAATAAAAAATTCTACAAGTTATCAACTTCTACATAAGTTAACCAAAAAATAAAACTCAACAACTAGCTATCAAAAAATTTTAATAAATAAAAAAGCTATCCAAGAAATTTGAAATATAACTTCATAATGAAATCATGGATAAAATGCAAGAAACAATCACACAAATGACCGGAGCAATAAATGCTCAACTAGGCTTGATAAAAAACTTCAAGCAAAACTAGATAATTTAGAACAAATGAATAACATACCTCAACAAAGTACAAGTCAACAACTAAGGTTGCAAAGTCTGAAAACCGAACAAGACCTAAAAGATATCGACAAACTACCAGACGCAGTAAAGAAATTGCAAATTTTCAACGGAAACCCTACAGAATACATATCATGGGTCCACAAATATTGTAACCGATTACCAAATAGTAAAGCATAAACGAATATATCGAGCAATCCTGCAGAATATCCGCCAAAAAATTCGTGGAAATGCAAACGGCGCTCTAATATCACACAACATCTTCGACAGTAGCTGGCAAGAAATAAAAAGTATTCCATTTCGCAGAGAAAAGAGATGTTAGAACTTTGGTACATCAACTATCCAATTTAACGCAAAAGAACCTTACAATTGATGAGTCTTACGCCAACTTAATAATTACCTTACGCTGTCCTTAATAATTAACAAATATAAACTGAGACTTATGGTGCGGACATTATACAAGCATTAAGCGAAACATATCGTAACAGTACCCTCGATGTTTTTACAAGGGGACACAATGGAGATTTTTCAAGGATGCTTATGATACAGAGACCGCAAACACTACCAGAAGCATATTTTTACTGCCTCGAAATTCAAAATACATATTTTTGAAGCATATCTATACATGACAGAAATTTCAGAAATAGAATAACTCCACCAGTAAATCACCTTTCAAATAGGAAACCACCATTCAATCCGCCACCAAGCAATTCTTATTACCAACAAACTAGCCCCGAAAACCACAGCTAACTGTACATAAACCCGTATTCCTTCATTGGAAACTTCCAAGCAACCAAAGCAGATACATCAACCAGACCTACTCAAACAAAACCACCCGTTCCGATGGACATTGCCCAAACTGTCCAAACTAAGCAAGTAAATTCCATGAACCATCCGACCTTCAAAAGAAATAACGATTCTAATAGCATTCAACGAAAACAACAAAGAAATTTTAATTTAGAAATACCCGAAAACGAGCCATATTACGGAGAACAACCAGAAGTTCCGTATGAGTATAAACCAACAAACAACAATTACGAATATGAAATACCATCAGAAGAAGAAGAGCTAAATTTTATACTCCCAGCCTCTCAAGCATTCCTTACATAATATATACAACATCCCAAGATAAATTGCTCAAATTTCTAATAGACACCGGAGCAAACAAAAATGTTATAAAAAGCGAACATGCACGAAACCCAAAATCAACAGAACGTCCATTTTCAATCCGCTCAGCTGGAGGAGATATCACCCTAACACAAGAAGTTAGCGGAAGGCTATTCAAACCATACGGAAATAACACTAAATTGAATTTTTTCATATTACCAGGACTAAAATTCTTCGACGGAGTTATTGGCGACGACACGGTCAAACAGGTAGAAGCAGTCATTGCTCGCATAAAGAACATACTAATGATATCACCAAAGATTACCATACCACTAAGAGGGAAAAAATCAATTCAAGTCAATAATATGGAAATTCGAGCAGTTCACTTAAGTAATGAATCAAAAAAAAAATTTACCTTTTAAGAAAATACCAAAAACTTTTCGGTCCAATTAAAAACAACGAAACCATTGATACCAATGTTCGAGCAGAAATAAAAACTTCAACCAGCGAACCAATATACTCAAAAATTTATCCATATCCAGTGAACATTAGAACCGAGGCGTACAATCAGATCCAAAAGCTCTTACAGGATTGAATCATAAGGTCTTCCAAAAGCCCTTATAATTCACCCATCTAGATCGCTCGTCGACCCCAAGAAACTTAACGCCGTGAGCATTTCAGATACTTAACCCATCCCTGACCTTACGCATACCATAGCAAGCCTGGGAAAATCAAAATATTATACAACCATTGATCTGACTTCCGGATTCCATCAAATTAAAATGAAAAACCAAGATATAATAACACAGCATTCTCTATCCTAAATGGCAAATATAAATTTACCCGCTTACCATTCGGGTAAATTTATATTACCAAAGAACGCGCCTTCTATTTTCCAAAGGATGATCGACGACGTGCTAAAGGAATTCATCGGCAAGATGTGCTATGCTACTATACGACGATATAATAATCTTCGGGGAAGCAACAGAAGAAGAACACATAAAGAACGTAGCAAAAATCTTCAATAAGATTGAACATGCATGCATGGAATATAATCTGAGAGCAAATTTGGACAAAACTGAATTTCTCAGAAACGAAACGAAATTTTTGGGCTATATTATAACCACCAAAGGAATAAAAGCGGATCCAGAAAAGGTTGCAGCCATCGAGAATATAAAACCAGCTGAGAATTTAAAGGAACTTAATGGTCTGCTAGGACTAGCATAATATTACAGAAGGTTTATCAAGGAATTCTCGCAGATAGCCAAACCACTCCCAACCTGACTTGTGGAGAAAACGCTCAAATAAAAGCTAATCAATCACGAAAAGTTGGAATTAAATTTAGCGATTACGAACTAAAGGCATTCAAAGATCTAAAACGCGCTTTATCATCAACCGAGCTGCTTATTTTTCCCGACTCCGAAAAAACATTCATACTGACCACGGATACTTCAAACGAAGCCATCGGCGCAGTTTTGTCACAGGGTGACATTGGTAAAGACCATCCAATATCGTATATCTCAAGAGCACTCAACAGGACGGAAGAGCCCTACGCAACAAATGAGAGGGAACTTTTAGGGATAATTTGGGCTCTCGACAAATTCAAATGTTATCTTGACGGAGCAAAAAAGGTGAAAATTCTAACTGATTATCAGCCGCTAACATTCAGTTTGGGATGTAAAAACAATAATGCAAAATTAAAACGGTGGAAATCCAGAATCGAGGATTACAATTACGAGTTGGTCTACAAGCCTGGCGTTACCAATAAGGTTGCAGACGCGCTTTCGAGACTAAAGCGAGAAATAAACACTACTGAAACTGGGACTGCCCACAGTGCCGAAGAAGATAGTAGCGATTTGATACCACATTGCGAAGCAACAATTAATGTCTTCAAGATTCAAATAATCATTTCACAAGGACCTATTGCTTTTGCATATGAAAATCCTCACCCTAACTATCATCGTCACTATATAGGCCTTGAAAACGCCACCAAACTAGCCTTACTAGAAGCATTGAAGAAAACAACAGCAGCTAACCAAAACCAAATCCAGCAACTACAAAACTTTTACAGGGAACATTTATCAGGCTACAAAATCCGTATTACACAAAGAATAGTGCAAGCTCCGTCATCACCGACTACTTGAGGGCAATAGGAATCGAAAGGTATTTCACACCATCGCAAAGGAGTGAAGTTAATGGCGCAATCGAAAGGGTTCACTCCACAATAGAAGAAATATCAAGGTGTTTACAACAAGAACACAGGGAATTGACACTGAAAGAAAGAATCAACATTGCTGTCGACCGCAACAATAACAGCATTCATTCGGTAACTGGAAAGAAACTTTCAGATATCTTTTATGGAAGAACCCAACGGATCAATTACAAAAATCTTTTGAATTTTCAAGCAAAAGTTCATGAAGATCTCACAGAAAGAATCAACACCAAAAAATAAATAAATTGGGAGAAAAACAAAAGGAAAACACCCAAAGCATATCAGCCTGCTATATGCTGCAAACCATGCAGCCTGCAAGCTATTTTTGTGGTTAACAAGCAAATTAAGAGTAAAAAGAAACGTCTTTACAGAAAGGAAGTAATAGCTAGGGATAATAACGTCACGGTAACAACAGATCGCGAAAAACCTTTTTTTCTTCAGCCTTCTCTTTAGGGTATTAATCAAAGCCCTTCAGATCTATGAATATAAATCACCAGTAGTAACAATAAAAGAAGGTATGGGACTTATATTAAACGGAAATCTAAAATTAATTCACAAAATTGACCTCAATATCTATGAAGATGTACTGCAAAAATCAAAACTGGAAGTAAATGAGTTAAAATCAAGGAATCTTATCAAGGTACAACTCACATTTCAAATACAACATGTCGAAAAATTTATCATGGAACTAAAACATCCTACAGAAGTCAAACGTGCAATAAATCGGGTCGGCAGTGTATGGAAATTAGTAGACGGCAACCCCGACGCTACAGATTGGAACGAAATACTTAGCAGTCACAATAACTTAATTCAAAATCATACGCTAATCCTTTTTGAAGTACAGGGATAGTTAGATGAAAGTTTCCGCTTTTTCCTATTTTATATGAATATTTACTTTCCTTAATTTGGAAATTTAAATTGATTTTCTTATTATTTTCTTAAGTAAGTAATTTATTTCCTAAGTCGATTTTTGCTTGAAGTAGTATTAGTATATTATTTCCAATTATGCCATCATAATGGTCGTGAAATTTGAAAATGTGTAATTCCATTTTAAATTTTGGATTCTCTAATTCCTTGACCTAAAGGAAATTTTAAAGCAATTTAATTTTAAATTCCTCTCTTATCCCTCTTACAACTTTTTCTTAAATTTTTACTTCTTGATTTATAGTTTTGAGTTGCGTATCAGAAGTTAGTAGCTCCATAAATTTGGGGTGACAGATATTGGGGTTTATTATAGAATATGGTGCACCAGAGTCGACAATGAATAGACAAAGGTGAGAGTAGACAAAGGTCTGGTTTTGCTTTGAATTATGATATAGGGAAGTTGACTGTTGTGGCTGTAAATGAAAATTTTAGAGGAAAATTTTGGAGAAAGTTAAGAGGATTTTGATCTGTATTATGTTATGCTCTGTACTTATTTCTTGGGCATTCATATCACTAGATTCTGGTAAAGATATTTGGTTATTGGAAAATGAATTGTTGCTATTATAATAATAATTGGAATTTCTATTATATGGATTTTCGGGTAGTTGATTGTTATTTTGACAAAAATTTGAATTTTTATTATTGTTAAAATGTGAGTTAGGTTTGTAATATTAGTTTAGACGACGTTGAATTTTCTGATTTTGGAATGTATTATTGCCAGGATTTTGTTTAAAATTAGTGCCTAAATTTTTATTTGTGCTATTATTATTGTTGTTATATTTAATGTTACTATTGTTGTTATTGTGATTTTTTTACAAATTTGGTGCGTTTGCAACGAAGTTGCTGTTTCTTGTGAAGTTATTTCGCTTATTGTGTCTTTTTTTAATTTGAGAGTTAGACCTTTGAGAATTTGAAAAATAAGCATAACCTGCTTCGAGTAGTATGTCTATTGCTTGTTCTAAATTTTCAGGATTTCGTTCAGGATTTCAGGATTGTTCTAAAGTTTCAGGATTGCGACGGAAATCGAACGCATTGGTTCGAGTATTTTATATTTAAATATGGTCAGAGTAAAATTTTTATTATTATCTATGTTGCTTTTAACAGCTGAAAGGTTACCATCAGTTGATAACCGTGTTTTAACGTTTAGTCGCCTAAGCGTAATTTTAATGTCATTAAAGAAGTCAACGCAATTTGTCTTAAATACCACTGCACGTAATTGGTCGAATTGACTTATAACCAAAATTATTGATTAAAATTTCTTTAATTTCAGACCACGTGGTAACATGGTTATTTATTTCAATGATCTCTCCGGCTCTGCCAAGAAGTCTTTTTTTTTTCGAGGGTTGGTGGAAAATTCAAAAGTCTTGGTGATTTTAAACTTCACGTGGTTTCTCAGAGTAGTGTTGGACTTTAACCAACCAAAATCATACCCCTTTTAAAACCAACCTTTAGGATGAAACCTTTAATACAAATGTACAGCTTGGTTTTGGGGATAGGAATGTGGGAAGATGATTGGGGAAATTAGAATTGGGAATTAATGGAATTATATGGGATAAGTAGAAAAATTTGGGGGGATATTTTGAAGAAAGATGTTAATGTTCATCTTAAACTTAAGTAAATCGTATACATATGAATTACCAACTTTAGGGACCACATGTGATGGTATATGGTTCCACGAACGGGACGTGCATTAACTGTTTTATTTTTTTGGTGTTAATCCCTGCGAGAGATCTATAAAACAAGGTCAGTGACCCAACTGTACGGCGATGGCTGAGTAGAGTGAGCATTGAAGTTACACTGTGGTCGTTGGTAAAACGTATAGCTCTGTTTTGCACATTATCTAGATAACCTATCGCAGTTTGAGGGCCTCCAGCCCAAATGTGTGCATTGTCATTTTCGGCATAATGTACGTTTTATAGATATTAAGAAGATCAGATGCAGAAAAGTAGATTTTGCAGCGGTACAAAAATCCTAAACATTTAGCTGCATCTTTAGCTATATTAAAAATGTGATTTGACCACGTCAATTTTTGTTTTAACTCGATATCCAGCATGTTTAAATTTGTTCTAATGCTGCTTGAATACTGCAATACTTTTCCCTGAAATAGTAGGTTAGAAATTGTGGGGCAATTTTCCGCGAGATCAGACAGCATTGAGATTTTTGGTGTTGAAATAAACTCTGTTGACATTATTTAGCGCACTAATACTGAAATTTTTTGCTGTTATATTAATTTGGTTGTTAATGCTACAGCGACTATGAAACAAGGGTGAACATCTGCTATGGATCGGGTTGGAGGTTAATGAAAGTAGGTCATTGATAAATATTAAGAAGAGGGTGGGGTAAGAAACTGATCCTTGAGGGATACTATTATTTTTTTTTGAATTTGTCAGATGAATATCCATCGACCGGTACACAAATCGATTTCGAAAGAATCTCCAATTGATTTCAATTTTTTTTTTTCGCCTTCTCTTTAGAATTTGATACGGTTCTGCCATTATTATCAACAAATGGTGGAAAGGAAGACCCTCTAAAGTTTTCTTTTAGACTTTTGGCGAATGTCCAAATAGATTTATTATTCTTTGGCATGTGAATGATTTTACGCATACGCTTTGGTTGAACAAGAATTTTTGCATGTTAACAACTCTTTTACATCTGTTTCTAACCACTATATAGTTGGCCCTGTGAGCCTCCGACCTGTTGTTTTGGTATCGTTTACAAGCCTCCTCTTTTCTAGAAATGGTTTCCTTACAAATGCGATTAAACCAAGATTTGGCCCTCCTTTTGACAGTTTTCATGAATAACCTCATTCCAAATAAAATAGTTTCACTGATCGCATTTGCAGCAAAGTTAAAATTTCTACTTCTGTTACGGAAGTAGAATGAATCAAAAGTTCTAAAAAAGTTATTAAGACCCTCCCAGTTAGCATGGCTGTAATGCCAAACGAATTTTTTGGGAGAGGACCTCAGTAGATAGGATATGGGGTTTCTGGGACTGTCAGATGACATCACAATATTTTGACAGTTGTTATTTTCAATCTAGTGTTCGTTATTTTGAAAGTTTTTAAATATAGTGTTCGTTAATTTGAAAGTGAAAATTAAGTGTAAGGTATAATGAAATAGATTTTAGGATTACAAGGTTGAATGATTCAATTAAATGAGAGAAAGTTATTTGTTGAAGTTGTAGTGCCTAGTGCTGCCGGTGCAGACGCAGTTGTTGATTTCGGAAGTATTAGGTTTTGAAATGGTAGTTGAAATTGGGTAGAGTGGGAAGAAGCTTGAAACTTCAGTAGAGATGGTATATGGTATGTATCCGTCGAAGTTGTTGATAAGTGAACCCGTCGAAGTTGTTGGAAGCATGTATTGGGTTTTGAATAGATTATATTATAAATGTAAAGATGCAGTGAAATTATAAAAATACCCTATAGTATGTAGTGAATGTTTGTGGTTTTGTGATAAGAGTTTAAAATTTAAAATTTAGAATTTTGTTTTCCTGTTTTAATTGTTTTATTATTTAAATGGGGGAGTGAAGAATGGATGTTTGTATGATTGTGTCAGCAAAATAGAAATTTTATGTAAAGTATCTGTAAAAAGAACGATTTCGAAATAGAAAAATGAAAAAATTGAAAATTGCGGTTTTAATTTTTTTTAAGTTCTTATATGAATGATATTATATGAAGCAATTGTGAAAAATTAAAATTGTGCTGATAAGAAAATAAAAAATTTTTAGAAGCAGGAGGTCATTATTAAAATAATCAAAAATGACGTCAGGGAAATTCCTATAGTTGAAATATATAAAAAAGAAAAAGTGTATAAGTATGAGCTAAAGTGTATAAGTGTATGAGTATGAACTTATTTATAAATTACTTCTAACCATAATATACTAACATTTAATTTTTTTAGCTTTTGTTTTATTGAATCGTTCAACTGTAATATAACGGTATCACTCTAGTACAGTTTTATTTAATTAATTTTTTAATTTAAAAAAGAAAAGAAAAATAGAAATGAAACGTTCAGCGGAAAATGCATCAACAAAATTTTGCCTAGACTGTAAAATTGAAGTCTGTTTAAAAAATTGGATCTACCATTTAAAAACTTTTTTACATAAGAAAAATTCAGCAATTTTAGTAGATGACAGTTGGAAATTTATTAAAAGTAATTTTGATGAGCGTGTAGAGATATATGTTTTAGAAAACAAGGATGAAAGCATTATACTACCACAAGAGTTTCTACATAATTTTAAAGATAAAATAATAGAATTATTAAAAAATATGATAACAAAACATCGTGCGTATAAATTCAATATGAAGTTGTTTGTTGAATATATGAAAGTCGAAAAACCTGAAAAAACTAATAATGGAGATGAAGATAATATACTTCTTTCAATCAAATCCTTTAATACCAAAATGAGGGTTGTAAGTGATGAAATCCAGCTAACAAACATATATGATAAAATGATGCAAGATATCATGAAAAAGACGGATGAATTTCAAGAACGAGATAGTGGTTGGGTCCTAATTAGAATAGTTCAGTTAGAAATTAATATCAATCAATATAGACCGCTACGAGGACCGCAATATTTGCCATTACCAAATTTTATAAAACGGAAGAAGGCATGTGTTAATGTAATGAATTCAGATGAATATTATTTTAAATGGAGTGTAATATCATCTCTACATAATGGGGATAAGGATTTGAAAAGAACCTCAACATATAGAATCCGAGATGCAGCTGCAAATAGAATAGTCTTACAGAATAATGTAGAGTTGATTTTCGATGGAATGGAATTTCCACTTAAAGTTAATGAAGTTAAATTATTTGAGGAATTAAACCCTACAATTAGCTTGAATGGTTTTGGTTTTGAAAGAGTCGAAAGACGTGATAGTGATTTTTTTCAAATAGTAGGACAATATTATTCTACAATGAAGCAGAAAGCTATTCATATAAATCTTTTAATAATTCAAAATGAAGAAAAAAGTCACTATGTTTGGATTAAACATATTTCTAGGTTAATAAAATCCCAAATTACTAAAAGTAAAGTTCGCATTTATTTGTGTAACTATTGCTTATTGAATTTCTATAGTGAAACATCTTTAAAACAACATGAGAACGAGTGCAACAAAATTGTTACAACAATGCCATCAGCTAAAAATAAAATATTAAAATTTAAAAATTTTGATAAAAAGATTGATCTACCATTTACTGTTTATGCAGATTTCGAATGCGTACTTAAAAGTATAGATACTTGTTTGCTAGATCCGAAATCATCATCAACAACAAACATTCAAGAACATGTGTCCTGTTCTTCCGCGTATTATATAAAATGTTCTTTTGATGATACATTAGATATATTTAGAATGCATACAAAGAAGAATTGCGAAAAGGATTTTATAGCGAATTTAATAAAGGATACTACCACTTTAGTATGTAAGTATATTAGAAATAAAATCAAGATGATACCATTAACATCTTTAGAATTAAAAACACAGCTAGATTGTAAAATTTGTCACATTTGTGAACAAAAATTAGATAAAAATAGGGTAATTGATCATTGTCATTTAACTGGCAAGTATCGAGGTCCAGCACACTCTATTTGTAATTTGAATTATTCTATTCCAAATTTTATTCCAATTTTCTTGCATAATTTTTCAGGATATGATTGTCATTTGTTTATCAAAGTATTAAATGACTATCCGGGGAAAATTCAAGTTATTCCATCTAATAAAGAACATTACATTTCATTATCCAAATGGATCGAAATTGAAAATGAAATGTCGTTTGAATTGAGATTTTTGGACTCTTTTAGATTTATGGCATCAAGTTTAGAATCGCTAGCATCAAATTTAGAAGATGTAGAATTAGTAAATACTAGAAAAATGTTTCCCTCCAATAATATGTTTAGTCTTATTAGACGGAAAGGAATATTTCCTTACGAATATTTAGATTCGTGGGAGAAATTAAATGAAATAGAATTACCTGTACAAGAATGCTTTAATAATAAATTTACGAATAGTATTTGCTCAGAATCAGATTATCTTCACGCTAAAAATGTGTGGGAAAAATTTAAATGTAAAAGTTTGAAAGATTATTTAGAAATTTATTTAAAATCTGATGTACTCTTATTAACAGATATATTTCAAAATTTTCGAAAAATTTGCAAACAGATATATTCTTTAGATCCCTACCAATAGTTTACAATTCCAGGATTAGCATGGGATGCTATGTTAAAAAAAACACGAGTTGAGCTTGAATTATTAACAGACATTAGTATGTATAATTTATTTAAAAATGATATTAGAGGAGGTTTGACACAGTGTTCATTAAGACACTCAGTTGCTAATAATAAGTATATGATTAATTTTCAAGAGTTAGAACCATCATCATATATAGTATATCTTGATGTAAATAATCTCTATGGTTTCGCTCAGTCTCAGTACTTACCTCATTCAAATTTTGAATGGAGTGAAAATACTGAAATTGATGTATTCTATTAAATATTGCTGATGATTCGGAAATAGGGTATATTTTGGAAGTAGATTTGGAATATCCTATTTCAATATCATATCCTATTTCAATACATGATGAACATAGCAATTTATCATTTTGTGCAGAAAATAAAAAAAAACATCTAAAATAAAGATTCCAAAATTAATTGCAGATGTAGAGGATAAAAATAATTATATTATTCACTATAGAAATTTAAAGTAATGCTTAAAAAACGGATTAAAACTAAAAAAAATTAATAGAATTTTAATGTTTAAACAATCATGTTGGTTAAAAAAATTTATTGATTTCAATAATTTACATCGAACCAGAGCTACAAATGAATTCGATAAGAGTTTCTTTAAATTAATAAATAACGCAACTTTTGGTAAAACAATGGAAAATGTTGATAAGAGAGTAAATGTTAAAATTGTAAATTCTTGGGAAAGTCAAGCTAGATGTTTAGGAGTGCGTGCATTAACTTCAAGATCAACTTTTTAACACATTTTACAAAGAATATGGTTGTTATTCAAATGAGTAGAGTAAGCACATATTATAATAAACTATTATATGCAGGTTTTACGGTTTTAGAATTATCTAAGTTAAAAATGTATGATTTTCATTATAGCTATATCAATCCAAAATATAATGATAATATTTCTCTAAATTATATGGATACAGGCTCTTTCATTTATACTATAAAAACAAAAGATTTTTATACGGATATATCACCTGACATACAAAATTTCTATGATACTTCAGAATATTCTATTGATAATCCTTATAATATTCCTAGAAAAAATAAAAAGGCACTTGGTATGATGAAGGATGAGTTTAATGGACGAATCATTAAAGAATTTATAGGATTAAGATCTAAGATGTATTCAATTGATATTGAAAATAAAAAAATAAATAAAGCTAAAGGTGTTAAGAAATGTATTGTTAAAAATTTCACTATCGATGATTATAGAAACTATTTATATAGCAAAGAAATTTTAATGACATACATATAATCGCAGTCAGTTAGTTTTATTGATAATTTATAATTAAAAAATAAATATAAAAATTATAAGATATAATATTTATATAAAAATAATGTAAGGGTAGTCAATCAAATTGTAATGTAATATATTAATTTTAAATCTTTTCAAAATTAATTACTCTCGATTCTCATGTAATGTAAATTTATTAATTAAATTAAAAAAATAATATATTAAATTAATTTGCAGGCTTTACATATATTATAGTTATAATGTTAATTAATATAAGTATCTAAAAAATTTCTATTTTAATTTTTTTGTATCTGAAAATGTTAAGATTAAGTTTGAAATTAATTGAATAAAAAGAACACAAATAAAAAGAACAAAAATTTTGAATAAAAAGAACAAAAATTTCGCTTCAAACCGTTTCTGATTTCTGCAGTTTTTTCTTCAAATTCATTTGTTAGCAAGATTTTGCAGTAATTTTTTGTTGCACCGCAACTTATACATAGAGGTCCCGTTTTTTCAATAAAATCTTTGGATTCATCTACAGAATCAAAGCCGGCAGTATGATACAGCTACTTAAAACTTCCAGCGCAAGATTTGTTGTTGTGACGTTGGGCTTCTTCGTTTTTACGTAAAAAACAATGAAAACAAAACACCATTTCTTGCAGATTTAAGATGCAAGCTTCCGCAAATTCATAGCTGCAATTAAATATAGATACTGTCAAATCGAAGAATCTATAAACCACACAACACGGTTTTCCAAATTGTTAGCACTCTAGTATTTGATAGTTGCAAGGAAATCCATAACATGAATGTCCCATTTTCATGATTTCAATATTGCTTGGCATTTTTTCAATTTAAAATATAAAATATAAGACTATCACACACAATTGATACTTTCTAACTGAAGCATGCTCATAATAAATTAGTAGCTATGATAAAACAATTTAAATTAAAAAGTTTTGGATAAAGATTTCAAATATTAAAATACTTTACAATAATTAGCCTTTGAGAAATTTTCAATTATATATAACTGTAAACATAATATATATTTATATTTATATATAACTGTAAACATAATTATTTGATAAAAATTGTTTAACCGCAAACATTCTATAATAAATTTAGGTTTTAACATAAACTTGCAAACAATAGTGGTATGAAAAAAAACTTTCTAGTTAATTTAAATTTTATAATCTTCATAAACAAATTCAAAATATATATTTTTTTGCATTGAATTCACAATTCTAGCAATTGCTTTAAATTTTCATTAAAATATTAGTATACTATAAAACCACATACATCCTTCTATTTAAATTCAGTTATTCTAATTAAAATAATATAACTTAATTTCTTCATTTAGTTTTAATTCAACAGTCAACCGAACTAGACTTTTAAATTTAAATTTAAAATTTAAAAAATTTAAAAAAATAAAAGTGGATACATTTATTGATGACATAAATAATAAATTTAATTCTATCATTAAAACTATAAAAGTTTCTAAAATGAAACAAAATAAAAGTTTTAAAATTATTAACTTGAATAAAATTCCTACTAAATATGGGGAAAGAATAATTTTAACGACTAAAAAGTTTAAAATATTCCTACCCATAAGATATAACAAGTTAACAGAAAAGGAAATGAGGAGATTGGACAATGGAAATTAGTGGTTATAAAGTAAGATGAATGTGGTCCAACACATAAAATTAAATTCAGTAGAGCAGAAATTGAAGAATTCTATGATGAAGATGATGATTCCTCTATAGAAATGAAATAAATATATAATATATATACACATATGTTAAATTTTTTAAATAAATAAAAGATAAACATTTAATTTTAATTAATTTTTTTATTGTTAACAATTTTATATTTTTATTTATTTTATTTCAGCTATTTAGGTTGTTTTTGATACTGCTCACTAATTTTCTTTTTATGATATTGACTTCACATTTCTTCTTCCCATTTCTTTGTAGATTCCGTTGAAGTATCCTTTAATCTTTCATAATCTTTTGAAGACTGATTTTTATTGAAGACCTTTTGTATTTTATCCATATTAATTTTTTAAATTATTTAATTAAAAAATACTTTTAAATACTTTTGAATTGCCTAAATCAGCAATTTTAACAAGTAAACATTTTCCAAAGCACACACCAATATGGTTAGAAGAACATCTTTTAGAACAATGAATTTGTTGATTCTTCAATATTTTTAAACATGTAGAATCACGATTATTCAAATCCAAAACATTATTATTTTTCAATATGTTAATAATCCAAGATTGTTTTTCTTCTCCTTTAACATAAATTTTTGTTTGATTAGATATAAAAATTTTTATAAAATTGATGACATCACAAAAATGTGTTTTACCATCAGACCATTGTAAACCGTGATGATTTTTAGTGAGCCATTTGTTTGTATATTTTGCTTCTTTATCTAAATAATGGTAACCATAAGGTGGTTTTATTATAAAATGTTGAATTTCATCATTTGATGAAATAATAGCGATTTCTTTTAAAATTAATTTTTTATTATTATCTCGAAAACCTTGTATATCGATTATTACACATTCCATTTTTTATGTTTCAGAAGAGTAAAAAGAGTAATTCAATCATAAAAGCAAGATTTTTAGTTTATTAATGGTACCTTATTTGTATACAAGTTCTATATTTTATAAATTTAAATCATTTGATTTATTTTTAATTAGAAATTTAAATAATTGTATTTACTTCACCTGTTAACGGTTTAAACCCTACTAAGCGATCATGAATAATAAGACAGTAAGCGGTAGTTTTTTCTGGAATTCTTTTGATAGTTTTCAGCTCAATTTTTATATCAACTGGACAATTTTTATATCAATTTTAGGATCTTCATTTTGGTAGCGGGTGTCAATTATAAAAATTGGAGATGAATCTTTAAAATTGCCCCATGAAACTAAAGGTTCTGATGTTTGATGATTGTAATAAGTACTTCGAAAATTCGAGTATGCTTCATATGCTAAATCATAACGATTTTTTGAAAACTCTAAATTCATATCTTCATACGGATATACTTAATAATTTAAATGTACTTTTAAATTAGAAACATCACAATGATTAAATATTGAAGGGTCTTTTGAAAGATTTTCTTCGATATTTTGTTGATCAGTTTGTAGAGCGAAAATAATAAAACGAGGTTTTTCTAATTGTGAAGATGATTTAACATTCCAAATGAAGTGATTTGCTGGTGGTAATGATGGATTCTCGTTTAAGTCCCAACTTCTAAAAGCCATTTTCATAACAGAACCATTGCCAACACTTTTATATAAGTGGTGTTACGGTGCATCCATCAAATTAACATGTTGAACTCTCCAGCCTAGTTTTGTAATAGTAATATCCGGCTTCTCAGTAGCATTTGAACATATTAATGAATTGTTGTTGCTTCCAGCGCGTATTAATATCAATTCATGTTGTGCATTAGGAATATAGTTTTTATAGTCTTCCGCAAATCCTAATAATCTCTTTAAAGGAACATTAAAAACTGAAATAATGCTCTTCCAACTGAATTGATGTTTTTGGGGACCAACTCGCATTGAATAAAGCACTGCTTTTGTTTTCGTTAAGTGAAATATAATTTTTTAGGGTTGAAGTTATACCAACCGTATAACCAACCGTATAAGCAATAAGCGTATAAGCAATTCTCTCAAATAGAAATGGTGCAGCATTATTAACTAGCTTAGTATTTTTAAGAGTCGTTCTATCGTGATTTGATAGATATTCTTCTACATAAATAAAACTTGTTGAAGGTAATATATTTAAATTCTGATTTTGTATTACTATTGGTGTTTGTATTGGTTATGTTGAATGGATAATATGTATGCCAGTGAGCACTAATTATAGTTTCATCAAAAACAGGTTCACCAAAAAGGTTCATTTTAATTGGTATCCAAGTAATTTTAGATATTGCTGATTTTCGACAGTTAATTATACCCGTACGATAGGATCGGGTATAATAAAATTACTCCTCCGTTTGTAACATCGCGAAATAAGCGAGCTAGATATACCTTCAAAGGTATGGATCGGATCAGAAAAAAATTCTAAGACTTTTGAGCCATGTCCGTCCGTCCGTCAGCACGTTAAATGAAAAACTAAGAAAGCTAGAGTCATAAAATTTATACAAAATATTCTGGGAGTAATTTGTGGGTTCCCTATTTTTTTTGGTTGAGTTTGCACCAAGCCTTAGGGTAGCTCTCGAACACCTAACTTTTAGATCCCCACATTTTTTTTGAAATAGAGCTATGAAATTTTAAACGCTGATAGATCTCACAAAAATATTAATTTTATTTTTAATAACTTTTTTTTGTAGCCCCACCCGTTACGGAGCTGCAGCTCCCCAAAGGTTCAAAAAAGCTCTATATTTAAATTGTTATAGCACAAGTTGTATAAGGTATATCTTCATTTTGAAAATGCCAAACGATTACTACTTTTATTAGCTTTAAAAGTATGTATACAATAAATATATTTTTGTGGCATACGGTGTCTTAATTTACCGTTATGCGAAACTAAAATTTTGCAAAATCCTTTAACCCTTCTATCTTCTAAACGGTTTAAGTTGAAAACTAGAAATTTTGACAGAAGTTAGATCTTTGAAAATAAGTATGAGTCATTTCAGAAATTTTTTTTCTATCACTTCTCGTTTAGGAGCTGTAAGGGGTCAAAAACTGAAAATTTCCTATTTTTAAACACCTGTAACTTGAACACCTGTTAAAATTTTTTTGAAGTAATACACAAAAATTAAAGCTTCAACATTATACTCTTTTTTCTGTTAAGCACTTTTTTTAATAATATAGGGTTACTTTATAATTGACGAAAGTGTTACTTGATTTTTTCAAATTTTCTAACAAATTTCTTCAATAAATTTTTTCCATTTTGTTTTACTCGATAATTTGAAATTGTTGAGGATATAATGCGTAGTACAAAAAAATGTAAATAAATAAGCAACATAACGGTTGCTTGAAGAATTTTTATTTATTATAAAATATTTTTATAATATTTTTATCATTCATTGGTTTCTTTGTGGTTTTAATAGCTAATTTAACTTCTTTTATAACATTTTTCAAAAGTTTTTTTCCTTGAATTATTTTTTTTGTTTTCTTTTTTAAACCCATACCGAGTTTAACTTTAGCTTTCATTGCGTTTGTAACTAGATATGAATTTAACCTTTCATCAAAACTTGAGTCTTTAGTTTTAACTCTTTGCCAAGCGTTTTCTGCTAATATATTGTCAGCTATATGACGCTGATTTTGATTAGAAGTTTTCGAATATGCTATATCATGCTCTCGACAAGCTTCATCTAAACCATTAATCCCTTTATCACCACGAGCTAATGGTTTTGCTAATTTTCTCCCCGGTCCGCAATAACTATAGCCATGTAAATGTGTTTCAAATGGTAATTTATTTATTAATGCGTTAACAACTCCTCTTCTTTTAATGGTTTGTCTATTGCTGTTTGAATATTTATTGTGAAGAGACATACTATGCAGTTTAGTTTAAGAAAGTCAATCAAACACTAATTACCTTTTAAAAAATTCATCATCATTTAAAACAAGAATTCTTTCTTTTAATTTAAAGAAATGAAATTTATAAAAAATTTTGATCAAAATTCAGAAAAAAAATAAAAAGCATGGTGAGTGCTTTCCAGACAGTATAAGAGGATTAATAGTCGGACCATCAAATTGTGGTAAAACTAATGTTATGATAAGTATACTTCCAAAGGTCTTAAATTTCAAAATATATATATTTACTCGAAATTATCACATCAACCTAAATATAAATATTTAAAAAAATTAATAAAACCAATCAAAGGAATGGGATATAACGAATTTTCAAATAACGTTGATGTAATTGAACCTTCAGCCTCACAACCGAACTCAATATTTATTTTCGATGATGTAGCTTGCGATAAGTAAGAAACTATTTTTGCATGGGACGACATCAAGAAGTAGATAGCTTTTATTTGTGTCAGTCTTATACAAGAATTCCAAAGCATTTAATTAGAGATAATGCCAACTTCTTGATTATCTTCAAACAAGATGATTTAAATTTAAAACATATATATAATGATCATGTAAATTCTGATATGTCTTATAATAATTTTAAAAAGTTGAGTGCATGCTGCTGGAATGATAAATATGGTTTTCTATTAATTGATAAAGATAGCAATTTAAATAATGGTCGTTATAGAAAAAATTTTGATGCATTTGCTAAATTTTAGTTAACAATTTGATATTAACTGAACAGGTCATTTAGCAGATAGCAGTTAGCAATTAGCTGTTAACAGTTAGCAGTTAGCGGTTACCAGTTAGCAGTTAGCAATAGAACAGTTCGGTTGTTAATTTGCAGTTAATAATTGAACAGATTAGTTTCTAATTAAAAAATGGATGAACCACTTATGAAAGATTTAAGTAAAACTCGTAAAAGTTTAAAAAGAAATTCCAATTGAAAGATTTAATTAAAACACATAAAAGTTTAAAAAGAAAATTTCAATTTTTAAAAATTAAGAAGCTTTCAGAAGAAGATAATCGGGAAGAAAACTTTACTCCAATTACAAAACCATTAAAAGAATTAACAAATATTATTAAACAACAACGAATTCCAGATATCAAACCGGAAATTGAATGGGGTGGTGATAATGATAAAAATTTTAAGTTAATGATGTCATTTAGGACGGAAGTTAAAACACCTAGCAACAAAAGTAATACTTACAATGAATTTAAAATTTCAACACCGAATACTATAAAATTTGATAATGATGAATCACCATCAATTTCACAATTTTTGTTTCTAAACAAGTCAGAACTCGATAAGACATATGGACCCTATTTTGCTGAATCATTAAATGTGCGAAAACTTGGTAATGCTAATTTTGAAATAGATGAAATTAATAAAAATATTTTGATTGATAAGGAAGTTTTTGAAGGTACTGATGGTTTATATGAATTAATATTAAAAAAAAAACCTCTAAAATATACTGCAAGTGATCTAAGTACGTATCATCAAATTCTTAACAAAACTAATGCACATAGAAGAAATTATAATCCTTTAGAACAAATAAAGGGAAACAAAGGTTTTAAATTCAAGAATATATTAAGAAAATTATATGAACATCATTATAACACTAGACATAAAAAAACTGGATCAGGTCATACAAAAAAAATGTTTACTCAGTTTTTTCATAAATCTTTAACACCAGAAACCCAATTAAATTATACAAATCAATCAAATCAATATGTTTATTGGGATGATTCTAATGAGTTAGTTGATAGATTAAGACTTCTAATTGCATCACAATCAGCTGGTAACAATAATCATCATAATGAAATTGTATCTATAATTGAATAATTGAGAGAAGCAAATATAATTCAATAGTATTTTACATTAACAATCAGTAAAAATCAATATGTCACTTGATAAGTTTGGACGTAGTACAGCTTCTTCTAGAAAACTGCATACTCAAGGTCCTTCAGGTATAGGTTTCAAACTAACTTCTGAAGGAAATTATGATTTAAATAACAAAATTATATCAAATGTTCAAGATCCAGTTAACGGAAATGATGCAGCAACACAAACATTTGTGAATGACCAAATTTTCTTTCATAAAGAACTAATAAAAACCTACATAAGAGAAATGTTTATCAATTTGACTAGTGAACTTAAATTAACAGAAGAAAATTTAAAAATATTAGAAGAACAAGTACAAGATAGTTTAGACATAGTACATCATCAATTTTCTACAATGTTAAATGAAAAATTTTCAGAAATGAATGATTTTATTGAATTTCAAATTAAAAAACTAATTAGATTTATTAATGAGAGATTAGAAAAAGCTGAAGCCAAAGCTCAATCAGCGTTAGATTTAATTAATAATTCAAGAAATTAATTGTGATTAGTTTTCATTTAACTTCCAAAATGGATATACATCAAATAGGATATTCTTTAAATATTTTTTTAAATAAATATGAAGATATTTTATTGCAAGTACATTATGAACAGTTAAAAGATAATTTCAAATTTTCAAAATTATTTAAAAATTCTCTACAAATTGAAACGAACGAGTATGGATATCATTGGGATATATGCCCCTATACATCAGATAATATTGAGAGTTTTCCAGATACTTGCCATTCAGCAGAACAATGTATGTTACACTGCACCAAACTAATGGAATTAAATAAAAGAATAGAAAATAGGTTATAATAAAAGTAAACATACTTGTAAGCTATTATACAAATAAAGAATATAAATTTTAATACATTGAACATTTATTGTTCGTTTTATTTATTTTATTTTATTTATAAATAACTGAAAGAGAGGTACATATATTCTAATTAGTTATTTTCAAGATGAGTAAGGATGAAGTTGTAGATTTATTCGATTGGCTTGAAGCTTCAGATTCGTCTGATGAGAGTGATGAAAAGGAAGATGATATTTCAGTTACTTCTGGTGAAATTTCAGATTTATCTGAGGATAGTCATGAGGAAGAGGATTATGATGATGGAAAAAAAGTAAAAAAGAGAGTCAAATTTATGTTAAAGCCTCAAATGCATATATATATTATACAAATGGAATACAGCATATAAGTTAGCTCGGCAAAAATATTGGGAAGTTATAGCACTGGATCGCTATAGATTTAATAAAAGAATTCAAAATACTGATATTATTATTTCTCAGATTCTACATAGTAATCATCGGGAAATCATTTTCAATCAAAGATTTTCTAATTAGTTATATAATAATTACATACATTTTATTTTATTTTATTTTATTTAAAAATGAGTAAAAGAGAGGTTGTTGAAGAGCTTCATAAGCCTGCACGGAGAAATTTTGAACGACGTAGAGTTATAATAAAAGGATTTGATGATCTTTGGCAAGCTGATTTAGTAGAAATGGGTTTATATGCTAAAGAGAACAAAGGTTTTAAATTTTTATTAACTGTCATTGACACCTTTTCTAAGTACGCATGGGTAATCCCTATAAAAACAAAAATTTCACAGAACGTTACAGAAGCAATGCAAAATATTTTTGTAAATTCTAAAAGACAACCTCAAAATTTACAAACCGACGATGGAAAAGAATTTTTTAATAAAATATTTCAAAAATTAATGCATAAATATCATATAAATCATTATTCAACATATAGCACATTAAAAGCATCTATTGTAGAACGTTTTAATAGAACTGTAAAAGAAAAGATGTGGAAAGAATTTAACGGAAATTACAAATGGATTAATATAATTGATGAACTACCAATACAAGGAGGCTTCTATGAATATGAACCATTAAAAGTTAATCAAAAACATGTATACTTGATTGAAAAAATTCTTAAAACTAAAGGTGATAAAATTTTTATTAAGTGGTTAGGATTTTCTACTAATCATAATTCATGGATAAATAAAAATGATGTATTATAAAAAAAAATTTTTTATTTTTATTAATTTGCAATTACGTAATCTATGATTTTATTTTATTTGTAAAAATTATGAAATTTCCATTTGATATTCTGACTTTTGTTTTATTGATCGCAAATCTAGAACTGTGTATTCAGATTTATAATCTGGATCCATAAGTGGAACTGATTCTACCTCTCCAGTACCTGATATTCTATCTGCTAAAATTTCGCGGTATTCGAAGCATTGAATTTTGAGAAATTTTTGTTTGAAATTACTATCATATGCACATCGGATATGAATTTCTTTATCAACAGCATATTCTAATTTAAAATGTCTGTAGAAAACATAATCGCTATTTATTATTCCACCTATATTACGTTCTTTTAATATCAGTTCTTGTCTAAAAGCTTCAATGGCTTCATCTATAGACACATTTTGAGGACCAAAATCAGCTTTATCTCCAAGTAAATAACCATCTGCTTTGAAAGTAGTTATTGGTGTGGATATAGTTGTACTAATTGATGATACTTTGTTTAGTTCATGAGAAATTGAATGTTTTAAAAGCTGAACTGATAAATTTATTTTAACGGTTTCATTATTTGGAAGTAATATATTAAAATAAGTGCTTCCAAAAGCTGATTCTTCTAACTTGACATCAGGAATTGGGATTGAATTGGTTTGTATAGTTAACAAAGCGAAAATAAATATGATATATGATATCATCGTTTTATGAAAAATATGATCTGTCTTCATCAAAGGTAGACGAAAGAATAATTTGTTAGAAACTTAAAATATATTATGTATACTTTTTATTTTCTCGAAATTTCTTTTTTATGTACAAACTTTACTTGACTTATAATAGAACAAACATACATAAAAAGTGGTAAATAACGATCTCTCCCATCTGAAAAAGTTTCCATATAATCTAAATATTCCTCTTTTAAACTTTCAAGTAATTTTCTTAAATTAGTTAACATATCCCCAATTTTTGATTTATTATTTTTTTCATTATATGTATTCTCTATTGATGATATAAATATAATTCCATCATCAATTCGTTTCCTTATCATAGATTTTTTCATTTCGTTTTGATTTTCTTCATATTCGTTTGTTTTCATGAAAAATGATTGAATAGTTCTGTAATTCTTTTATTCTTGATTTTGATTGAAGTCGATTTCCGGCCACAAATACAATATTTATTACCATGTAAAATGTTATGAGCCCAAAAAAAATTTTGATCTTTTCAGTTGCTAAACTTACCGTCTTATAACACTTTTTAATCTTAAAATTAACCTTTTATACAATTTAGAATAAATATAAGATTATTAGAAAAAACACATCTTCTCTGGATAAGATCATAGGATTGCGATCGAACCTAAACATAATACATTCATAAACTTACCTAATAGATTTCTATACCCCTTAACACTCCTACCCTAAAAGATTTAGTTAATTCTCAGTATTTTCATATTTTATTTTTAAATTAATGGCTTAATTAGGTTTCTTTAGTTTTCGACTTACAATGGAGTTTGGAAGAACAATTATCGTATTTAATAAATTTTTTCTTGAAAATAAAAAAACTTTTAGAAGGAAATATAGACTTGAAATTCAATATCATATAAATTTTTTGGGAAATTATGCTCAGTCAACATTGATCCAATTTAATTCATTGAGAGAAGATAAAGATGATAAATGAACGGATTTACTTACTCAGAGTTCAATCAAATTTCCTAAGATATGCCTATTACGATTAGGTAAAATTGTAGAGAAATTTCAAGAAAAAAGAAGAAGAATACAGTTGCCTTTGTCAACTCTTAGATACACGTACGAACCCTTAGTATGTTCGCAGTCTGTCACTCTGCTTACAATATTATTTTTTTAATATTTTAGTATTTTAAAATAATTTGGGTGAATTTTATAATTTCTAGAACTATGGGTTGTACATATATTCAAACTATATGTTTATACATTCTTCAAAAGCAGATTTTAAACTTCCACATAACGATTATCAATCCAAAACTTTTTCAAATATTCTATAGTACCATTTAATACTAAGCGGTAAATGTATATTAAATTTACTAAGTACAAAATAGTAAATATAATTTTAAATATTATATTATATTAATGCGTACATAGTATATTTATATTGTTATAAGTATATCGCCATACATTACAATATTTCTTTAAAAATATATCCATTCATAGAATAATTTCTTATAAGAACAATAAAATACATATATATGTAGGTATGTAAATACGGCGCTATATAATATACATCTATACTCTTATCATTCATTCATCAGTAACATACACGATATGTAAATAAACATGATATTATATAAGTATGTATATCAATATCATATAAATAAAAATTCTTCAAGTAACCGTTATGTTGTTTATTTATTTACATTTTTTTGAGCTATGCATTATATCTTCAACAATTTCAAATTATCGAGTAAAACAAAATGCAAAAAATTCGTTAAAAATTTTTTTTTAGAAAATTTTCAAAAATCAAGTAACACTTTCGTCAATTATAAAGTAACCCTATGTTATTAAAAAAGGTTGTTAACAGAAATAAGAGTATAATGTTGAAGCTTTAATTTTTGTGTATTACTTCAAAAAATTTTTAACAGGTGTTCAAGTTACAGGTGTTTAAAAATAGGAAATTTTCAATATTTGACCCTTTAAAGCTCCTAAACGGAGAGTGATATAAAAAAAATTTCCAAAATGAGTCATACTTATTTTCAAAGATCTAACTTCTGTCAAAATTTCAAGTTTCCAACTTGAACCGTTTAGAAGATAGAAAGGTTAAAGGATTTTGTAAATTTTAGTTTCGCATAACGGTAAATTAAGACACCGTATGCCACAACTATATATTTAATGTATAAATACTTTTAAAGCTAATAAAAGCAGTAATAGTTTGTCGTTTTCAAAATGAAGATATACCTTATACAACTTGTGCTATAACAATTTAAATATAGAGCTTTTTTAAACCTTTGGGTATAAAAATGTAAATATCGAAAAACATTAAAAACAAATAACAAAATTTTGTAGTATACATCTCGTGCTTTTTATACCCGTACGATAGGATCGGGTATAATAAAATTACTCCTCCGTTTGTAACACATCGAAATAAGCGACCTAACCGCTAACTTCTGTCAAAATTTCCGTTTAGAAGATAGAAAGGTTAAAGGATTTTGTAAATTTTAGTTTCGCATAACGGTAAATTAAGACACCGTATGCCACAACTATATATTTATTGTATATATACTCTTAAAGCTAATAAAAGTAGTAATCGTTTGGCGTTTTCAAAATGAAAATATACCTCATACAACTTGTGCTATAACAATTTATATATAGAGCTTTTTTGAACTTTTGGGGAGCTGTAGCTCCGTAACGGGTGGGGCTACAAAAAAAAGTTATTAAAAATAAAATTAATATTTTGTGAGTTCTATCAGTAGTTAAAATATCATAGCTCTATTTCAAAAAAAATGTGGGGATCTAAAAGTTAGGTGTTCGAAAGCTACCCTAAGTTTTGGTCCAAACTCAACCAAAAAAATAGGGAACCTACAAATTACTCCTAGAATATTTTGTGTAAATTTCAAGATTCTAGCTTTCTCAGTTTTTGAGTTAGTGCGCTGACGGATGGAGGGACATGGCTCACTCGTCTTAGAATTTTTTTTTTTCGATCCATACCTTTGAAGGTATATCTAGCTCGCTTATTTCGAGGTGTTACAAACGGAGGAGTAATTTTATTATACCCGATCCTATCGTTCGCGTATAATAATATTGTAAGCAGAGTGACAGGCTATGAACATGCTAACGGTTCGTACGGGTATCTGAGAGTTGACAAAGGGAACTGTATTCTTGCTCGTTTGCATTTTGTTTTACTCGATAATTTTAAATTGTTGAAGATATAATGCGTAGCACAAAAAAATGTAAATAAATAAACAACATACCGGTTGCTTGAAGAATTTTTATTTATATGATATTGATAGACATACATACTTATATAATATCATATTTATTTACATATCGTGTATGTCACTGATGAATGAATGATAAGAGTATAGATGTATATTATATAGCGCCGTATTTACATACATACATATATGTATTTTATTGTACTTATAAGATATTATTCTATAAATGGAAATATTTTTAAAGAAATATTGTAATGTATGGCGATATACTTATAACAATATATATATACTATGCACGCATTAATATAGCATAATATTTAAAATTATGTTTACTATTTTGTACTTTTGTACTAAATTTAATATACATTTACCGCTTAATATTAAATCGTACTATAGAATATATGAAAAAGTTTTGAATTGATAATCGTTATGTGGAAGGTTAAAATCTGCTTTTGAAGAATGTATAAACATATAGTAACATATAGTATTATTAAAAAAATAATATTGTAAGCAGAGTGGCAGGCTGTGAACATACTAACGGTTCGTACGAGTATTTAAGGGTTAACAAAGGCAACTGTATTCTTCCTCGTTCTTTAAATTGTTTTAATCAAAAGAATTCCCTGACGTAATATGTGATTTTTTTAATCAAGAACTACTGCTTCTAAAAGTTTTTATTTTCTTATCAGTACAATTAATTTAAGTTGAGAGAAGAGAAAAAAAAGTTTTTATTTTCTTATCAGCACAATTTTAATTTTTCACAATTGCTTCATATAATATCATTCATATAAGACCAATAAAAACTTAAAACCGCAATTTTCAATTTTTTCATTTTTCTATTTCAAGATCGTTCTTTTTACTAATACTTTACATAAAATTTCTATTTTGCTGACACAATCATACAAATATCCATTCTGCACCCCTATTTAAATAATAAAACAATTAAAACAGCAAAACAATATTCTAAATTTTAAATTTTAAACTTTTATCACAAAACCACAAACATTCACTACATACTATAGGGTATTTTTATAATTTCACTACATCTTTACATTTATAATATAATCTATTCAAAACCAATACATGCTTCTAACAACTTCGACGGGTTCACTTATCAACAACTTCGACGGATACATGCCATATACCATCTCTACTGAAGTTTCAAGCTTCCTCCCACTCTACCCAATTTCAACTACCATTTCAAAACCTAATACTTCCGAAATCAACAACTGCGTCTGCACCGGCAGCTCCAGGCACTACAACTTCAACAAATAACATTCTCCCATTTAATTGTATCATTCAACCTTCTAATCCTAAAATCTACTTCATTATACCTTACACTTAATTCTCACTTTCAAATTAATGAACACTGTATTCAAAAACTTTCAAAATAACAAACACTAAATTCAAAATAACAAGTGTCAAAGTATTGTGATGTTATCTGACAGCCCCAGAAACCCCTTATCCTATCTACTAACCATGATGTTTATTTTATTTTATTTTATTTATTTTATAATTACACGTAAGACGATTAGTCTTCAAATTGTGTAATTTGTTTAACAGTAGGAAAAAAAAAATTAAAGAAAGATAATTCAAAAGAAAAAAAAAACAATAATTTACATATCGTTAATTAATAGATTAAATTAAAAAAATAACAGAAAACTAAATAATGAAAAAAAAAAATTAACATTATAAAACGTTAAAAAGATATTATAAGAAATATGATATAGTAGTAGATAGTTGCTTGATTAAACGCCTACTTATTGCATTAAGTATTCTTTGCAGATATTAATAAAACGATTATAATGATGAACATTGCGAATATAACTCGGCAACGTATTCCAAATACTAGGAACTCTAACAAAAAAGATAAATGTCTTTAATGACACCTGTGTCTCGGAAAGTTATTGTTCTTCGCTAATCTGCCAAAAACTAATTTGTCACTTAAGTAACTAAATAATTTAAGCATGATTTTCTTAAGAAAGCATATGTAGCGAAGTTTTAGAAAATTTTCCAAAGTAAAACCTAAAATCAATTTAGAAAAGTTTTCAACACTCTCCCACCTACGTCTATTAGTGACAAAGCGTGTACAGGCATTATAAAGAATTTACAAGCTATTAAGCTCATTGATGGTCATTCCAGAGTTCACTACCTCACAGTAAAGAAAATGTGGTATTATGAGAGCTTGTACAAGTTTCCTTTTGATCCATTCATTCCGAATATATGAAAACTTCCACATTTTACTAAGGCTGGAGTAAACTTTTTGCGATATATGATTGATGTGGTCGCACCATGTCAACGCTTTGTTGAAGATAACCCCGAAATTTTTAACCTTCTCTACATAATTAGTGGTTGAGTAGCTCATTTTAATTTTCGGTAGGTTAGAGGTATTCTGCAATGGATGTACGAATATTAGCAACGGAGCGATTAATGTACAGTTGAGCATCATCAGCATATAACCTACATTTAATTTTAGATAAACAGAGTGGTAGATCATTTATGTTCAAACTAAATAGCAGAGGTCCCAAAAGGGAGCTTTGAGGAACCCCACATTTAATATTCAAATAGTTTAATTTAACATCATTTATGCTTACAAATTATTTTCTTTAAGTGAGATAGTTATATATAAGAGAAATAGCTGATGTATCAAAATTAAATTGCGTTCTAAGTTTATAGCGTTATGTTTGATTGAGTTCTGGTATTTATATTCATTTGTAATACTATATCTTCATCTTGATTAGGTATAATTAGTGTGCATGTTTCATAATCTATTTTGTATTTGTTATCAAATAGAAAATCTCTACCTAAAATACCTTTTGTAGTTATATTTATTTCTTCATCTATCATGTGAAATTTATGTTTAATTAAATATTCTTCAATTTTTAGTTCTAAGTTTATTACACCCTTTGTCATAAAATTTTTATCTGTCATGCTATTTATTTGGCACACTTCGTTTTCTGATATTTGTTTACGTTGTTTTTAATTATAGATAAATCTGCTCCTGTCTATCAACAGTGTCAGATAATAATTCTTGTTTTTTCTTACTTTAATTATTTTTGTGCAGCTTTTATCATTGTTTATGCTGCTTATTTTCTGTTGAATTGATTTTGAGTATTTCTTTGCATGTTATTGGCATACCCCGGATTTCTTCGGCCGGGGCCGTTGTAGTTTCTCTGATTGTTGTTAGCAAACCTATAATTATTATAGTTGTTACTGTAATTATTGTTGCTATTATTTTTGTAATTACTACTATTATTTTACCTATAGTTTTTTCTACTCCCTAAAATTATTATTTTTTTTTTCTCTCTACTCTATTTACACCTATCTAATTTATAAAATGTGAATCTTACAATTAGTTAATATTTAGATATTAAGTAAATCATTTGAAAATTTGTTAAGTGACTTGTAATCAGAAATCCATTGGTATACTCTTTTTTTTCTGTATTTGCTTTTTCAGCAAAGTGTTGATTGTTTTAAAACCTTGAAACGAGATCAAAATGAGTGATTCGTAAAGCTTTGAAAGCTCGTAAAGTTTTAGCCTGTGGTACTCAGGATTCCTTGTTTTAAGTTTTCTGACCAGTAGGTTTGGATGATTGTCTAGTCTACTAAACTATTTTCTACTTCGCAGGTCTATCTCTTCTTTGACGGAACAAATTTGTAAATCATTTCTGATTGTTTCGTTGCGCACATACCACAGTGCGTTTGTTATTAATCTTGAAAACACTCGATTATCTCTATATTTGATACATTGGTTGTACCCCATAGTTCAACACCATATGTCCAAATTTGTTTCAGTATATATTTGTAAATCAAAGCTTTATTTTGCAATGATAACAAGGTTTTTTACCTAGTAACCAGTGCATACTATTTAGTTTAGTTCGAAGCTGTTTAATTTTGTTAAAAATATGTGTACGCCATGGTAGCTTTTGATCTAGGTGAAGTACAAGATATTTAGCTGAATTTGCCTGTGGAATGTCGATGCCGTTTAATGTGACAGGTGGACAGATATCTATTTTTAAGGTAAAGCTGACATGCACTGATTTGGCTTCATTGGCTTTAATTGTCCACTTTTTCAACCATAGCTGTATATCGTTCAAGGCGAGTTGCAGTTTTGCAGATGCATTTTCTGGAATTGTGCTAGAAGCTAATAACACAGTGTCGTCAGCATAGGTTACCATGGTTATTTCACTATTTCTTTTTTCTTTTTGATGATTTACCGTTTTGACATCTGGTATGTTATTTTTATTTTCAGTTTTATCTGGTACACCCAATCATACAGACAACTTTTGCTGCTTGCCATTTGGTTCTTTTGCAGGACTATCGAGCTTTCTTTTGATAGTGCGATTAGCTGATCACTTTTGGTTGACTGTTTTGTAAAAGTTGTTCCTTGTTTCATAGATGTGGATACCGTACTTTGTAATACCTCTTGAAGTTGGTGTTTCAATATTATGTTTTCTTCTTTTAAAGTTTGCAGCTCTTCGACTAGACCCCTTAAGATAGATTTGGTGTTGTCATCAAAAGTAGAAGCAATTTGTTTCAACTGCACACATTTATCATCCCCATTAGCATTGTTATTTAGAATACCATCGGAATTATTGTTATTGTTTATATTGCTGTTTATAACTTTGTTATTGTTGTTATTTATTTTTGTAGTACTATTTGTGTTTTTGTTATTATTGTGAATGCTTGTTTTGGGATTTTCAATTGTTATTTACATAAATGGCGGCGATCGCATAGTTTTACCCATATTTTCGCATTCTTTATTCTTTACTATTATTCTTTATTATTATTATTATTATTTTTATTAATATTATTTAGATAGATTTAGATAGATTTATAATTTATTTATTACAATGCAATCGAAAATGCAGATTTCGAAAATAATTTTCGTAGATCTTATTTGTAATAGAATTTTGACAGTTTGAGTTCAGTTTAACTAAAAAAAAAATTTTTTTTTTGTTTATTATGCGCGAAAATAAAGTTTTTTGCGCCTAATTGGAAATAGTAAGTACTATTTAATTTAATCACTATTATTTTTTGTTTTTTCTACTTCTAGATGTTCACTGTTGGATCACAACTGTTAAAATTATTTATTCTGAAATGCATGACGTTGCTTGATCGAACGTCATTGTCCATTTCAGCTGCCAGCTGGATTGCCTCATTGAAACTCTTTGGTTTAGTTTCCAAAATACTGATTTACATTTTTCATTTAGACAATTTTTAAAAGTATTTAGACCCAATTGGTCATTGTGTTTAATTATTATGCCTATATGTGAATCTCCTTGTTTCGATATTTGTATCTCATTTAATTGAGCTATATGTGTTTCTATCCTCGTAGCAAATTCATTTATACGTCTCTTACCTTGTATAATGTTTGTCAATTCAGTTTGTACTTTTGCTGCATTTTTATTTGGTTTGAAATTTTTAATTATTATTTTCTTACATTTTTCTAATGTATTGATTTCTTCTTCTGTTATTAACCTATTCTTAACCATATCTGAAAGTTTTGTAGCTAATATAAATTTTATTAGTTTAGTTCTTTCGGCTGCATCTTTAATATCTCTGCACTGAAATCAATTAAACCTAGAAAATTTGATACATCTTTTATATTTCCTTTAACCGTTTCGGGACGGAAACTTTTCCGTGGAGTAAATTTAAAAATTTTGTTATGGAGTTATTTCTTATGCAATTTGAAAAAAAGTAATTTCATATTTTTTTCTTTTAAGCTCCTGGAAAGGATATATGCTCCTGGGACAAAAATGTCCCATCCGTCCCTAAAAAGCTCAAAATAAATTAATAATAGTGAATATAAAATTAATTTGTTATAATAATTTTTATTAATTATCAGGAATAAAACCATAAAACTTGGCAAACAATTACTATTTTAGGTGACAATTTTTAGGTTATTTGGTTTGTCCGACTTTCTTTATTTTTTGTTGAGCAGTTAACACACCTTTTACGTTCTTTTGTGATAACTGGCAAGTGATTTTGCAAGTTTTGATTTATTTTTTTTTTGAATGGACCCCTTCGGTTGGTTCGCTTCACTTTCGACAGATTTCGTCCTGTTTCCATCATATTTTCAGCAAGTACAACTAAAAAGTTCAAGAAAGGCGTTTTATTTTGTCGTGGACGATTTATTTGTGAATCTATAATCCACGCATTTACAGCGGACATCATTATAAGACGAAAATCTACTTTGCGCCACCATTTATCAGACTTTCGGTCTAATTCGTATACGGTTGCCATCTTATTAGCCAAATTTACACCTCCCATTATGAGTCGATATGTTTTAACAATATTTGGGCAAGGTACATCTATTTTCGTGCCATCTTTTTGTTTTCTAGTTGCCGTATTTATTGTAGCTGCATGGTAGTTACTAAGAAGCATTACTGGTTTTGTATCTTGCCATAAAACCGCTAAGGAATCAGATGGATTGCATTTGAACACGAATTCCCCTCTATTTAATTTCTGTTTGATTTGTGGCAAGTTTTTTCTGTTTGTAATGCAGGTGCCTAAAGCTGGATAAGGCAAGTCATTAATTAATTTTACAGATTTAAAAAAGCGATCAAAGCATAGCGTTGTATTAGGATTTTTTATTGTGGAGGCTAATGTTCTTACAACACGTTCACCCAATGTTGATGAATCATATGAAGAATGATCTCCCTTACCAGAGTATATATTAAAGTCGTAAGTATAACCAGAAAGACTGTCACATCTCATCCAAATTTTGATCCCTCTCTTTACCGGTTTCAGCGGCATATATTGCTTCAAAGTAGATCGTCCCAAAAATTTTGTCATTGACTCATCAATACTCTGAAAAGGTGAGTATTCTCTGGATTTCTGAAAAGTAGTTTTCAAACAATCTACCAAATCTTGTACAAAATAAGTCTTTGATCTTTGATTTTCGGGAAACGACAATGATGAAAAATATAGTTTTGACATCAGAAATAAAAAGCGATCTCGCGAAATAGATTTTTTTATGTATTCATTTCTTAATGAAGTATTGTTGGACCAGCAATGCTTAAGAGCTGGTACACGATTATAGGACATAAGAAACGTACATCCTAATAATAATAATATGTATTAGTATTAGTTTTGTCATGTCTTTTTCTAGTTTTATTATAGATATCAATTCTTTCGTTAGTGCAGTTAACTATATGATTAATTAAACTTTTAGGCACTAATTTATGAAATATTTCAAGCGGCTTCATTCCACGAGTAAAATATTTATTAAGTTGAAAGATGGGGTCGCTATTTATTTTTAGTCTTGGTTCGAAAGTTGGCAGGGGATCCATCCAAATATCAATGCCACCAATATTTTCACTTGCTTCATTTATTTCGTTACCATTTTCAAAATCTTCATCTTCGATCAGATTATTATTTTCATCTATAAAATCCAAGTTCGATTCGGAATCTGAATCCGAAAAACTATAATCACTAGGCTTATACGAAGAACCACTGTCTTCAAATGGTTCATACAGTAATCTTTCTATTTCTTCTTCATTTATTTGTATTTTTCTTTTTCTTTCCATTTGTTTCTGTTAGAACAAAATATTTTATTATTATAAATATTAAGTTATTAATGACGACTGGGATAATAATGTCCCATAAAAAACCCTATTGGGAACATTTTATCCCAAAAGAAACTTACTCAATTTTATGTTTGTGAAAATCCAGTATTTTCGTAATATATGACATTTATTTATTCTCAGTATGTAATATTAACTTTATTTTATCCGTGTTTTACATAAATTATAACTCAAATCACATTTTTACACAATAAATAATAAGAACATATACACGTCTTACAAAAGTTTTCGTGGAAGCACACAACAATTCTTGACAGTTGATCACAAATTTTTGGCGCCAATTCAAATATTCGTTAAATATTTTAAATAGAAAAGCTTAGTTCTGAGAATAGCATTGAACAGATAAGTAGTGTATTTAATGCCTTTGGTAGATAGTTCTTTTAGAATTTTCCCGTCTATTTTATCATATCCCGATGTTTTCTTGTTGCTTATCCCATTGATTTTCAACTCCTTTTTTTTGATATTTTCTTCGTTTCTTGCCCAATATCTATAATGTTTTCTTATTGACAGAATATGTATTTGCGGTCTCTTAAGATTTTTCGTTGCCTTCCATAAAGAAAAGTTGGTATTATCAGTAGGTGTTAAATGTTTTAAATAATTTGCAATCGATTCATTGATTTTATGTAGCAGTGTTTTGACATTTTTCTTAGCCTTATTTAATTTTGCTTTATCTGCGGGAGATCTAGTTCTTTGCCAAATTTTTCTTAGTTTTTTTTTTGCTCTATTTCTTGTTTAATGTCGTCTGGGTAAATATCTTGCGTTATTTGTTTTTTACGATCTCACTAAAGTTACTGATCGCTATCGAGATCTCATTTTGAGTTTGAAAAGGTATATTGAATGACAATTTGCCATCTGCTATGGTTCTAAATTTGTTCAAGTTGGTGTTGCTTGTATGCAACGTTGTAAATTTGGTTCTTGTATGATGGTTGTCTTAGTAGATATAATTACTGGACTATTATCGGATGGAAGGTCAAAGCATGGCTCTATCAATAGATGGTTACTACAAATTCCTTTTGTAATGCAGAAGTCTATAACATCTGGAATTTTACTTAAATCTGTGGGCCAATATGTTGATTGACCTGAAGAAACACTGTTAAGTCCACATTCATTCATAGCCAAAAGCAATTGCCCACCTCTGTGAGTGATGATTCTGGAGCCCCAATGCGTGTGTTTACAGTTGTAGTCACCTCCAACTATGCATTTGTTATCAAGTGTTTTGAAAAGTTCGACGAACTGTGTTGATCTAATATTATGTTTTGGTGGACAATATAGAGCCAATATCGTAATAGAGCCATTATAATTTTCCGCCGACAAACTAATTGCTTGCAGATAATCTTTGTTATATTTGTTTAATTCGAAGTGTTTTAGTGAACTTCTGACGATGATTGCTGATCCTCCATGAGCTGTTCCATCTGGGTGTTTGCTATCATAGATGTTGTAATTTTTTATTTTAAAATAACTTCAATTAGTAAAGTGTGTTTCCGAAATTAGTAGTATATCAATTTTGTTTTGACTTAGAAATAATTTCACTTCTTGCGTATGTTGTGCTAGGCTGTTGGCGTTCCAGTAAGCTAGTTTAAGTAGTTGAGACATAACTAAATTTGTTTGTGACTGTGGATAGCATATTTAACATTATGCTCATATTTGTTGTGTGAAATTCAAAGGAGTGGTGATCTTCTGCATATTTTACACATCTAGGATTCCTATGGCAATATTTACTAGTGTGACCATAACGCTGACATGATATGCATTGTGGAATTTCGTTTTTTGGATGTGGTGGTTCGAAGGATACTATTGTATGTAGCATTTTTTGTATGGAGTATATCGCTTTATTGCTCGTGTTAAGGGCTTAATTCTATATAAAATAACGGCAATTATTTTTTAGTTTTACGTTATTTAATATTGTACACATTTGTAACTGTGTGTCCAAAGGTTTCCAATTCATTGGAATTGCAATGATTTTGGCGATGTAGAAGGATGTAACTCTCAAATAACCACTCTAAAGCTCCTTTCTGATTTCATTTTGTACGTGTGGTACTCTTGATTTTTATCCGAGAGAGCTTTAACTATTGCTCTATATGTTTCATGCTTAGATTTTAACCTCTTCACTGTTCATGACTTTAATTTCGTGCTGACCATAAGCTATCTCTTTATGTAGTTTCGTGAGGGGAAACATATTTTGTACTTTGGCCACGAATATTGGTGGTGGTTTGGATGCTTTTTGGTTTAGTTTTTCTTTTTGATGATTTACCGTTTTGATATCTGGTATCTTATTTTTATTTTCAGTTTTATCTGGTAAACCCAATCATACAGACAACTTTTGCTGCTTGCCATTTGGTTCTTTTACAGGACTATCGAGCTTTCTTTTGATAGTGCGATTAGCTGGATCACTTTTGGTTGACTGTTTTGTAAAAGTTGTTCCTTGTTTCATAGATGTGGATACCGTACTTTGTAGTACCTCTTGAAGTTGGTGGTTCAATATTATGTTTTCTTCTTTTAAAGTTTGCAGCTCTTCGACTAGACCCCTTAAGATAGATTTGGTGTTGTCATCAAAAGTAGAAGCAATTTGTTTCAACTGCACACATTTATCATCCCCATTAGCATTGTTATTTAGAATACCATCGGAATTATTGTTATTGTTTATATTGGTGTTTATAACTTTGTTATTATTGTTATTTATTTTTGTAGTACTATTTGTGTTTTTGTTATTATTGTGAATGCTTGTTTTGGGATTTTCGATTGTTATTGACATAAGTGGCGGCGATCGCATAGTTTTCCCCATATTTTCGCATTCTTTATTCTTTACTATTATTCTTTATTATTATTATTATTATTATTTTTATTAGTATTATTTAGATAGATTTAGATAGATTTATAATTTATTTATTACAATGCAATCGAAAATGCAGATTTCGAAAATAATTTTCGAAGATCTTATTTGCAATAGAATTTTGACAGTTTGAGTTCAGTTTAACTATAAAAAAAATTTTTTTTTGTTTATTATGCGCGAAAATAAAGTTTTTTGCGCCTAATTGGAAATAGTAAGTACTATTTAATTTAATCACTATTATTTTTTGTTTTTTCTACTTCTAGATGTTCACTGTTGGATCACAACTGTTAAAATTATTTGTTCTGAAATGCATGACGTTGCTTGATCGAACGTCATTGTCCATTTCAGCTGCCAGCTGGATTGCCTCATTGAAACTCTTTGGTTTAGTTTCCAAAATACTGATTTACATTTTTCATTTAGACAATTTTTAAAAGTATTTAGACCCAATTGGTCATTGTGTTTAATTATTATGCCTATATGTGAATCTCCTTGTTTCGATATTTGTATCTCATTTAATTGAGCTATATGTGTTTCTATCCTCGTAGCAAATTCATTTATACGTCTGTATAATGTTTGTCAATTCAGTTTGTACTTTTGCTGCATTTTTACTTGGTTTGAAATTTTTAATTATTATTTTCTTAAATTTTTCTAATGTATTGATATCGTCTTCTGTTATTAACCTATTCTTAACCTTATCTGAAAGTTTTGTGGCTAATATAAATATTATTAGTTTAGTTCTTTCGGCTACATCTTTAATATCTCTGCACAGAAATCAATTAAACCTAGAAAATTTGATACATCTTTTGTATTTTCTTTAAACAGTGGTATAATTTTTATAGCTGTTGTTAATTCAAAATTCGTCATTTCTTCTGATGTTTCCATTTTTACTTTTAAATACGATGTTATTTGTCTAATAATTTCTTTTAGTTTTAGATTTATTTTTAAAAATTTAATTTGAAAATCCCTTTTAATATTTTTGTCATAATATTCCCAAACCTCATTTATCTCTTCTATATAAGAGTGAAGGTAAGTTCTTGTTGGGTTCTTTTTTTAGTAAGGACTTTAATCTGTTTTTCTTACATCCATAAAAATATTAATTTAATTTAGAAATATTTTCATTTTTATGCTAATGAAAAATTAATTTAAAAATTCTAGAATTAATATTAAAGTTAATCTAACTTAAAAAAAAATTTTTTTTTTTTATTTATTAGTTTATTTTTTTAAAATGTAGTAAAATGTAAATGTTCCTATATAATGTAATATAATAAAATTTAATATTTTTTTTTATTTATTTTCAAATTTGTAATTTCTTAAATCTATATTCGTTTCAATATCGAGTCGTCGTTGAGTAAACATCAATTAAATAATTCAATTTTAATTGAATTTCTGAAAAAAAAAATATATATAAATTTTATTTTATTAAAAAAAAAAAAATAAGGAGAGCATTATTTTAATCAAATTTTAAATTTCAAAATCAATAAAAATAAATTTCGACCAGGGTAAAGGCAATTATGCTATTCCGTCTGGAATTAAGGAAGATGAAGATCGAAATGAAAAACATAAAATTCATAGTGTTGGTTCCTTTTTAACAGAAGACGAAAGAATGATGGATAGGCCACAAGTTATTAGTAATATTATTGTTAAGGATTTATCAAAAGTACCTCAAAATACAAATAAAAGGAAATGGATGGACGTAAAATCCGTACTAGAACAGAGTGCAGATAAATTTATTTTTGTAAAAAATAAAAAATTTAATAAAAATAATTCTAATTCAAAAAGCATGACCGTTGATGATGCAAAATTTAAAAATCAAAACAGATACGCGATTCTTGATGACAACATAACTGTTGAAGATAGCAGTATGAATCCACCTAATCATAATGTGACTGGCGGTAACAGTTTTGTTAGAGTTGGTGATAGTCATGTTAATTTCAACTCTAATAGAATTGTGGCAGGTGGGTTGAAATTTTGCCCCCAAATTTTATTACGGGCATGAAAATTACTTCCCTGGAAAATTTCATAAAATTAGCGGCTAAAGAATGTAAAATTGAGGTGCCGAAGTTTAAATTCATTTCTGTTGGCTTCTTAAAAAAAAAGTATTTGTTGAAAATAGTAAACTACATAAATTTTTAATTGATGAACTAAAGAAGTCAAGGATTGCAGCGTTTTCATTTGCACCAAAGGATTTGAGAAAACCTACAATTCTTCTAAAAGGTCTTGATGCTGGCTCAAATGTTGATGATATCAAGCTGGAGATACTCTCCAACGTTCCGAATATTAGCATCAGTAATATTTCGCATTTTATAACTCCAAGATCTAGAAGGGATAATATCCCAAGGAATATTTTTGTCGTACAATTAAATGAAGGACAAGATTTAAGACAATTAGCAAATATAAGATACTTACTACACACAAGGGTTGTATGGGAGAGGCCGAAGAATAGAGAAATTGTTAGGTGTTTTAGATGTCAAAGATTTGGTCATACAAAAAATTATTGTGCTAATGTGGTTCGCTGTTTAATATGTAGTGATGTGCACGATTCTGAGATATGTATATCGAAGGGCAAATCAAATATAGAGGGAGCATCGCCTGTTGTAAAATGTGTAAATTGTGGCTCTGAGAACCATATAGCTAGCTATAAGGATGTAAAGTGTACTTGAGATACAAGGAGAGAAGGGATAAGCTAGGTCATGGGTGTGAAGAATCGGCGAGTGCAAGGAAGGGAGTGGTTCCTGGTGGGTTGAGTGAGCCAATTATGTCTGGTAAGTTTTATGCCACAGTGTTGAAGTCAGCCCCACAGAATAACTGCAGAGATATAGGGCGGGATTGTATATCTGACTTTGTAAGAGAGTCTGAGAATTTATTTAGAATGCCATTGAGTTTATTAATTTGTAAAATTAAGACTTTTTGGCCGAATTATATTAAAATTAGTGACGCGAATGAGAAGGCGATGGCGTACTTAGGTTTTGTTGGATCTTTATGTGCTCCGTGATGAGTGAATCGAAAGTACTAACTCTGAAGGTCAACTCTTTGGTGTCTCATGAAAGAAGGCTTTCACTTTATTACATGCTTAAACAAAACGATATTGATATTGCGCTGATCTCTGAAACAAGATTAAAGCGCTTTCATAAAGTGGAAATTAAAGGATATATTTTAATAAGAAACGATTTCGGAAGAGGAACTGGAATATTAATAAAAGATAAATTTCAGTTTAATGAAGAAAGAAAGAGTTCGATATCAATGGGCATTTGTCTTATATGTTTGAAACTAAATGACGAATTTAATAACTCAAAAAAAATTTTAATTGGTAGGGTATATGTTCCACCGAATGTTGGCAAGCCAATAATAGTTGATTTAAGTGATTTGTTTAACTTTAGTAAAAAATTTAATGGTTTGATTGTGGGGGGTGATTTCAATTCAAGGCATTTGCAATGGGGTGACACAATAATGAATAAAAGCGGCGCAAGTTTTTATGAATGGTTCTTTGATGAAATCTATCTACATGCAGATTTATATTATACAGATGGCCCAACTTTTCCGAGGTAATCGTCTAAGCTCGACTATTTCCTCGTTTGCTCTACTTTAAGCGTAACTGAAGAAGGTTGTAAAACTCTATCATCACCATCTGATCATTTTGCAATCAAAATACATATTAAACTTAGTACATACAAAGTGCAGGAAGTTCTTAAATCTATTTCTTACTCTTTTGATGAAATCAACTGCGAAAACTTCAGAAATGATTTAGCCTACAAACTTGAAAGTGTATGTGAGTAGATAGGTAGGCACTTGGGCCAGACAAGTCAGTAGGTCAAGGTCACCCGGAAGTAGGTCAAGGTCACCCAGAGGTAGGTCAAAGCCACCCGGAAGGCCAGACAGGAAGTATGTCAAGGTCATTTTAAAAGTAAGTCAGACTGGCGGCGATCGTCAGTTGTTTATAAAGATTGTATACTTGGTTTAAGTAATAGGTGTGCAGGAAGATAGTAGGAAAAAAAAATGCTTTTTCATACAATGTAAAGAGAAAAAAAAATATACCTATACGTTTCTTTAAAATTAAAAAAAGTGCAAACTGGTTTTTTAGATCATAGATGAAGAATCAACAAAGTTAATGCAATTTTGAGATGCATTGTTTTGTCTTTTTTTCTTGTTTTTTCTTTTTTTTATGAAGTATTTAAAGAAGAGGAAATAAAAACCATTAATTAATTGCGAGTATCACAGTATAAGATTTTATTGTTATGTAAGAATATTGACAAAAATATGAATAAAAAGAAAACAAACAGGAAATCAAAAATATCTAACATGTGGTTTAAGTAATAGGCGTGAATGGAAATAGTCAGAAAAAATGCGTTTTTATAAAATGTAAAGAGAAAAATTTAAACAAATTAAGTGTACCTATGCGAATTTTTAAAATTAAAAGAAAAAAGTGCAAAGCTAGTTTTTAAAACTGAATCAACCTTGACCAAACTGATATTTTGAGATGAATTTTTTTCTTTTCTTTTTTGTTCTGATGAAATATTTAAAGAAGAGGAAAGAAAAAATTATTAGTATTTTTAAATTTTATTGATATGTAAGAATGTAGAACAAAAAAAGATGTATTCTTATGTTGTGTTAAAAAAAAAAATAAAAGAAATTTATTTATATGTTTGAAATAATTTTTTATTTAAAAATATTTTACAATTTTATAGAAATCTGTGCTGTCTTAATCTAACATTTTTTCTTTTAAAAGATACATATATACATTATAACAATTTTTAACAGCACATCTGAAATTGTTGTTTAATAAATGTATAGGACAATTTGATTTAAAGTTATCAATCTTTTGTAATGACGGCAAGTTTCTGCTTAAACCTTCTATTTTATCACTGTCAATGTACTTTTGAAGGAATAGTTTTTTTTGTTGTCCTTTAACATAAATTTTTTCAGCTGACTCTAAATAGTGTTTTAATATACATTTTACATCTAAATATTCAACTAGACCGTTATTTCATTTAAGTCCATTTATTTCATTTTCGCAATACTGGTTATTATATTTCATATCCGGACTAAGTTCCTCTGAGGGGTACGGTGTACGGAAGTGATAGACAGTTGGAATTAAACTTCCTTTTTCAAGTATGGTTAATTCTTTTAGGAAATATTGCTTTTCATTTCCTTGTAAAAATTGTAGGTGAACTATGAGAACTCGTTTAACCATGTCGACGGTTTGTGTAAGAATACTCATTAGAATAAATAACTTTACATTTATATTCACTTCGGCAAAAGAGCTTTTCATATAAATATAGGTTAACAGTGCTATTTTTAACTAATACAACTATGCTATTTCATCCATTTACAATGATAGTAGCGGGGCCATCATGCTGTGGTAAAACCACTTTTATTCATAATTTAATAAAGTATAAAAAAGAAAATATACAACCACATATTAATAGAATTATTTGGTGTAATCCAGACAAAAATGCCGTTCCAAAATATTTAAAAGATGTGGAATATAGTAACACTATTCCGGATTTTAATCACAATCAAGAACCTTTGTTAATATTATCGATGATATGATGTTAAATTCCCATGATAAGTATGTATGTGATTTATTTACTAGAGGATCGCACCATAGACATTTATCTGTAATATTTGTAACACAAAATGTTTTTCACCAGGGTAAATTTTCAAGAGATATTTCGCTTAACTGTAAATATCTAGTACTTTTCAAAAATCCAAGAGATAAATCGCAGATATTACCTCTAGCTCGCCAAATATATCCCAATCAAATCAAAGCATTTGAAAAAGTATATAATGAAGTGACGTCAGAACCATACGGGTATGTATTAATAGATCTTACTCAAGACGTTAATGATATATTTTGATTAAGAAGTAATATATTTGGAAAAGGTTTGTGTTTTTGTACAAAAGATCAATTAGAACAATTTGGCAAAGAATATGAAAAGTCAACCGTCTTGTTTGAAGGTCAACCGTCATGCTCTAAACCGAAATTTCAGAAAGTAATTATAAAACATTGTGACCCTGAAGTAATCAAAACATTTTGTGAAGTTGCTTTAAATATTTTAAAAGGTAGTTGTAATCTAAGTAAAAAATCAACAACCCAATTACGAAAGTATAAAAAGGAATTGAGATCCCTCATTTGCCGCCAAAAATCTATAAATAGTAAAAGAAAAATCATTATTCAACGTGGTGGATTTTTACCTACACTTCTTGGTGCAGTACTATCAGGGATAATCGGAAATTTTATAAAATGAATAATACAACGTTTAACAAAATGATTATACTAAAACCCGAGATTTATGAGAAAATGAAACAAAATGCAGACTTTGAATTAAATGAGTTGGATAACAATATGAAAAAAATATAGTTAAATAAATATCTAACACACACTCAAAAATGGTATTTATACAGACAAAATCTATTTAAAATAAGAAACAAAAATAGAGTACTTCCTAGAAATAAAGAGGAGAAAGTAAAAATTACGGAAACAAAAGGTACTCAAACTCGTGCAAAACCAATGTATATAGATGCGGAAGCTCAATCAGATTTTCCTGAATATAAGAATGTAGGAATACAAGTTGTTCCTGAAGAAGAAGAAGTATATGAAAAAGAAGCTGATGACGAAGTATTTGATGATGAAATTCAGGAAAATGTTTTAACAAAAGCATTGTCAGCTGCTTCAGTTGGAGAACGTTTTAGAAAAAGAAAATCGATTAGAAATCAAAATGTACAAATTTTTGAAGCTGATACAGGAGACATTATAACTGTTCCTTTAGAGAGCCCAAGCCCACCAACGAAAACAGAAAAAACTATAAATAGCAAAGAGTTGAATAATTCATCAAGACGTGTTTTCAGGTCAGCAGTAGGTAATACTCAAACAGAACTTAATTTTCCAATTCGTAAGAATAAATCCGCAAGCTCATGGACAACATACAAGTAAATGATGAATTTTATGTCACTTTACTTAGTGATTCATCTATGAACTATTATCCAGAAAATTCATTATCATCTTTTACAAAAAAAATGAATAAATACATGTGTGATTCAAGGTGGAAAGTCGGTATTTCAGAAATGTATGTTAATGATTTCGTTCCAAATGTGTATGGTGAAGAATGGGAAAAAAGTACTCAAATATTTATTAAAGGTATGCAGAAAGATAAAGGTATGCATAAAGTTGGAACATCATATATTCCATACATAGAAAAACAAATGATATGCGACTGGAAAGTTTTTCTACTACCAACACTAATTCAAAATATACGCCCACTTAATAGGTTTACAAGAAAAGAAGTTGAACGACAGTTGATTTGGGGAATTTTTAATTTTATAAACGATGAAGTTCATTATACACAACCAACAAAAGCTGAGGAGATGCCTAAAAATTTAAGTTACACCACAATATGTGTTACTAAGCCTAAAATAGATATAAAAATAAGAGTAAATTACGCTTATACCCTCGAAGGACTTTTGACAACATGTTTCAATTAAGTATCTTTTGAAGTTACAGATTTTAAAAAATATAAATCACGTGTAATAGAAGCTTTCAAAACTTTCATAGATAGTGTACAATTGATTTCCATTAGTAAACCAGATATGTTTTTTATATACACAGACATAATTGAACCGCAAAAAATAGGTGATAAAGATATAAGGTTTTTAAGATCTGTTAACATACAAAATTCTTTCACTGATACTGTAAAAGAATTCAGTAATATTCAATATTGCAATGTGAAGAAATCATTTAATAACATTTCATTACTTTTATGTGATAAATATGGATACAAAATAAACTTTTCCACTAGTTCAATTCCGACAAAAATTGTATTACATTTTAAAAAAGTATAAATAAAAGCGATTTTACAAAACTATATATTATTTTATTTTATTCATTATGGAGAGAGCGTACTACAAATATTATTTAGTTCAATCAGGAAAGGGTCTTGAGGATATTGGTCCTTTGTTACACTCAATTGTACCTTACCAAAGGGGACGAGGGTTAGGGAGCTTTTTCGGTGGTCTTTTTAGATATTTAAAACCAATATTTACGTCTGGAGCTAATATATTAAAAAAAGAGGTTATTAACTCTGGTATTAATGCATTATCTGATATTGCCACAGGTGCAAATGTAAAAGAAGTAGTTCAAGATCGAAGTAAAGAGATAATGAAAAATGTAAGACGAGGTGCAGTACGGAAACTCAATGAAATGTATGGACAAGGCAAAAGAAAACGAAGAAAACCTATAAAAATACCTCTCATTAATAATTTAAATTATTTTACGTCGAAGCGACGCAAAGTTAATAACAAAAATAAACAAAAAGATATTTTTGAATAATTATGATTGAATGTATGAAATCAGAGCTTGATATTTTTAAAACACAGCCTATTCAGTCAAGTATTTTACGATCTGAAGAAGTTTCCTATAACCCTATTGCTTCTTTAGATAATCCATCTGTCATAGAATTTGTTTCACTAGGGCACGGTGATACATATAGAGACTTGTCTTCGACTTATCTAAAATTAAAAGTACAAATTTTAAAAAAAGATGGAACTCAATGGAATAAAGATAAAAAAAACTGATGGATAAGATAATATTGGATTGGATTGGATCTCATAAATAATGTCGATGTTCGAGTTATCCTAACATTAGAAAAACCAGATTTTTACCTCTTTACAGATGATACTGATGAATCTCAACTGAAAATTTTAGAAGCCACTTTATTTATGAGACATGTAACAATTAATCCTAGTGTACTATTAGCACATAATGCTGTATTGGAAAAAACTAATGCCAAATACAATTACAAACGGATAGAGGTAAAAACTTTTACCATTCCACAGAATAGTTCATCAATATCACTTGATAATGTTTTTATTGGACAGTTGCCAAACACAATCATTTTTTGCATGACAGAAAATACAGATTACTCTGGAAAAAGGTCAAAAAACCCATACAATTTTAAACATTTTGATATTTTACAATTTGTGTTAAACGTAAATGGTGTTCAAATACCTAATTCAGCAATTGAAACCAGTTTTTCAGATGAAAATAATTGCTGTACAAGAGCATACAGTACACTTTTTTCAGGAACTGGAATTTACCATAATGATAAAGGTCATCAGATAACAAAAACCATGTTTAGTAACGGGTTTTTCATTCTAGCTTTTGATTTAACTCCAGATGCATCAGGAAATGAAGTGTGTCAAGGTCTACTAAATCAAGGTACAGTTAGAATTGAGGCAAGGCCATCAAAACCACTTACATCTACACTGACTGCTATTGTTTATGGAGAATTTGATGCGAGTTTACAAATTGATAAAAACCGAAATATATTCTCAAACCTATAAATAGCATACATAAAAGTAAATTTGAATATTTGACAAAATGTCACTGTCTTGTGCACTTCTGGATGTAACATTTTGTAGTGATGATGTGATAATAATACCTTGTTTGCGAAATATATTTGTATAGTTGGTTTTAAAGAATCTTGTAAAAAGTTTGTAAAAGAGCTCAAGTATAAATTTTCAACTAGGGATTTTATAAATGATAATTTTGATAATTGCTCTTTTGGAACTGTGTACAACGACAAAATAAATAAAGAGCTCTGTCAAATACTAGAAAAATTTGATGTTATTATAACAAATAAAAAAATCAAAAAAGAGTTTTTATCAAATTATATAAAAGAAACAACTAAAGTATATGACTTGAGTAAATTTGATTGATGAATACCCTAGAGATAAGTGACGTATTAGGATGTAACAAACACACACGTAAATTTTTTAAAGGAGTTTTTGCTCTGGATCAACTCCCCAGAATAATTGAAAAACAAACTTTTTTAATTGTAAACACTGATAAATCAAAAGATCCGGGAACACATTGGTTAGCTATTTTTAAGCCAAAGAATGGCTGTGTTGAATATTTTGATTCGTTTGGTAGAAAACCAGATAAATTAAAAATTTTAAGTTACTTAAAAAACCAATGTATAATTTTTAATAAGAAACAGTTACAAAGTAACTATTCAGATGTCTGTGGGCAATATTGTTGTGTTTATACGTGGTATAGATGTTGCGGTTATAGTATGAACCCTTTTTTAAAAAAATTTAATAAAGGAAATCAACTAGAAAACGATAAGTATATTTTAAGTACCTTTCAAAATGTATTTGGAAAATATAACTAATTACAAATTTGTGTTCCTAAAACGTATAAATAATAAAAACAATATAAACAGGTTTTAGTAAAATTAAAGGAATGGAAGCACCATGTCAGAACACAAATTTATTGCTAAGTTACACATATTTTCTCAATAAGAGTCATACATTAAAAATTGCTGTTGGATTTGACTGTGAATCATTTGAAGCCTCAAGTATAATTCACCGTATTGGTAAAAAGTCAATTGTCTTAAAATATCATGAATGGAATAAATTTTATTACGGATTTAACAAAAAACTCGATAAACTGATAATAAAAGATATAAAACAGAACTTTCATCATGGACTAAAATCAGCGAACGGGAAAAGTATAAGTATTAACAAAGAAGAAGCAGAGCAGTTCTACAATTTAAGCGATTTCCTTCACGCAGTGATGGCCTATTATAAATACTGATTATGCTGCTGATTATTTATGTCCCAAATTTCATTAAATAGAACTGCTTCCTCATCTTCCTCAATTTCTTCTTCCACTTCTTCTTCTTCTTTGTCTTCTAATTCTACCATTTGGAACGGTGGTATAAATTCCTCAGTTTCTGCTAAATCTTCGTTGTCCATGGTGGACGTAATTTAATTTTCTTGTATCTGACCTATTACACCTGATGTGGAATCAGGCAGTATTTCAGCGAGTTGTTGAGCAGTCAGAATGGAAATGAATTAAATTTGAAAATAAAAGTTGAGTTATATACTCATGCAGAAAAGTAAAGCAAATTAAACTCAATTAGATGATTAGTTTAAACCATGCTTTGGTCTATCATTTTATGTATAATAATTATTATAACATTACGTTTAACATTTTTAAAACAAAATGTCAAGAGCTCAAATAGTGACTGAAATTGATAGACAGGCAAGACGTAAATTTCTTAGAAGAAAATTCAAACAGAAAGGTCTAAATGACACGTGGCAAATCGATTTAGTCTATCATTTCGACTATGGAAAATTTAATAATGGTTATAAATATATGCTGACGGTCATTGATACTTTTTCCAAATATGCCTATGCTGAACCTGTGAAAACAAAAAATGCTGAAAATGTTTTAAATGCCTTAAAAACAATTATTGTTAGAGCTAAAGTTATACCAAAAAATATTCACTCTGATCAAGGCAAGGAATTTTTTAATTTACAATTATTATATGAAAGTTAATTACAAAAATTATATGAAAGAAAAATCAATCAATCATTATCACACATTTAGCGAATTAAAAGCATCAATTGTTGAACGATTTAACCGTACATTGAAAAATTCTATGTGGAAAAAATTTAGTTTAAACGGGAATTATAAATTGTTACCTATTATGCAATCATTAATAAAAGAATATAATTCAACAAAACATAGCACAACAAAACTTCCTCCTGAAAAAATTACAAAGAAAAACGAAAAAAATATACTGCGGAATATATATACTGAGCCTAAAATTTTTCAAAAAAGTAAATATAAAACTGGAAATTTTGTAAGAATAAGTAAATATAAAGGTCATTTTGAAAAAGGTTATCAACCGAATTGGTCAACTGAAGTATTTAAGATTGATAAAATCAATAATACTTATCCTGTTACATATCAATTATCGGACTATACTGATAAGCCAATTTCTGGGGGTTTTTATCAAGCTGAGCTTACACCTGTAAAATACCGAGATACTTATCTTGTAGAAAAAATTCTGAAAAAGCAAGGAAAGAGAGTTTTTGTTAAATGGCTAGGTTTTGATGACACACATAATACTTGGATAAATTCAACAAATATTGTTTAATATCTGTAAAATAAAACTCTAATAAGCACCTGAAAATAAAACTTGAAAACATCTGAAAAATGAAATAAAATCTTAACATCTGAAAAATGAAAATAAAATTAAAACAGTAGAAAATTTCTTTGAAATAAATTTTTTTTTTATTAAATAAAATTTTTTATATAAAATTAGTCTAAAACTATTACTGATTTGTGGCGAATTCAAAATCACCATTCTTCTTTTAAATTTAATTGGCTTTCCTCATTTATGAGGAAATATTCATTTTTTTCGATTTCCTCACGGAAATCATTATCTTCAAATACCCCAACTTTTTGATGCGGTATAAATATAATATTATTTAGGGTCTCGAAGACACATTTTTCACTGTAAACGGTTTTTAACTTTTTAATTTTATTTATTTTATAGAGCCTACTTGGCTCCATATCTTTAACTTTTAAAAATTTAAAAGCTTTTTTTTTTGTTAAATTAAATAATTCCGCCAGTTTTCTTTTTCTGATGGGATTTGATGTTGCCTTACTCTGATAATCTTGTTGTTGCTGTAGTTGCTGTTGTTGCTGTTGCTGCGGTTGTTGCTGTTGTTGTGGTTGTTGATGTTGTTGTTGATGATGATGCTGTTGATGTAGTTGTTGTTGTTTTTTTTCAACATTCTTACATAACAATAAAATCTTATACGGTGATACTAAGAATTTTTTTCTGTCCTCTTCTTTAAATACCTCATAGAAAAAAAGATAACAAGAAGAAATAAAAGCATCTCAAAATTGCATCAATTTTGTCAAGGTTGAATCTTTATGTAATATTTAGAAACCAGTTTGCACTTTTTCTTTTAATTTTTTAAAAATTAGTTTTAAAATTTTGAAGAAACGTAGTTACACATCTTTTTGTTCTGTTTTCATTTTTCTCTTTAAATTTTATAAAGCATTTTTCTTATTCTTTTCATATACGCCTATTACTTAAGCTAAGTATACATCAACAAGAAGCATACCTGTACCACGTTAGATATTTTTGATTTCTTGTTGTTTTCTTTTTATTCATATTTTTTTCTTGAACACAGAATAAATCTGTTTTATTTTTATATTCTTGTTTTCAAAATAGGTGACAAATGCAATTAACCTGACTTGAATTTTTTTCTTTTTTTATTCTTCACAGATTATGCAACATACAATGGACTTAAGCATGGACTTGGACATGTTAGTCGTTAAGTACTTCCCCAGCTTTAATTTCCTGGTTGTCTTCTTTTCATTCATATTTTTTTTTGAACATTCTTACAAACAAAAAATATCTTACACGACACACCGACAATAATCATTAGTTTTTTTCCTTTATCTTCTTTAAATAGTTAAAGTAGAAAAAAAACAACACAAATAGTTAGGTACATCTAAAAACGCATAATTTTTTTTCAATGGTTTGATCATTATGTAGACAGAAAAACATGTTTGCACTTTTTCTTTATCAATTTTAAAGATGCGTTGTACCTTTTAAAATTGTTCTATCTTGTACGTTTAAACTTTTTTTATTTTTTTCCTTTTACATACATTAACATTTTTTTGTTTCTACTTTTCATATGCGCCTATTACTTAAGCCAAGTATAAGTATACATCAATAAGAAGTAGACCTGTACCACGTTAGATATTTTTGATTTCTTGTTTTTTTTTCAACATTCTTACATAACAATTAATTAATGGTTTTTCTTTCCTCTTCTTTAAATACTTCATAAAACAAAACGAAAGAAAAAAACAACAAATAAAAAAACAACAAACAGCATCTCAAAATTTGCAAGCATAAAAAAAAAATTTTTTCTTACTATTTCCATGTTTACCTATTACTTAAAACAAGTATACAATCCTTATAAACAACAAGAGTTGTCTGACGGTCGCCGCCGCCTGTCTGACCTACTTTTATGTCGTCAACCTACTCCTGTCTGACCTAATTACAGTTTGATCTACTTCCGGGTGGCCTTGACCTACTTACGGGTGACCTTGTCCTACTGACCTGTCTGGCCCAAGTGCCTACCTATCTACTTATGTGCAGCAAAAGATAGAATCATTGATAACAGTGAAATAGATAACCATGTTGCGGAAATTGAGGAGGCTATTCTTGACACAATGGCTTTACATTCACAACGTAATACGAGGAGTAACGGAAAGTATCAGAGGAAACTTGGAAGTTGTTCAAATTACGAAATAATTGGCTTAGAAGGAGAAAAAGAATTTATCATGCCTATTTAAATAATATAAGCAAGGAGTATAAAAGAGTAACAGCTAATTTAAACTGTTTAAATAAAATAATAAAGGATATAGTGAGAATAGAATTAAATAAAGCTTTTCAAATAAGGTTATCCAAAATTAAGTCTTCTAACTCTTGTTTTAAAGAAATTGACAAAATATCTGGCCGGAAGCACAACACTCAATTCTATAACGGATAAATAAATGGCATTCAAAAATCAAATTTCGGAAATTTTTACAAATAAAATTCCTGCTTCTAACACTCAATTTGCTGAAGATGTTAATCAATCAGTGAATACTTTGGACCTTATAACAACGCCTAACATTACAAATTTTAGTTCTATCAACACTACTTATAATCCAAGTGATCTGGATATTTTTACTAATATTGCAGAAATAAGTAGCATTAGTTTGGAGCTTAACACGAAAAAATCTTCTAGTTTTGACAAAATTTCAAATTATGTTTTAAGGAAATGCCCTAGTGAAATTGACAAAATTTTAACAATTATTTTTAACCATTGCTTAAACAATGGATATTTTCCCAAAACATGGAAGAAAGCCAAATTAATCCCTATACCAAAAACAAATAGCGCAAATGCCATCATGGAGTTTAGACCTATTTCTCTTTTATCAAATGTCGGTAAGCTTTTTGAAAGAATTATTTTAAGAAGATTTAATCAATTTTGCGAACAAAAAAATGCAATAAAAAAAAATTAGTTTGGTTTTAAAAAAGGTAACTCAACCAATCACGCAATTCTATTGTTATCAAATTTTGTTACAAATAACTTAAGGGATAAAAAATGTACAACTGCACTAGAACTGGATTTATCAAAAACTTTTGATTCAGTCTGGCATGATGGATTAATATACAAAATGATGTGTTTAAATTTTCCAGACTGGATAACAAAATTAATAAGAAACTATTTGTCAGACAGGGAAACAGTAGTGTCCTTATCAGGAGATGTGTCTGAACCATTTAAAGTTGAAACAGGAGTGCCACAGGAGTTATGGGACCCAAACTTTTTAACTTTTTCACTCATGATTTTCCATTTTGTGAGCCAAACATACATGGTTGTGGTGCAGTCTTATTTGCAGATGATACAATAATACTTACATGTGATAACAAACCTTACGATGCCATTGATAAACTTAAAAGAGAGATCCCTAAATTAACTGAATATTATAATAGATGGAACTTAAAACTAAATCATAATAAATGTAATTTAATATGCTTTAGAAATGCGAGTGGTAGAGGGCATCATCTAGCAGTTAGGCAAAGTAAATCACTATCACTGAAAATAAAGAATACAGATATTCCAATTAAAACAAGTATTAAATATCTCGGAGTTGACTTTAGCAATAAATTTTTATTTAATCCTCATGCTAGAAGGGTTATTAAGAAAGCAAAAGCTGTAACTGCAAAATTAAAACCTCTGCTATCGTCATCCTATGTTCACTCTTCTACTAAATGCTTAATGTATAAAAGCCTCATAAGACCTATACTAACTTTTGCTTCGCAGAATTCGCTTCAAATATCGCCAACAACTGCAAAAGAAATGGAAATTGCCGAGAGAAAAATTCTAAGATATTGCACAGGAAAACATAGAAGGCAAAATAAAAAGTTCTTTCACAATAAAATTCTCTATGAAAAGGCTAAATGTAAGCCTATAATGACTGCAATAGTCAACAACTCGTTCAAAATGCTTAGTAAGATAGAAACGCATCCAAATCAACTGATCAGTGAAATATTTGACCATCAACACTATATTGCCATACAAGATATTTACTATATTTCTCCTCTTAATATTACGAATGAAAGATCAGCTTATTTATTCCAGGAAAATTCTGAAAATATTTCACTTCCTGTTTATGAAAAAGCTTTAAATAATCAACATAGAGGATAACAGATTGAAGAGAGTCTTCATTTACGAAGTGATGGCGTTTAAAGCTGGAAGGTTTTAGTTTTATTCGACAAACTTGGGTGTGCTTTGGCAGGCTCTTGCATTCTCTTGCGAAGTCTGATATACAATACTTATACTACATGATTTAAAATTGTTAAATATTAGTAAAAAATAATTAAAAATATAAATACAATATGTGTATATATATATATATATATATGTATAAACTAATCATAGCTTCATAAAATAAATATAATTAGCTTTAAGTAGGTTAGTTTTAGCTTAAGTAGATTTAGTTTAAGGTTAAGTAGATTTAGTTATAATATATTTTAATAGTTGTAAATATGCCGGGAGCAAGTATATACTATTATATGATGCAAGCGTTAGTGCTCTCTTAATTTAAAATATTTTATGTCACATTATCTATTAGAAATGTCACATTTTTGAATTACTGTCAGTTAGGCAAGACATATAAATTAGTCAGCCATTGTATATATTTGATTATGTTATAATTAATTGTCATATTTGTGTTTATTACAAAGCCTTTAAATAAAAAAAAAAAAAAAAATCTATCAAAAATCTAGTTCAAAAATGCATATTATTATTGTAGTTGTTATTATTTCCTTCAATATTTCATTTGTATGGAAGTTTGCTTGCTGGATTACTGTTGATGAAGATTCTCCAGAAAAAACTCCCATGTTATTTGCTTTTTGTTAACTGTGCTTTCTTTTTTATTTTCAGGTGATTTTATTTATGCTAGACTTCTGGTATAATCTACTTAACTCTCTTCGTCTCTTGAATTTCTTACCTTATCTTTTTCGTTTCATTCGTTTTGGTCTTGACTTGTATTCATCTAACGCAATGACCTTGGCATGTTGCTCCTCTTCAATTTTTTTTTGTAATTTCTCGATTTGTACTGTCAACTCAGTAAAACGTCTATGAAAATCTTCTTCATTTAATATTTATATCTGTTTTTTTTTATTTTGTTTTGGCCTAGATTTGCACCTAGTGTGAACTTGTTGTTGTCGTTCACTGCATATATTCCTCACTGCACTATAATCTAAACGAAAGATGTAAATTGATCTTCTTTTTTATTAAATATATTGTATCAAAGTAAATGTACTTGATATTGTATGATACAAAATAAACAGATGTTGGCAATTGAAAGTGTGACCACAAAAAATTTTAGGTCAGCAATTTCATGTTATTTAATTTTTAAAGTTATTTTGGTAATGTTGAATTTACAGTTATGGAAATTAATTTGTATACAAGTCAAGATATACTACAGTATAGGACAAGTTGATTTAAAGTTATCAATATTTTGCAATGACGGCAAGTTTTTGCTTAGATCTTCTATTTTAACATTGTCAATGTACTTGAAGAAAAAGCTTTTTTTGTTCTCCATTAACATAAATTTTTTCAGCTGACTGTAAATAATGTTTTAATATAATTTACATCTAAGTATTCAACTAAACCGTTATTCCATTTAAGTCCATTTATTTTACTTTCGCAATACTGGTTATTATATTTCATATCCTGACTAAGTTCTTCTACGAGGTACGGTGCTTTGAAGTGATACACAGTTGGAATTAAACTTCCATTTTCAAGTACGGCTACCTCTTTTAGGAAATATTGCTTTTAATTTCTTTGTAAAAATTGTAGGTCAACTATAAGAACTTGTTTAACCATGTCGAAGGTTTATGGAAGAATGCTCCATAGAATAACTAAATTACATTTATATTCACTTCGGGAAAAGAGCTTTTCATATAAATATAGGTTAGCAGCGCAAGTTTTTAACTAATACAACTATGCTCTTTGACCCGTTTACTATGATGGTGGAGTGTCCATCATGCTGTGGTAAAACCACTTTTATAAATAATTTAATCAAATATAAAAGAGAAAATATACAACCACATATTAATAGAATAATTTGGTATAATTCAGACAAAAATTCCGTTCCAAAATATATCAAAGATGTGGAATATAGTAACAATATTCCACATTTTAATGATAATCAAAAACCTTTGTTAATTATTATCGATGATATGGTGTTAAATACTCACGATAAGTATGTATGGGATTTATTTACTAAAGGATCATGTCATAGAAATTTATCTGTAATATTTGTAACACAAAATGTTTTTCACCAGGGTAAATTTTCAAGAGATATTTCACTTAACTGTAAATATTTAGTACTTTTCAAAAATTCAAGAGATAAATCGCAGATATTATTATTATTATCCCAATCAAATCAAAGCGTTTGAAAAAGTATATAATGATGTGACGTCATATATTAATAGATCTTACTCAAGACGTTAATGATATATTTCGATTAAGAAGTAATATATTTGGAAAAGGTTTGTGTTATTGTACGAGAGATCAATTAGAACAATTTGGGGAGGAATATGAAACGTTTGAAGATCAATCGTCATATATTGCACCTATTAAAAACTTTTAAACCAAAATTCCAGAAAGTAATTATAAAACACTGTGATCCTGAACTAATAAAAACATTTTCCGAAATCTCTTTAAATATTTTAAAATGTAATTGTAGTCTGAGTAAAAAAGCATCATACCAATTACGAAAGTATAACAAAGAATTAAGATCACTTATTTGCCGGAAAGAATCTATAAATAGAAAAAGAAAAATCATTATTCATCGTGGTGGATAAATTATTATTCATCGTGCAGGTAAAAACCTGCACTTCTTGGTGAAGTACTATCAAGGATAATCGGAAATTTTATAAAATGAATGATACAACATTTAATAAAATAATAATTCTAAAACCTGAGATTTATGAGCAAAATATGCAAAATGCGGACGTTGAACTTAATGAGTATTTAAAACAAGAAACAAAAAATGAAAACTTCCTATAAATAAAGAGAAGAAAGTAAAAATTACGGAAGCAAAAGGTACTCAAACTCGTGCAAAACCAAGATATAAAGATGCGGACACTCAATCGCATTTTCCTGAAAATAAGAACATTGGAATACAAGTTGTTCCTGAAGAAAAGGAAGTATACGAAAAAGAAGCTGATGACGAAGTATTTGATGATGAAATTCAAGAAAATGTTTTAACAAAAGCATTGTCAGCTGCTTCAGCTGGAGAACGTCTTAGAAAAAGAAAATCAATTTGAAATCAAAATGTACACATTTTTGAAACTGATACAGGAGACATTATAACTGTTCCTTTAGATAGTCCAAGCCCACCAACGAAAAAAAGCAGAACTATAAATAGCAAAGAGTTGAATAATTCATTAAGACTTGTTTTAAGGTCAACTATAGCAGGTAATACTCAAACAGAACTTAATTTTCCAATTCATAAGAATAAATCCGCAAGCTCATGTACAACATACAAGTAAATGATTAATTTATTGTCACTACTCAGTGATTCATCTATGAACTATTATCCAGAAAATTTATTATCATCTTTTACAAATAAAATGAATAAATACATGTGTGATTCAAGGTGGAAAGTCGGTATTTCAGAAATGTATATTAATGATTTCGTTCCAAATGTGTATGGTGAAGAATGGAAAAAAAGTACTCAAATATTTATTATAGGTATGCAGAAAGATATGATAGCAGTTAGAACATCATATATTCCATACATAGAAAAACAAATGATATGTGAATGGAAAATTTTTCTTCTACCAACAGTAATTCGAAATATACGCCCACTTAATTAGTTTACAAGAAAAAAAGTTGAACAACAAGAAAAAGTTGATTTGGGGAATTTTTAATTTTATAAACGATGAAGGTCATTATATAAAATCAGCAAAAGCTGAGGAGATGCCTAAAAATATAAGTTACACTACAATATGTCTTACTAGGCCTAAAATAGATATAAACATAAAAGAAAAGTACGCTTGTATACTGGAAGGATTTTTGACAACATGTTCCTTTATTACATTTCAACCGCATGCTTGAGGGATTTTTTAGATATTTGAAATCATTATTTAATTCAGGCGCTGCTATTTTGAAAAAAAAGGTTATTAACTCTGGTATGAATGCTTTATCTAATATTGCATCTGGTGCAAATGTAATAGAAGTTATGAGAGATCGTAGTAAAGAGATTGTTAAAAAATGTACGAAGTGGTGCCATACGAAAAGCTATAAAAACACCATTCATTAAAAATTTTAATTATTTTACGTCAAAACGACTCAAAGATAATATCAAAAAGAATTTTTAATTAATTATGATTGAGTGTATGAAATCTGAATTGGATACTTTTAAAACCCAGCCCATTCAGTCTAGCATTTTACGATCTGAAGAAGTTTCCTACAATCCTATTGTTTCTTTAGACAACCCTTCAACTATTCACTGGGTTTCACTTGGTCATGGCTATACATATACAGATTTGTCTTCTACATATTTGAGAAGAAAAGTACAGATCTTAGAGAAAGATGGGACACATTGGAATAATGATAAATCTGTTGATGGAAAAACAATAACATGGCCAAGTATAGTTAATAATATTTTAAATTCTTTAATAAAACAATTTAATGCTCAATTAAATGGCAAGAATTTAGTACCTTCTGATGAAAATTGTCAGTATAGAGCTTATATTGAATCACTATTGAATTATGGTACAGATGCTGCTGCAACTCATTTAGAATGTGCAGGATGGATTTTAGATAAAGCAAATATCTAAATATTGTAAATAAAGATATTGTAGATAAGGCAAATATCTAAATATCTAAATATTAAAGCAAATATCTTTTGCTATTTTAGATATAGCAAAATCCGTCACCGTTACTTTTAATCCAAGCGTGATAATAATGAATCAAAAGGGCGCCAAAAATTGTATCAGAGCAGCAATGTAACGGAACTTATGGGTAAACTACACGTAGATATGTTTAATAAACCTACTCTACTTATAAAATATAATGTTGACATTCGTAAAGTTTTAACACCTGAAAAACCAGATTTTTATCTTTTTGCAGACGATCCTGATGAATAATAATTAAAATTGTAGAAGCCACGCTATTTATGAGGCACGTTACGTAAATCCAAGCGTTCTGTTAGCACACAATGCTGTTATTGGGAAATCCAATGCTAAATATAATTATAAACGCGTTGAAGTAAAAAGTTCACTTGATAATGTTTTTATAACACAATAATTTTTTGTATGACAGAAAATGTGTGTTACTCTGGAAAAAGATCAAAAAACCCATACAATTTTAAACATTTTGATATTGCACAATTTGTGTTAAACGTAAATGGTGTTCAAATATCTAATGCAGCAATTGAAACCAGTTTGTCAGATGAAAATAATTGCTGTACGAGAGAGCATACAGTACACTTTTTGCAAGAACTGGAATTTACCACAATGATAAAAATCATCAGATAACAAAGTAATGGATTTTTTATACTAGCTTTTGATTTAATTCCAATTGGAATTAAAGAACCTTGTAAAACATTTCTAAAAGAGTTTACTTACAAATTTCCAACCAAAGAAATTATAAATGAAAATTTTGAAAAATTTTTCGGAACTGCACATAAGGATAAAATTAATAAAGAATTAAGATAGGTACTACAAAAATTTGATGTTATTATAACAAATGAAAAAATAAAAAAGTAGTTTTTAATGAACTACATTAGTGAAATAAGTATGATTTGAGTCAGTTTGAGTCATGAACACTTTAGAAATAATTAGTGTTTTAAAATGTAACAAATTTACAAACAAATATTTTAAGTGAGTTTTTGCTTTAGACAAATTTCAAAAAATAATAGAAACCAAGGTTTTTAATTATGAACACTGGCAAGATAAAAGATCCGGGAACACATTGGTTTGTTCTTTATATTCCAAAGCATGGTAGCACAGAAAATTTTTTTATTCGTATGATGGAGTTCCAGATAAACCGGAAATTTTGTAATACTTGAAAAATCAGTGCATAGTTTTTAATAATAGGCAGATAAAGGGTATTCTTTCAGATGTATGTGGTCAATACTGTTGCGTTTTTGGCTGGTATAGATGTTTTGGTTTAAGTATGAAAACTTTTTTGAATGATTTTCCCAAATATAGTCATATAGAAAACGACAATCTGATTATTAATATGTTTTACAATTTATTTGTAAATTCAAATTTTTCACAATCTTGTGTACCTCAGCCATATAATTAATATTAAAAATCTTTAGTTAAAACGTAGTAATGGAATATCAAGGTTCCAACACAAATTTGATGTTGAGCTATACATATTTTCTCAACAGAAATCAGTCATTAGAAGTTCTTGTTGGTTTTGATACAGCATCTCTTGAAGCGACTTGCATTTTTCATCGTATTGGAAAAAAGCTAGCTATTTTAAAATATCATGATTGGTGTAAGTTTTATCAGCAATTTTATTTACTTGAAACAATCAATAAAGGATACAAAATTATATTTACAATATGGATTAAGAATTGTTATTGGCCGATGTCTTAGTATTAACAAGGAGGAAGCTGACACATTTTACAACTTAATTGATTTTAATGATACACAATCAAAGTGCCGAATCAAATGTATGGGAATGTATTATTAAATATATAAAAATGTGTCAAGAAAATCATGTTATGAAATTGCACGAAGAAATATATATTCTAATACAACGTTATAACGTTCAATGCAATTGTTCTAGATTGTTTTTTAAAATACTTGTACTACTAGAAAATAAAATTTGTAATATTTTACTTCAGTAGAACAATAAATGAAAAATTTGTAAAATTTATTTAACTTGTTTTTATTATGAAATTCTTATAGATACATATACAATTATGTATACAAATTTTCTTATATATTATTTTATGCTATAAATTATTTCTAAAAAATTCTGAAAAAATTCCCAATGATAAAAGTTTTTCAAACCATCGACACGCTAATTAACTGTAACGCGCATTATACTTTTTAAAATTTTTTTTTCTAAATAAAGAACTTTAACAAAAAACATAATTAAATTTTTTTTGTTGTTTTATTCTTGTTTTTTTAAATGCATGATTAACTAACTTTAAATTTCAATACTAACTTTTCATAAAATTATTTAAAAAGTGCTAACTTTCAAAATTCAATATTTTAATTTTTTTTACTTTTGGATTAATAAAAGTTATTAACATTGTGAATCATTTTGCAAAATTTATTTTTTCTTTTTTTACTTTAAAAAATTAAAAAGAAATTAAAAAAAAATTAAAAAAGAGATAGGTATAATCAAATTAATAAAAATCAACATAAATGCAGTGCCGTATTTTGTACTATTACAGATTCCAAAACTGAACTCATTGTTTTTAATGGGATCTGTAAAAGAAAGTTTCATGAGGTTTGCATTAATGCCCCTAGAGGTTGGCAATCATGCTCCTTATTCATTTCGCATCATTTCGTTTGCGACAGTTGCTTGGATTTGAACCAGCCGTCTAAAATACTTAAAGACGAGTTGATGAGTTGCTTGAAGGATATTATGAATGAATGTAAAGGTTCATCGGCCAAAGCAGTTGATGCGTTCAAAAATAACTCGTTGTGTTTTAACGATTTGGCTAAAAGTCATGATAATTTTAATCAGACGCTTTCCAATTTCCTGTCTGGCCGTGAAAAACATTTAAAAGAAGATTTTACTGTTCTTTTTAATGACTTAAAAAGTGAACTTCTCTCAGCAACATCAAATGAGCTGGGTGGCATTCGTGATGACATTAATAATCTTAAAGACGATTTAACCCGTATTAAATTATCCCTTCATACTATGGGAATAAAGGAACAATTACCAAATTGCAATAAGGAAATTCAATGCGAGTCAGTTAACAATAAATCTTTATATATGGAATTAACAAGCAGTACTACGGATATGTCTGATTCTGTTCCTGAAAAAGAACTCATAGAAACTAAGAAACGGGATTTACCACCTACCTCTTTAAGGGAAATAAAATTCGGCTCTACTAATTTTCATAATATAAAGGTAAAATCGAAACAAAAAAAAAACCAGAAAAAAAACTCAAAAAAGTAGATTTCTTACTTCCTGCGTCAACAAAGCTCACAAATTCCAGCTCTACCAGTGATAGTCATCTGCTTTATTTTTCAAAGTTTCCAGCCAGATCAAATACAAAAAGTATAAGTAAGTTGTTAATTGATAAATTTAATTGTAGTAATATTCATGTTACAAACATTACACATAAAAATTTAAAATACCGACCCAAATACAAATCTTTTAAAGTTATGGTACCTAAATCTAAAGTTAATATAATAAATAACACAAAAAATTGAGGTAAAGGTACCTTAATTCAAAATTTTATCCAAAAAGACACTCCAAATATTAACTTTAAAATAGCACCATCACAGAAAAAGTCACCTCTTTTAAATCCTTTTGCCACTTCCTCTAATAAAGTAAATGTACATACTCAGACATTATCAAACTTACAACATAATAACACTGATTCTGTTTTATCTAGTAACAATTTTACTTTACGAAAACTACCTCTTTATAAAAAGCACTGTTTACTTCCCACATTTAATATATTCACATATTTCTCAAGTCAATTTCTCACATTACCAATTAATACAGATAATGATGATAATGATAATATCGATGATAATTGTATTAATGTTGTTAATAGTATTAGTAATAATTACAGTAATAATAATGATAATGACAACGTTAATAATAATAATAATAATAATAATAATAATAATAATAATAATAATAATAATAATAATAATAATAATAATAATAATAATAATAATAATAATAATAATAATAATAATAATAATAATAATAATAATAATGATAATAATAATAATAATAACGATAATAATAATGATAATAACAATAATAATAATAATGATAATAACAATAATAATAATAATAGTAATAATAATAGCATTAGTAATAATAATAATAATAATAGCAATAATAAAAATAATGATGATAATGACAGTATTGATCTTGATACCATTAATGTCGTTAACAATAATAGTAAAAACAATAATAACGGTAATAATAATAATAAAAATTGTAATAATAATAATGATAATAACAGCAATAATACATTAGAATTAAAACAAAAAATATCATCTTTATTTGATATAAAACTTAACACTTCTAACACATATTCAGATAATTCCTTGAGTAATGGTAATAAGGCTAATTCTATGATTAATAATAAAACGACTACTAAAACGACTACGAAGTATGATAATTATGAGTAATGATAAAGGACCAAAACAAATTTCGGATGTTAAGCTGGGTGCTACGAAAACCCCTATTGCACGGTTGGCTCCCCAAACAAATGATAATACTTTTGTTCAACCTTTAGTACCACCAATAGTTAGAATGACTAAAAAATCGTTAAATGAACAAGATAAAATGTATGCCCTCAAGATTAAGAGATGAAAGAATATATAATCTTATGAGATTATACCTCTCTTACTTGCATGATGACTCCTATAATTGTGTTATCGAGGGAAAAACAAAGACTAATGTTTTAGTACTTCTACATAACGAAGGGCTTACAATGAATCTCCAAAGCTCTTTATGACCTTTTTGTAAACTATCATGAGTCTATTGGCGTGCCCATTAAAATGATGCAAGAAGACTTGAAAGCCTTTCGTAGTTATTGTAATAGTAACTATTATAATCACTTACAGCGATCGAGAGAAAGTTATAATAAGTTTTTATAAAAGTTATAATAAAAGTTAAAAATAACTTAATCACTGTATCAACAATAAAGATAGGACAAGTAATTATATTATCTCATTATATTATCAAAATGTAAGAGGATTACGCTCTAAAACAACACAAGTTTTTAGTAATTCCAAAGTACTAAACTCGGATATATTTATGCTTACTGAAACTTGGTTATTTCCTTCTATTAATTCTCTTAAATTATTTGACAATTCCTACTTAGTTTACAGGAAAGATAAATATCAAAATGATATTGATATTTTAAATAATTCATTGATTCCTAAAGGTGGATGTGTTCTTATATCAGTTAAGAATAACTTTAACTCTTCACAGGTACAAATACCTGATTTACTAAACTGTGATGTAATAGCAGTTAAAATTGATTTAAATGTTTTAAATCTTTATATTCTATGTTGCTACATTCCTCCAAATAGTAATATAAAAGTTTACCAAGATTTCTGCTCAGTTGTTGATTCTTTGAATAATAAATTAAATGACCTTGACGAACTCATAATATGTGGGGATCTTAATTTGCTAAATATTGATTGGCAACTTCATGACGAGGAATGTTTCTACATTCCGACTAATTTAACCTCTAATGTCGAATCAACAGTTATAGATAGTTTGCTTGCATGGGGACTTCAACAAGTCTCTTCAACTAAAAATCTATTAAACAAACAATTAGACCTTCTTATTACTTCTGACTGGATAAATGTAACTAGAATATTGACGGCAACACCTCTTTCATAAATTGATTGTCATCATCCCCCTTTCAGTTTTCAATTTCATTATAATTGTTTAAATAAATCGTCATTAAATATCTCATATAAATTTAATTTTTCCAAAACTAATTTTTATATGCTTAACAATTTTTTTCTTTCAATTGACTTTAATTCTTTACTAGACATATATGATTTAAATAAAACGATTGATAAATTTTACGAAGTAATTTACCATGGATTTGACTTGTATGTTCCTCGAGTTCGTGATAGAAATATCAATTCAATCCCACCATGGTATGATGGTGAACTAAAAACTCTTAGAAATAAAAAAAATAAAGCGTGGAATGCATATTTAAAAAAGAAGGATAATATTTCTTATTCAAATTTTCTAAATTTATTTACCGCATTCAAATCCTTACTAAGTCTTAAATATGAAGCTTACATTAGTAAAATTGCTTCGCAACTTCGTACAGATGCTAAATCTTTTTGGAAGCTTGTAAATTCAAAACGTAAATCCGATCAATATCCAAATTATACAAAGATCAGAATTCTAACGACTCAATTGTTATATATAATTATTTTAAAGATTTTTCGCCGGTAGTTATTCTACTTCTTCGTTCGATATTGATGAATCTAATTTTAACCATTTGGAAGACTTTCCAAGTCTACTCTCTTAAATTATTTGACAATTCCTACCAAGTCTTCAAAATATTAATTTTACACCAGCCACAATACAGCTTTATCTAACTAAATTGGGTGATAACTCTGCTCCTGGACCAGATAACCTCCCAGAAATTATTTTAAAGCGTTGCACCGATTCCCTATCTAATCCTATAGCACTTCTTTTTAATAAATCTTTTGCTTCTGGGGTGTTTCCTAAAATATGGAAAGAATCGTACATAAGGCCAGTTCATAAAAAAGACTCAAAAAGTATTGTCGTGAATTATAGACCTATTGCTAAACTCTCTAGTTTGCCGAAAGTGTTTGAGCTTATGGTTTTTGATGCAATTTATGATTATTGTTCTGAATTTATAGTGAATGATCAACATGGATTTGTAAAAAAGAGATCAACTGTAACTAATCTTACAGAAATAGCTTAAATCTTACAGAATACTATTTTGAAAACAATGGAAGCTGGGCGCCAAACTGACATGGTTTACACTGACTTAAGTAAAGCGTTTGATCTTCTACCTCATAGTGTAATACTCTATAAATTAAAAAAATATGGTTTTCCTTATTTCTTAATCAACTGGATTGATTCATACTTAAATAACCGTAGCTATAGTGTTCTATTCAGAACAGCAATTTCAGCATCTTTTGTTGCTAATTCTGGAGTACCACAGGGTAGTCATCTTGGAGCATTGTTGTTTATTATCTCAATAAATGATGTTACTAAGATTATTCAGAACAGTTCCATAAAAAATTACGCGGACGACATGAAAATCTTTAAAGAAGTGTGCTCAATGAATGATGCAGACTCTTTCCAAAAAGATCTTAATAACTTTATGAACTGGTGTAAATGTAACAATCTTATTTTAAACATTGATAAATGTGCCGTCATTTCATTTACGCGTTCCCTAAACTTAATCACAAATAATTACACTTTTAATAACAACATAATAAAAAGAGTCACTCAATTTAATAATCTTGGTGTAACTTTTGATTGTAAACTTACTTTTAATATACATATTAGCAAGATCATTAGTAAAACAAACTCAATGCTAGGTTTTGTAAAAAGATGGTCTAGAGAATTTAATGACCCATGTATTATAAAATCTCTTTACACGACATTAGTTCGTCCTATTCTGGAGTATGCAAATCAGGTCTGGTCTCCACACTATCATCAACATATTGTTAGAATTGAAGCAATACAAAGAAATTTTCTAAGGTTCGCCTTAAGAAACCTAAATTGGGTTGATCCCCTTATAATGCCTCCATATTTCAATCGTTTCAAATTACTTGACATGAATACTTTAGAATGCAGACGAACAGTCATGGGTATTGTTTTTATTACTCAGGTATTTCATAACTATATAGATTACACTACATTAACAACATATTAATTAACTCAATCAACATACGAACACGTTTCAGGTCCGAAAACACATTTTCGATTAGATATCATAGGACTAATTACGGCAAATATGAGCCGATTAATAGAATTTTGATAAATGTGAATCAATACAAAACTATAATAAATATAAACATGAGTAAAGATGTGATCAAAAAATCACTATTCAAAATAATTCCATAATTGTTCTTCACTATTTTTGTTGTAAAAATTTTGTGAAATATTAAATATAAGTAAATAACGATTTTTTTTTTTTTTTATAAAATAAATTTTGCTTAGTATAACTTTAATATTAATTTTAGATTAAGTATAATTATTAAGTAAAATAAATAAAATAAAAATAAAAAAATAAAAATTTGTTGCTCCTCTGTATCTCATCTAAGACTTGAAACGTGGTATGAATTTTTCAGTTTCCATTAATTCCTCGTCATCTACAGTGGATGTAATTTCATCAACTTGAATCTCATTTTGTATACTGACTATTGCAGTTTCCTCAGTAAATGGAAATTTTGTTGAATCAGGTTTCAATTTTGTAAACATCTTAGAAAAATTGAATTAAAAATGATTTGCCAATAAAATTGATCCGCGTAACATACTGCAAAACCCAGTCAAAATTCAAAGTTTTAAGAGTATATAAATAAAGAAATGTAAAAATGGATTTTTAAAACTAGTTAGATGGTGTAAAAATCATGTCAAGATCTCAAATAGTAAAATAAATGCATGACATGATACACACCGTTCCACCAAATGAAAATGTAAAATATTTAAAGTTCCAATATATACCACAATTATCAAATAAAATAGAAAGACTTTTTAAGAATTTCACAAACAACCATAAAATAGTTTTTTATAATAGTAAGACAGTTTTCAACCTTTTTTTAAATTAAAAGATAAGGAAGATAAATTCCAACAATCGAATCTAATATATAAAATTGATTGCACTATATGTAATTCATGTTACATGGGTCATGGAGAAACTAAACAATTTTTGAAAAATAGAATGAACCAACATAAATATGATTGTAAGAATATAAATATAAATAAAGAAGGAAAAACTGCTCTGGCACAACATGATTTTGAACAAGAAAATCATATTTTTAATTTCGATGACGTCAAAATTCTAGACAAAGAAAAAAATTGTCTTAAGAGAAACATAAGCGAAATGATATATATTCAATTAAACTCGAATAACATTAATTTCAAAACTGTTACACAAAATTTAAACTCCATATATAAATCACTATTATGTGACTATAAAGAATGCATTCCAAACAAATAATATCAAAAATTTTTTCTACCTGATGTTTCATTAACGACAATATAAAATTCATATATTATCATAAGTTAATATAGTGCAATAAAATATAGGTCAATAGGGATTATGTTATTTTTTTTTTTTTATTTTGGTTTTTTTCTGGTTTTTTTCTGGGTATGTCCTATTTTGATATGTGTAATATATGAGATGAGAAGTGTAATATATACATAATTATATAATTGTTGTTGTAATTTATTAGTACATTTTGTTCGTGTTTTTAAGCGCTTTTATTAATATTTATATAAATTTTTTTTGTTTGTTAAACTCTTTTTTTATAATTTTTTATTTTTTTATTTGTGGGTAAATAATTTTAAATTTACAATTTTTTTAAGAATATTTATAATGTTTAAAAAGTTTATTAGACGACCTAAAATTATTATCTTAAGGTAGGATGTAATTGTAAAATGTTAATGAGTTAAAAAACAATATATAAAGTTCTAAAAAATTTTTTTAGCCTTGAAAAAGTATAGAAAATATACGAAACGTTGGCGCAAAGATAATTTTTTTTGTGTTTTATTCAGTCTTAATCCAGAGAAAAAATTCAACAAAAAATTAAAACATTAAGGACGCAAAAAAGAAAGCCGAGTAAAAGAAATACATGGACCAGCTAGAAAAAGGTATCGTAGAAGGAAAGTCAAGCAGAAAGGAGTAAATAATACGTGGCAAATTGATCTAGTGGAAATGATTCCTTATCGAAAATTCAACAAAGATTTTAATTAAATGTTAACCGTTATAGATATATTTTCTAAATATGCTTATGCCAATTAAAACTAAAACTGGTAGTAATGTTTCAAAAGCTTTAAAGAAAATTATAAAACGAGCTAAAAACTTACCTAAAAACATTCATTCAGATCAAGGTAAAGAATTTTTCAATTCGATATTTGAAAATTTTGTTTTGAAGAAAGGTAGTAATCACGATCATACTTACGCTGAAATGAAAGCATCTATTGTAGAACGCTTTAATCGAACTTTGAAAATTTAATGTGAAAAATATTTAGTTTACAAGGAAATTATTGCAATCTTTATTAAACACTTTATAATTCCACTACACATAGAACAACTAAATTACCCCCTGAAAAAATTTCTAAGAAAAACGAGAAATTTATTTTAAAAAATGTTTACATGCAACATAAAATTTCTCTAAATGCTAAATACAAAGTTGGATACTATGTTAGAATAAGTAAATACAAAAAGACTTTTGAAAAAGATTTTGAACTGAATTGGTCTACCCAAATTTTTAAAATTATCAAATTAAACAGTACCTATGCGATCACATTGATTATAAAAATGATTCAATATTTGGTGGATTTTATGAGGAGGAACTCACATCTATTAAACACACAAAAGTATATCTTGTCGAGAAAATTTTAAAGAAAAAAAGCAATAAAGTTTTTGTTAAATGGCTTAGGTTTGACAAAAACATAACACATAATAAATTCTGTTAAATAAAACTCTAATAAGGATCTGAAAAAACTTGATACCATCTGAAAAATAAAAAAAAGTCTTAACATCCGAAAAATAAAATAAAATCCTAACATATGAAAAATGAAAATAAATTTACATTACAGTACAAATTTATCCGAAATAAAATTTTTTAATTCTTCTTCATATAAAAATTCTTCATATAAAACTAAAATTTAATAATATCTATTTTATTTTTATTTTATTTTATTTTATTAAACAAAACCAAAACAAGATCGATACAAAAAAAATCTTAAAATGCTTATAATTAAAATTAAACAAAACTAAATTTATAATATCTTAAATCTTAAAAAAGGTTAATTTATAATAATTGTTATTGTTATCATTATTTTTTTATTTCAACTACATTTACAACTTCATTTTAACAAAAACATGAAATATTATATCTGTACAGATATGTACATCCATATAATACCAATCAATTTAACATTTTATGTAATAACTTTTGTAGCAAATTAAATGTAAATAAATATTTTATTATTACGTAGAAGTAAAATTAAAAAAAAAATAATTTTTTTATTAACAATACTTAAAAAGCATTAAATTACGATTTATAAAATGTACAAAAATAAGTAAAAGTAACAGTAAGTCGATGCAACCGACTTATTCATACCCTATACCTAAAAATCCAATCAAATTAAATTAAAAATCCATAAGTTATTTTAGTTAGGTATTTAATATACCAAAGCTAAAAAAATAAATGATTTTACAACCTTTGTACAAAATTTCAGATTACCATCTTTATTAAATTCGAAGATATGCTTGTTAGGTCTTGGCAAGTGTGTGAAGGCAAGCGGACCTCCACCCCAATTCATCTCAAATTTTAGAGACACCATCAGAACAGGGTAGAACATTCTTATATCAAATTTCAAGGTTTTATATTTATTAATTTCGAAGATATGCTTGTTCGGTCTTGGGAGTTGTGTGCAAGATACCCGAACAAATATTCCAATTCATCTGAAATTTTAGTCAAATCAGGGATTCATGAAACAACAGGCTCGTATCAAATTTTCAGTTTCTCTCTTTATTAACTTCGAAGATATGCTTGTTCGATTTTGGGAGTTGTGTGGGAGGTACCCGAACAACTCCTCCAATTCATCTCAAATTTTAGGGATATTAGAGATTCAGGAAAACACACTCTCGTACAAAATTTTAAGTTTCCATCTTTATTAATTTCGAGGATATGCGTATTCAGTTTTGGAAATTGTATGGAAGGTACCTGAACACATGGTCCGATTTCGCTCATTTGCAATCCACGCCTTACTTTAGTCATTGTTAACCTACAGTATTAATTTCATCAAGATAGCATCATTAGTTTTTGAGTTATCGTGCGTACGGACGGTAAATCACAAAATCGACTCAGCAGGTGATCCTGATTCAGAATATATATACACGTCCATATCTAACTCGCTTCCTTCCTTAAAAAACATATACCGATTAGTTGTGTTATAATGCAATACAATAAAATTTTTTAAAAACATATTTAAAAACATGTTTAAAACTATATCATAATTAAAAATAAAAAAATTTTTTTTGCAATTGCTAAGGTTATTAAATTGGAAAAATGTAGTTGTACAATGTGTTTGAACGTATTTCTGGAGATAGATGTAGTATAGAGATGACTAATTTTGTTAAAATTAGTACAATATCTATTAATGGGTTCATTTCTACCGTACTCTGTATTATATTTGTAATTCATTAACAATTTGGTATTTCTAGTTTGCCTAACACTATCGTTAAGTCTAGAGATTACATAGAAATACTATTATTCAAAATATCAAAAGTAAAAATTGATGATAATAATTGTCTACGTAAATACAAAGAAAGCAAGTTTAATGAATTAAGTCTTGTAGTGTAACTAGGTAGAATCAAAATCAAAAGGGTTATATTGATTCCTTAATGCAAATAAAAGAAATTGCTTTTGAACTGATTCGATTCTATTGGAATGAACTGCAAAGGCTGGATCCCAAACAAAGTCACCGTATTCTAAGATAGATCGAACTAGGGAACAATGAAGTTATTTTGTCACAGCTAAGTCGCTAAATTCTTTAGCTCTTCCCTTGATGAAACCTAACATTTTATTGGCCTTTGAAACTATCAGGTCATAGTGAAGATTATAATTAAGTTTATTATCCAGAAGAATTCCTAAATCAGTAATGCTAAAAACTCTTTCCAAAGTAACGTTATCTATTTTGTAGTCGTAGATCAAAGAAAATAGTTTTCGCGTAAAGCTTATAACCTTACATATCTATATGTTGAGTTCCAATTTATTTGACCTGCACCAAGCTTGTAACACTGATTGAAGTTTAGCTGCATCAGAATTATTTTTAACCCCTTGATATATTTTTAGGTCATCAGCAAACGAAATGTGAGGTATTTTGCTTAGATATTCCGAAAGATCTGAAATAAAAACATTAAACAGAAGCGGGCCTAAATGGCTACCTTGCGGTAAACCGGAAATGACCCCGATGGTGTTGGATAATACACCTTAAAATTTAACATTTTGAGTTCTTTCTGAAAGATAAGAATTAAGCCACTCAAGAAATGGACCCAAAATGCCAAAATAGATAGTTTGTTTAGCAAAGCGAAGTGATCTACACGATCGGAAGCTTTGTTACAATAAGTGTAAATTACATCAACTTGTATCCTTTTCCCATTTGATTCAGGATTTCAGATGTATAAACCAAAGGTTCGTTGTAGTTGAACGACCTTTTCTGAAACGATGTTGTTGTTCATTTAGTTTAGCATTTATGATAGGAGTAATTCTATCAACGACAATTTTTTCAAATAATTTCGGTATAGTCGAAAGGATTGCTATAACCTCGATAATTTTCCACCGATGCTCTATCCGCTTTTTGCTGTTTGCTGTTTGCTTGATACTGTTTAAGTTTTTTGTATATTTTATTGCGCCGGTTTTACAAGTTCCTAAGATCTTTATCTAACCATGGTTCTGTTGTTTTATGCTTTTTGCGAATTTTAGGAACAATATATATTCAAATTATTTATCAATAAATATTCAAATTATAAAGAGGAATGCTTAAAAAAGAAAAGAATAATAACAATAAAAAACAGCGATAATTTATGCATGTAGTAGAGCACTTGTTGTTTCAATAGCTAAAATTGAAAAATTTATTGAATATGAAAAATTTCGAAAAAATATAGGAAAATCTCAAACTTTAACAGTTTTAAAATTATTAAAAACATCAAAAATAACAATTCCGTCTGAAGGTAGCGAAATTCGTAAATTGAATCAATTTCAAAAATGTTTACATAAACACAAAATTGTTGTATATAAATATGGAACAAGGGGAGCAGAAGTAATATTTGAAGGATTTAATATTGAAAATTAACGTGCTATAACATAATAATCATTTCAATCATGGTATAGCGCACAGCTCACAGGTGCTTTTTGCACATCATTTTATTGTGAAGAATTTCATATTCCGTGTTCTAAGAAAAGTGAGCAAAGGTGTTCGAAAAGTTGCCCTTGCTGTCAAAACTCACCAGGTTGTTCAATTAACGTTAAAAATATTTTATGTAAGCAGTGCAATCGTGGTGGATCATGTTTTACAAATCATAAGGCTTCCAGTTCAAAAAATAGAAGCATCTGTGAAGAAATTAAGAAATGCAAATCTTGTTTTAAAGTTCATAAAAGTCGTATGATTCATATATGTGGAGAATATTTTTGTAAAATTTGCGATAATCATGTTCCTGAAATCCATAAATGCTTTATTCAGCAAAACGAAAAAAAGGAAATTTTGAAAACTGCATTTATGTATTATATGATTTAGAAACAAGACAAGAAGAGATTAACTCTACAAAAATAAAAAAAAATGTTCCAAGTTTATGTGTGGCTCAACTAAGATGTTTTAAATGAATAAAAATTGATTCTCTATACTTCTGTGGCCAATGTAAACTAAAAGAAAGAATTTTTAAAACGAAAAATGTGATAGAGGATTTCATGAAATTTATATTAAAATTAAGAAAGGAATTCATAAAGATTTTCATAATATACTCAATTAATATACTGAATTATATACTCAAAGAGTAGTTTTGAACCAAAGTTATACGAGGTACAAAAATTATTGTTATGATAATTGATAATATTAAATTTATTTATTCTATGAAGTACTTTATTATGACCTTGGCAAAATTACCAAAAGCTTTTAATTTATCGATCAATTTGAAAAAGGGTTATTTTCCACATCTATTTAATAAGTTGGAAAATGAAAATTACATTGGCCCACTTCCATCAATCAAATACTATAACTCTAATACAATGAAAGTAGACATTTTTTTTTAGAAGAATGTAATGTGGAACAGTTTTTAGAAGCTACAACAATAGCTTCCGTTGATTGCTGGATTGCCATGAAATGGCTTATTTGGGAAAAAGATTTGACAAAAATTGATTTGAAATGTGCATTTAATGGCAAAGAAAAACAAATTGGAAATGTTAAAGTCGATGGATTATGGGAAGAGCCTAAAGAAATATATTGAGACGTGGAAATATGAATTCCGCGAGCTAATGAGACAAAATGAAAATACTAAAATAAAATAAATATATTTAGAAAATCATCCATTAATTAATTTAGTTCCTTTAAATCCTCGTGATGCATTTTATGGCGGAAGAATAGGAAATACTTACACATTATAAATGTAAAGAAGCAGAAAAATTAAATCCATAGATGGATGTTCCTATATGTTTGCATATGTTTGCAAACAACGGAAATTTCCCATAAACCATCCTAAGATTTATGTTGAAGAAGATGCCTGCTCCAAGTTAAACAGGATAACTATTGACGGTATTATTAAATGTAAAATCTTACCACAAACAAATATATTACACCCCGTGTTATCTGCCAAACAAAATAATAAATTGATGTTCTCACTATGTAACACGTCTTGTAGTGAACAAAAATATCAAGAAAAATACTCTGAAAATATAGACGATGAAAGATCATTAGTAGGAACTTGGTTAATTGATGAAATTAAAAAAGCAATTGAAAAAGGGTATAAACATTTAAATATTTATGAAGTTTAGGAATACGAGACAGTAAAAAATCACAATTGCAATGATATTGATGGTTTATTCACTAAAATTATGAACACATTTATAAAGATTAAACAAGAAGCTTCTGGGTGGCCAATAAAATGTCAGACTCAAAAAGAAAAGGAAGAATATATTAATAGTTTTTTTTTTTAAAAGAAAGAAATTAAATTAGAATACGATAAAGTAATTAATAACCTTGGTTTAAGATCTTCTGCTATGATTATTTTAAACTCATTTTGAGGAAAATTTTCTTTACGAGTTAATAACAAACCCCTTAGAAGTAGAAGTATGTCACATATTTCCAGTAAATGAAGAAAACATAGTGGTTAGCTGGAAATATAAAAAAGAAGCAGTAACTTCTTTATCTACAGTCAAAGTATCGCTGCTTATACAACAACACATACTCGTCTTCAACTTTACAGTTATCTAGAGAAGCTGGATAGTAGAGTATTATATTATGACATCGATTCAGTGTTGTATGTTAGGCGAGAAGGAGAATATGAACCAGAAATAGGCGCATTTATAGGAGACATGACTGATGAATTAGAATGTTATGGTATAGGAAGTTATATTACAGAACTTGTAAGTGATGGTCCCAAAAACTACGCCTACAAAATTTACTGTACAAAAGATAATACAGAAGAAACTGTTTGTAAAGTTAAAGGATTCTCTCTTAGTTATGAAGCTTCTCTAAATATTAATTTTAATTACGCTTTAAATTCAGTTAAATTCATTGAATAGTGCAGACACATATTCCTTGCTTTGACTAGATAACTAGTGATTTGTATACTCGTATATTAATTTAACAATAACAAAAACAAGTTTTAATTTTTTTTTAGTTTAAAACTAGATATTTTTGAATTATTTTTTATTCCATACAAAAAAAAAATAAACATAAATGCATATAAAGAGTAAAAAGTATATCTTTAGTTTAGCCAGTTCCATATTTTCGATTTGTTGGTTGTTTTCTTTTTATTCATATTTTTTTAACATCCTTAATTAAAAAATAAAAAAATATCTTACACGACATGCAGTCAGTTAATTAATGACTTTCGTTTTCTCTTTTCTTCTATAAATTCTTAAAGTAGAAAAACACAAATATGTATCTGTTCAGAAGAGACCACATTTTTATATAAGCATGCTATTATAAAGAAAAAGTTTTTATTTTCATTTCCTTCAAATGATAAATATTTTTCATATCAATTTTAAAGATGCTCTGTAGATTTAAAAATAAAAAATTGTTTCTGTTTTTATTTTCATATAAGAAATTCTCTTACTACTTTTATATGTGCGCCTAGTATTTAAACCGCAGTTATACAATTTTGTTTATTAAGGGCGACACTACTTTAAATTGCTTAACACTTGACTTTCTACTATACAACCATTTGGAACTTATAAGTTAACAACATACAACCTAACTTAAAACCTCAACCAAAATAAATTTTTGGTTTATAGTAACCAAGATACATAAAATCAATTGTTCAGTTCATTTACCCTGCGTGACAACTTACACAATATCAACAACCTTCACTTCCTACTATAAAACTATTTGGAACTTAAAAGTTAACAACCCACACATACAACCTAACTTAAAACGTAAACCAAAACAATCAAAACAAGTTCTTGACCTACTAACCAAGCATGACCTACATTAAACCCATAAATCATAATATAGGTCAGCAGGTTGTGCGATATGGGTACATTTTTTTCCCAGTGCTTGCCTATTCATCTCAGGTTCTGTTTAACATATGTTCAATATAAAAAATACATGATAGTTTTTTACCTTTATAAATCGACCAGAATTTCTTTACGTTTACTTTTTCTAATTATGTTTTCAAAATGATTGGCTAAAAATATGTGTAAAAAATGTATATGGATATAAGAATGTAAGGTTTTCTGTTCTTTATGTATGTAATCATTTTTGATTAAATACTGTACAGAAATGTGAATATGTTTTCTAATTTAATTGATTGTGTTTGCAGTATTTTTAAACATACGTACACTATACATAATATAGTATGTACGTAATTCAATGATAATCATAACAATACAAAAATTAGGCAGAATATTTTTAATAGATGCTAGTGCGGAAATAAATTAACAAATGGTAACAAACATTTGGTCACAGGCTTCGTGCCTATCGTGCCGAAATTTGTTAATGTATTATGACAAAATTTATTGAATGAGTTTGTGTGCCAAAGTGCAATACTTGTGCAAATTTTCAATTGGTCAAATAGTTTAAGCACAACAACAAAAAAATGAGAAACTTCATGGCCTGAGCTTGATGCTAAAACGGGTTAATGTATCATAATCAAATCAACTCAGAAATCTTTTGTTATAAAGACCTACACTATTGTAAATATTCAACTCAATTGATAAAGCCGTTTAGAAATTAAAGAAATTAAAAAACTTCATCGAACCCTGCTGCCGAAACGGATTATCGGATCGTAACCAAATTAACTGAATGATGTTCTGGGGTGAAGAGCTACACTTTTGTAAACTTGCAACTGAATTGCAAAAACCATTTAAGTGCTACAACCAAGAAGTTAAAAAACTTCATTGAGCCGTGGTACCTAAAGGGAATGATGAATTGTAACCAAATTAACTTATTGAGCTTCTGTAGTAAAGAGCTACACTTTCATAACTATTCAACTCAATTGGTCAAACCGGTTAAGCGCGACAACAAAGTAAATTACAAAACATCACTGACCCCTGGTGGCGAAACGGGTTAATGGATCGTAACCGAATTAACCTAGTAAGCGTTTCTGCTAAATAGCAAGAATTTTGCGAATTTTAAAATCAATTGATTAAAACGTTTAAGAAGGACAACAGAAAAATTTAATGAACTTGAACTAACTTGGAAAATAAAGATTTGCATAAATACAGATTGGATCCTGAATAAATCTGGTTTTGTTCACAATGTAAGGCGAAAAGTTAAAAACGAAAGTCTTTAAACGTAAGCATCCATCTAACCGCCACCGCGCAGCGGTCCACCCCGAAGGACAACTTGGCTAAGAACTGAGGTCCTGTGTCTGACTCCCAACAGATTCATATGAAATTGAATACTATTTTAGCAAACCAAACGTCACAGAATGCAAAAATACAAAGTATTGAAAATAAGGTTAAAGAACTTAATGAATATATTGATTCAATCATTGAATAAAATTTAAATTTAAAAAATGATAACACAAAGTTACAAGAAGAAATACAGTGCAACAGAATAGACATTGAAAAACTTAAATAAAGCCAGCTAGATGATAAGATAGAAATTTGTGGTATAGAATCAAACCAGTGGAGGAAGTCCAGTGGTATGGAATGAAACCACGATGAGAATTCTAGCAGCGGTATAGAATCAAACCAAGATGAGAATCCTAGCAGCATAGTAATAAAACCACGAATTTGTAATACAGTGCTGAACATCAGTGATATTAAAGATACTTACGAAGAGAAGCCATCCTCAAAAAATTCAGGTGAGCCAAATAAAATAATAATACAATTCAATAATCTACGTAAAAAAATGAATTGATGAAATCTATAAAGGCAAAGAAGTTATCAATGTCAGATCTTAGTGGAATTGAAATTGATAAAAATAAATTAATTTTTATAAATGAAAAATTAACAGCATACTTTAGTTATTGCCAGAAGAAAGCTAGGGATCTAAAGAAAGACAATCAATTTAAATTCTCATGGGTTAAGAATGGCAGACTATTTATCCGAAAAACCTCAAATAGTAAAATAATAAGAATCCTACACGAATCTCAGTTTAATGTCAAATAATTCTTTTGAACTGTCACTTATTGCCCTTGTAGTCACAAATATCAATAAGACTTGTGATGTTAATTTAATAGAAAAAAATTCCTTAAGAATCTTATACTTAAATTCTAGAAGCCTAAAAAACAAATTAGATGACATAACAATTTTATTGGATTCTTTAAAATACACCTATATATACTTATAATACACCTATAAGTATCACAGAAACTTGGATTTTGAATGACACTGAACACTGTATGAACATACCTAATTATTCATTAATATTATCCAGTAGAAAATCAAGACGTGGTGGTGGCACAGCCATGTTTATTCATAATAGTATCAATTATTTCAAACAAAGTGTTTATTGTGACGAATACAACAGCCTTATTAACATTAAAATTATTCACAAAAATATCACTACATATTAACATTTCAGTAATTTATAGACCACCCAATAATACATCCAGCTTAATTGATAACTTTTTTGTTGAACTTGATGACCATCTTACTAGTCTAAAAACAAAAACATCATTGCTAATAGGTGATTTCAGTTTTGATATTAAAAACCAAATAAATAAAAATGTTCGGAAATACCAAAACGTAGTAGAATCCAATGGCTTTTATTTTTGCCACGACAAAATTACTCGTCCAGCATCAAGTACATGTCTGAACCATGTTCTGTGTAATAATCCTAATTCTAATATTTTTATAGCACTATTTCACACAGATATTTCTGATCAACTAGGCACTATTGTTGAAATAAGAAATCTAAAAATAAACAAAGGAAATAGTAAAATACCTAACCTCATTAAAAAAATTAACTATAAACCTATCTCAGAAGAATTAAAAAGCTATACTGTCAATTAAACATATGAGAATAAAAATGCATATAATTTGATAAATGTAATAAAACATACTGCAAATAGAGCGACCACATTCATCGACTATCCAAGATGCAGTATATTTATTTGTCTCCATTGAAAAAGAAGACAAATAAATATTCTACATCTTGGATAGACGATAAATGCGTAGAATTAATAAATAGGAACAATTATTGGTTTAAATAACATACAGAAAATAGAAGTAATGAATATTTTAAATACAAATATTCTTACTGGTTGAATACATTAACTTCGTTAAAAAGAAAAAAAAGAAAGGAATATGGCAATATACAGTTCGACAAAAGCTGCGGGTAACTTTAAAAAAAATTGGTTATATATATATAAAAAATATATTAAATCAAGAGTCAAAATCTAAAACAAGAAAAAATCTTAATGAATATTACTGTAAAGTCATAGAAAATATGGCAAAAAAATTTGATTCAATATATTTTGCCGAAATAAAAACAGCTACAAAATTCAAACATAAACTTAAACAGAAAACAATGGTATTAATAGATAATCCATCAAATACGAATTCTGTAGGACCTGATGAAATCCCAACCAGAGTAATTAAGTTATGTAAAGAAGAGTTAGCAAAAAATATTAATAGACTTATCCAATATTAACAACTTCAGACTGATCCCGATTTCCTCTTCAATTAGTAAAATAATACAAACTTTTGTAAATGAACATCTAACAAACTACTTGAACTTTGCAAATTTAAATTCCAAAGCCAATATGAAAACGAATATGAACTAATATGAATATGAAACGAATTCTATTGTTGAAGGACTATCCAAAAAAGCAGTAGTATCATACAATCACCTCTTCATATTTTAAGATACTTCCGTGTACTTGCGGGCTAGTAAAGAAATCTAATTCTGATTTCATACATTCGTTCATTTTATGATTTAAACAAAGATATCTCGTTTTTGAATTGTTTTCCGTTTACTGTTAGCTTTACGTTTCATTTGCTTTTACGTTTTCATTTATTTTGTATTTTTTTGTTGAACTGACATTGAAAATTATAGGTTAGGTAGTTAGAAAATAATAAAGTTTACTTCCCAAAAAAATTTTTTATTTTGCCACTTTTCACTTTCACTGAACTTGATAAACAAAAAAAAGAAGCTAAAACTTTATCTTAAAAAACTACAACTATCTTGTTAATGGTAAACCGTCTTTTTTTTTATTCTTTCTTTTAAATAAATATGGCAAACGCAACAGAAAACAAGTATTTTTTCAAGGCCATTTTTTTTTCAGTTCTCATAGTTTTTATTGATTCATATACTGATTTTAATACCAAAGTGTGCTCTGGAAATTCTTATTCATCCATATATATTGGTTTTTTTATATTATTTAGTATCGGAGACTGTTCTTTTACTCTTTCTGTAGTGTTATATTACTGATGATGATAAGATATCATCTATTATGATGATGATAGTTATTATCTATAATTATGTAATCTATAATAATGATAGTTATTATCTTATTTTCTATAATTACAATTTTCTCCTTCAATATTCAATATGAACTGACTTGTATACATTAAGCAACGTTTTGAATAGTAAGCGACAATTATATTTAGTAATGGTGTCCGCTACATTACTATTGAAAAAAAATATATGAATATCGCTTAAGACTATATAACAACAGTTTTAGCATATCGGCATTCTATTTTAAATATTGAAAAATTACAACTGATTCAAGCTGATGAAATAACTTTTAACTTTTAACTTGATTTGAATAAACAGATATATTTTTATACTAGTATTCATTCAAATTTCTTCATTTAACAACTCAGATAATGCTGCTATATTTATAACTAATTATTATTAATTACAATTAATCTTTTTCTTTTAGATATTTACTTAAAACTTTTACTTTTAAAATTTTTTTGCTTTCAATAAGCAAATTTAAATTTTATTTCAGTGGAAAGCCATATTTAGTTGCTGAAGCTTTAAAATAATATAAATAATTATTCTTTTTTCAGGCCGCTAGTAAAAACTATTGGTGCAGCCGGCCAGAAAATATTATTAATGAAAATATAAGTGTAGAATATTGGCGGAATATAAGTGATTCTGGAGAAAACTGTTTTCAGACCGCTATTGACTGGAGTTTAATAAATAATGAACACCTACAAGTATTTATCTTTCTATAACTATAATATTTTAGCTTTATGTTAAAGCAGCTGTGAAATGAAATATAATATATATATATAATATATAGATATAATTTTAATCTTCTAGGAACTGGGAAAATCTTTGTATAATGTCTCTAAAATTGCTTGTCATAATTGGGAGTTCGACAAAACTGATAATCTTGGAAATACCTGGACATCGGAGTGGAATTTAGTTTGCGATAGGGAATATTTGAAAAATGTTGCAGAAATGTTTTTTTTAGTTGGAGTAGCCACCGGCGGAGTTATTAGTGGTTATTTATCGGATAAGTTTGGACGTAAGACCATGTTGATAATTTCAGCGATACTGCAAACAATATTTGGTACATATTTATTCTAACAAAATATTTTGTAGTTATTGGATCCATCCTTACTTAAATTTTTCTAGGTTTACTTTTGTACTTTCCAAATTCGTTTGAGTTTTATTTAGCTCTTAGAACCCTTTTGGGATTAGTATCAGTTTCAGTTACATACGCTGGACTTATATTGGCTATAGAATATGTTGATGGTAAATGGAGAACTATAGTTGGAATGTACAATCTATTTCCACTGCCTTTATCGTACATGGTTATATCAGGAATAGCTTATTTAACACAAGATTTTCGAAAATTACAGCTTTGTATCGGTATACCTGGAATATTTTTATGTTTCTTATTGTAAGTGCTAGTATAAGAATAAATGCTTAATTATTCAGTATTATTATTGTATATGCAAATTTTTATTTTATTAAATTTATTTATAAATTATTAAGAAATTTATTTATAAATTTACAGTTTTATAATACCAGAATCTCCAAGATGGCTATTATGCAAAGGACGCGTTCAAGAAGTAAGAGAAATTATTGAAAAAACTGCTAAGTTCAATGGAATTGTTTTACCAGATAATTATGAAAAATTGTTGATTGCACCCAAACAAGAAGAATCTGAACATTTTATTAATTTATTTCGTTCAAAATATTTACGTATAATTACGATTTGTTTTCTCTGTATTTGGTTCACCATGAATTTGGTATATTATGGTTTGATTTTAAATATGAATACATTTGGCGGAAACGTTTACTTGAACTCGGTAAGTTGTAGAATTGTATTAACATTTAAAAATAAATTTTTTTTTAGTTACATACTTCAAAATACCATATTTTTTTAAGTTTTAATGAAGAGTTGTGTTAAAATGAAATCATAAACTAGAACTAAAAATTTATCATTTAAAATGTTTTATTCTTAACCTTATTTTCAATGTAACCGTTTTACAATCTAATGGTTGATGATATTAAACAGTTTTTATTGACGGTTTTTCAATTTTACATGTGGAGAGTTTCCATTGACACTTCTCTTGAAGGAGGGGATAGGAATAACAGCTGTATTTCTTTAAAAGTACACTGGAAAACGATTAATTAAGTCTGTTGGCTGGTCTTTTTAATCTTCTTGCAACGGTTAGTGTACCTCTAAAAAAACTTCCATAAAAACTATGTTTCCGCTTGCTTTCATTTTATAAGAATATAATATATTATATATCTACTTCATATCACATACATAATAATATAAAACTTCTGCACAAACGCACAAACATTATAAAATAACCAAAATAAGAAAAATGTTGTCATTCGGTATATCCGTAGCTACTGCCGGAGTGAATACGTATTTGAACTTCTTTCACTTAGTTGTACTTCGTTATCAATGAATTGCTAGTTTTCATTCAAATGAATGAAAACTTCAGAATATAGTTCAGAAAAAGTACAACAAAAAAATTACTTTCTGTAATTTATTTACTAGGTCTGTTCGTTCTAAATAAAATTTAATTTTCTTTTTAATCGCTGATTATCCTTTACAATTAAAAATTTGATAGATTAAGAAAAAATGATTAAATTCCAAGATGTGCAAGCTGCCTAAAACTGCTGCTCTAGCCCAACCAAATTTCACAGAAGTTTTTGCATGTCGTTCAACACGACACCTGTATTACTGTTTCACACTGAGTTATTTCCATTTAAAGAAAGAAGTTATGTGGCAGCTACTCGAACCCACCGGCCGAAATTCTGAAAAATATCATTAAAATACGTATCAATTATATTAGTAATAATATTTATTTATTTATTTATTTAGTTTCTTTCCATCTAAAGAGCATCAAGCTGCTAGTACAGAGTATATAATAATATAGACATATATTATATTTATATTAATAAAATTTCAATATTAATATATCATATTAATAAACAGTAGTGGAAAATTATGATAGTTCAAATTAACAAAAAAAAAAAGTATACATTTAAAGCTAAGTTATTAAAGTGTTAAGCTAAGAATTAACAAGTTGTATTATTTTGTGTTTTTTTTTCAGCACAGTACTTAATCAAAAATCAGCACATATATTACTATAAAACAGAAAATCTTACAGTTCTTAGACATATACAGTTTTTACACATATTTTTAGCTTTATTCAATATCAATTTGAAAACAATATTATGTATAGAAAAAATGTACAAGAAAAAATGTTGGTTGATTAAAAGGTAAAAAATTCTGTAGTTTACCTTTTTTAGATAAAACGAGGAAGAATACAGTTGCCTTTGTCAACTCTTAGATACCCGTACGAACCGTTAGTATGTTCACAGCCTGTCACTCTGCTTACAATATTATTTTTTTAATATTTTAGTATTTTAAAATAATTTGGGTGAATTTTATAATTTCTAGAACTATGGGTTGTACATATATTCAAACTATATGTTTATATATACATTCTTCAAAAGCAGATTCTAACCTTCCACATAACGATTATCAATCCAAAATGTTTTCAAATATTCTATAGTACCATTTAATACTAAGCGGTAAATGTATATTAAATTTACTTAGTACAAAATAATAAATATAATTTTAAATTATATATTATATTATATTTAAATATTCCATTGACAGAATAATTTCTTATAAGTACAATAAAATACATATATGTATGTAAATACGGCGCTATATAATATACATATATACTTTTATCATTCATTCACTAGTGACATATACGATATGTAAATAAACATGATATTATATAAGTATGTATATATATCAATATCATATAAATAAAAATTCTTCAAGCAACCGTTATGTTGTTTATTTATTTACATTTTTTTGTACTACGCATTATATCCTCAACAATTAGAACGACTATATTGGTAATCTGATTAAAGAAAATGGAGGAATTACCACAAGCGATATTGAAACTGCTAATACACTAAACAAATATTTTAATGAAATAGGAGAAAACATCATAAAAAAGAATAGAACTAGCAGAGTGCTAAATACAATGTGCAATTCCATAAATCTAAGATCAGTACATTTAACGCCCGTGACAGAACATGAAATTGTTACAATTGTTATGAATCTTCATAGAAATTCAGCTCCAGGGGCTGATAAAATTACTGTAAAAGATCTACAAGAGCTGATACATATTATCAAGAATATTTTATGTAAAATGATAAATTCATGCCTTGCAGATGGAATTTACCCAGAGTGCTTAAAACAAGCCGTCATTGTGCCAATTCACAAAGGTGGACAAAAAACAGATTGTGGAAATTATAAGCCCATATCGTTATTAAATTCAATCAGTAAAATATATGAAAGAGTTATCGATACAAGAATAAGATCATTTATTAAGCAAACTATTGGCTTCGATTCGAATCAATATGGATTTATAGAAGGAAGTGGTACAGATTCTGCTGTGTCGGTTACAATAGACCAAATTCATGACGCATTAGATGAAGGGTACTATGTTGCGGCAATGTTTATTGATCTAAGTAAAGCATTTGATGTTGTCAATCATGGCAAACTACTAGATTTTCTTGAAGACTTGGGAATTAGAGGTATAGCAAATAGGTTATTTAGGAGTTATTTGTCACATAGAACTCATTGTGTGCGAATTGAAAATACTGTAAGCTCTGAACTGGTGATTAATACTGGAGTCCCACAAGGATCGATATTGGGCCCACTTCTTTATTTATTATATGTAACGAATCTCTCAAAGTGTAACTTTGAATCAAAGTATACAATTTATGCAGATGACACAAATTTTATATGTAAGGCTAAAACTTTAATCCAACTAGAAAATAACCTAAATAAAGATATGGAAATATACGGTAATGGTCTCTGTATGAATCCCAAAAAGACATATTATATTGTATTCAAAACACTTAGGAAAAAATATCATGAAATTAGAATAAAAGCAAGAGGTGTCACGGTAGAACGAGTTCAACATATGAAATATCTCGGAATGACTATAGATGAAAATCTTAAATGGGATAAACATATTAAACAATTAAAGAAAAGCATAATACCGATCATAATGGCAATCAAAAGAGCAGGTGGTGTTCCAATCAAAGCCGCCAAATTAATTTACAACGGATGCATCTTGTCAAAAATTCGTTACAATATATGCAGTTGGAGTAACAGTACAAAATTCCATGTCAATCAAATGGGTATGATTATGAAAAAATCGTTAAAAACATTATACAAATTGAACCCTAGATTGAGTACAAAGGAATTGTATATAACCACATGTGAACTTGACATAAACCAGTTAATATACTTCGAAAAATGTAAATATGTGTATAAAATAATAAACAAGAAAATGAAATCTTCATTAACAATTATAACAAGAGATAACGTGCACAACTACAACACTAGATATAGAGGAGATCTTGTAGTACCTAAAGCAATTACTACTAAGAAGCTACAAGGATTAAAATGTAGTGCAATAAAGATGTTTAACGCTCTACCTATCCAACTAAAACGCAGCCAAAACTTAGATGAATTTAAACATCGACTTAAGAAATATTTAAAAAACTTTAGAAATTAGCTATTGTTCAAGTAAAAAAAAAAAAAAAAAAAAAAATTGTTATGTGATTTATAAACTTTTAGTTTTTAGAATTAGTATTATTAGTTTAGATTTAGTTTAGAATTTAATTTCTTATACACAATTTTTTATATAAATTGTCTGAAATTAATTAAAAAAAAAAAAAAAATTTCAAATTATCGAGTAAAACAAATGCAAAAAAATTTGTTGAAGAAATTTGTTAGAAAATTTGAAAAAATCAAGTAACACTTTCGTCAATTATAATTTTTGTGTATTACTTCAAACACAATTTTTAAGGTGTTCAAGTTACAGGTGTTTAAAAATAGGAAATTTTCAGTTTTTGATCCTTTACAGCTCCTAAACGGGGGGTGATACAAAAAAAATTTGAAAATGACTCATACTTATTTTCAAAATCTAACTTCTGTCAAAATTTCAAGTTTCCAACTTAAACCGTTTAGAAGATAGAAGGGTTAAAGGATTTTGCAAAATTTGAGTTTCGCATAACGGTAAATTAAGACACCGTATGCCACAAATATATATTTATTGTATATATACTTTTAAAGCTAATAACAGTAGTAATCGTTTGGCGTTTTCAAAATGAAGATATACCTTATACAACTTGTGCTATAATAATTTAAATATAGAGCTTTTTTGAACTTTTGGGGAGCTGTAGCTCCGTAACGGGTGGGGCTACAAAAAAAAGTTATTATAATTAAAATTAATATTTTTGTGAGATCTATCAGCAGTTGAAATTTCATAGCTCTATTTCAAAAAAAATGTGGGGATCTAAAAGTTAGGTGTTCGAGAGCTACCCTAAGTTTTGGTCCAAACTCAACCAAAAAAAATAAGGAACCTACAAATTACTCTCAGAATATTTTGTGTAAATTTTAAGATTTTAGCTTTCTTAGTTTTTGGGTTAGCGTGCTGACAGACGGACGGACATGGCTCAAACGTCTTAGAATTTTTTTCTCGAAGTGTTATAAACGGAGGAGTAATTTTATTATACCCGATCCTATCGTACGGGTATAAATATGTTAAAAAGAACTTGAGATAATATCACATTTCTATAACATAAAAATAAGTTTTTATAAATAAGTAAAAAATTATTCACATTTTACTAATAATACATTACATTCACAAATAATACTTAATACTAGTAAAATAATAATCAAATGAAAAACAAAATACTTATAAAATAATTTATACATATATGAAAATCAATATCATCCTCCAATGGATCACAATTTTCTTCTTCTGGATATATATTTTCGTTAATTTCTGGTTGGAGATCTATGAGATTAACTGTAATTCATTTAATGAACGCCAATTTTCACCAAAATGTTTGGTTAATAATTTATTAATGTCAACCAATTTTTCCTTTTTAATTCCAGGGAGATCATTTAAAATATTTGGGTTCATATTTTGAACTTTCTTTCCTTTTTTCAGAATGGACATAGCCTGCCCTAAATCTGTTTTATATGCGGCCTCTCCTCTTAAAACATTATTTTTTGTTCTTTTAATAAAAAACCGTCTTGATTTGTTAAAAGGAAAATGCCATTGTTGCAAATGCCAAAATGCCATGACTGCAATTATTTTTGCAGTCTTCTTTCCAATCACGTATTGGGCATTCTAATGATCCCAACTTTACAATACTGCCACATTCTTTGTACATATCAATGTATTCGTCTGGAGTTATAATTTCCTCCTTTGCCTGAACAAGTTTCTGGGCGAGCAAATACCCTGTCTGGTGGAATAAAAGAATGACCAGGAACAGGATATACAATTTCAATATGTTTAATATGTTGTGGGGCTTCATTGAGTAGCCAGAATGAAAGCATTTTCATCATTGCCGAGTTTTTTTTTGGGAACCACAGGTTTCCATATTTGGTTTTATTCGGTATTTATTCGGTTTTTCAGTTTTCTGTCCCCACCACGGTGTTGTTTTGGCAAAGTTCCTGATTTCGAATACCGAGAACATATGCCTTTTACCTGTTTCTTTGAAATGTTTAAAATGCTGGTAAAGGCGGTAAGACAAACACGGTTAAGTTCACCTTTAAATGAACCAACGAAACGCTCAATAAGATTTTATTGGACATCCATTTCGCCTATCTGTTCTTTTCGGAATATGAATTTTAGAATGCTCCAATATAAATGCATCTTGATCTAATTTGTTTTTTGATGAGTAAAAACATTTGGAAAACTCTAACGTGTCTTTAATTTTTAATTTATCACATTTTAATTTTTTGGCCTTGTGGATACATTTCGGCATCGATGGAAGTTCTTTTTGCTTATATCAGTAAGTGTTATTTATAAAATTAAAAATATAAATATAAACTGAAATAATTTTTATTTAACCTGTTCTGTTTTTCTATCTCCTGCTTCCATTTAGTCTTATTAATCTTCCGTTTTCTAGATTTCCTAATATTACAAGCTAATTCTAACAATTTTGCTTCCATTTTTTACTAAAACATTAAAATTATATTTTGCAATATTTATAACGAAATATTTATTAACACTTTTTAATTTTCTTACTTTCGTTTAAAATAGATAAGATTCTTAACTTCCTTTAACAAAAACTTTATACCAAGAATAAAACATGAAATTGAATTTACTTAATATTATGTCAATAAATTCACGCCAAAACTTTCTGGTACATTTTGCTTCTGAAAACACATCGTTACTATGCCACATTCACAGGTATAGTTTTGCAACTTAATATTTAAAAGTGGAAAAGAGTACTTTTTGAAAATAATATTTTTTGGAAAAGATATCATTTTGAAATTTATATACTTTTTCAAATTCAAAAATAAGAGGGAAAAGAGCCATTTTTGCAAGATATTATTTAAAGATATCAAAGATATATGTTAATTCTTTCAAATGGCGTTAATAGTTAAAATTTTTCAAAAAATGACAAAGAAAACCTTTTGATTCTAATAGACACATATACGCATTTAAAATTAAGGATTTTTCAAAATTTGAGGAGCTGTAGTTCCGTAACGGTCTTAGTACATAAAAAAGTTGTTCAACAACATTAATTTTTAAAAGAGGCCTAGATATATGTAGTTAAAATTCCATTGCTCTTCATTACTTGCTTTATAAAATTTGTAAACAGGCGGACTGACAGAGACAACTAATGAGAAAATTTTTCAAAATTTAGAAAAATATGAATAAAAAACTAATTCTTAAAACAATTACATGAAATTTCTCATGGAAAAAAATGCACTTGTGCATAGTCTTTTATAATTGAAATGCGATTTTATGTTCTATATTAGCAAATATGTTGTGAAAACTCACTTCGCACTAATTGTGTACTCAATAGATTTCTAATGCTTTTAAAGATTTTTGTAAACGAATTCAGTCTAGTTAATTCTAATTTTGTAAACGAATTGGGTTTGTTTATTAAATTTGCTAAAAACAAACTGAATCAAATATTATTAAGTGATATTAATTAAATGCAAAAAAAATTAAAATGTTAACTACCAGTATCTCGAAATACATATTAATATTTTAACTAAAATAAAAACCCTATAACCTACCTCTAATTATTAAACAAAAAATTAAAAGCATATTCACAGCCTATTATTATACATAAAATAAAATAAATATAACATATGAAAAAGTTTAATATCTTTTATTATTATCTTAAAAAATAACAATTTTTCTTTTCAACTAAAAATTTCATTCGTCAAATTTGAAATTTAAGCAATTTATACATACTCGTTTGCTACAACTCATAGACATTGGTTCTTGTCAAATTAAACATGTATGTGGTGTTTGCCGTTTTAATCTGTTTCTAAAATAAAGGTAAAGCCAAAGGCTTATACGGCGCCCAACACTTTTTATCAAGTTCGTCTACTACTCCTTTTGTGTTATAATTAAAATTAATTTCTATTTTAAGTGGTTACTGCATCATTTGCTTTTGCTTCATAAGACAAAGGAATAATATTATTTTTTGCAAATCCGTAATCTGAATTTTTGACTGCTGTTCTTTTATTGAATAAAAATTCAGGTGGAATTTCTTTTTTAGTTTTTTTAATTAAATCAAAATGATTTAGTTGTTCAACTTAATGGATGAAAACCTATTGTCTACAGTAACATTTGTTTTTCCCTCAATTATATTCAATCACAATTTCAGTACTAAATGTGTTGGTATCGCAAGTTTTTGTTCTTCTGTTGTAAGAGTAATGCTATCTGAATTTCTTCCATAGTAAATATAGGCATTAGCAAGATAATATGTAAGAGCCATTATATATTTTTATTTTTTTTTTTTTTATTTTTTTTTATTTTACAAAACCTAAGCAAGGTCGTTACAAAAGAAATTCTTAAATTAATGCTTATAATTAAAATTAAACAAAACAATGACTTAAAACTACAAAACTATTTATAATAACTTAAAACCTAAAAAAAGTTAATTTATTGTTATTGTTATTATTAATTTTTTATTTAAACTACATTAACAACTTTATTTTAACAAAAAAAATTGAAATATGATATCAGTACAGATATGTACATATATATAATGACAATCAATTTAACATTTTATGTAATAACTTATGTAGCAAATTAAACGTAAATAATATGTTATTATTACGTAGAAGTAAAATTAAAAAAAAAAAATGAACATTTGAAAGCATTAAATTACTATTTATAAAATGTACAAAAAAAAAAAAAAATGATCTAAATGAAAAACATTAATTGTATTATAATGCAATACAATAAATGTGCTATGTTTAAAATTATATCATAATTAAAAAAAAAAAAAAAAAAAATTTTTTTTTTGCTTAAGTAAGAATTAATTGTCTAAGGTCATTAAATTGGAAAAATGTAGTTGTAAAATGTGTTTGAACGTATTTCTGGAGATAGATGTAGAATAGAGATGACTAATTTTGTTAAAAGTAGTACAACATCTGTTGATGGGTTCATTTCTACCGTACTCTGTATTATGTTTGTAGTCAATTAAAAATTTAGTATTTCTAGTTTGCCTAACACTATCGTTAAGTCTAAACTTGTTATTAAGAGATTGGATAGAAATACTATTATTTAAAATATCAAAAGTAAAGCATGATGACAATAGTTGTCTACGTAAAGATAAAGAAAGCAAGTTTAATGAATTAAGTCTTGTGGTGTAACTAGGTAGATTAGCAAAATCAAAAGGGTTATATTGATTCCTTAATGCAAATAAAAGAAATTGCTTTTGAACTGATTCGATTCTATTGGAATGAACTGCAAAGGCTGGATCCCAAACAATGTTACAGTATTCTAAGATAGAACGAACTAGGGAACAATAAAGAGATTTTGTCACAGCCAAGTCGCTAAATTCTTTAGCTCTTCTCTTAATGAAACCTAACATTTTATTAGCCTTTGAAACTATTAGGTCATAGTGAAGATTATAATTAAGTTTATTATTGAGAAGAATTCTTAGATCAGTAATGCTAAAAACCCTTTCAAGAGTAACATTATCTATTTTGTAGTCATATATTTATGCCGTATTTTGCTGATTTCTTCGGAATATAAATTTTAAACTTACATCCATCATGAAATAGCACAAACATTTCGTCAACACAAGTCTTATGAATTGCTTTTTTTACAGTCTTCAATTATATTGTTGAAAATTTCATAAATCGCTGCTAGTAGTTAGTACACCACTTGGAAGTGGGAAAACATTATGTCATATCGCACTAAATTCCACCCGCTGACCTACATTTTGATTGATGGGTTTTATGTAGCGCATTCTTGGTTAATAGGTCAAAAATTTATTTTGTTGGTTTTGGTTTAGAATTTAAGTTCGGTTACAAGCGTGAGTTGTTAACTTATAAGTTCTAGGTAGAAGTGAAGATTGTTGGTGCTGTGGAACTTGTAAGGCAACATTAATGAACTGAACAGTGGGTTTTATGTAGATTATTCTTGGTTATTGGGTCAAAAACTTGTTTTGATTGTTTTGGTTTAGGATATAAGCGTGGGTTGTTAACTTATACGTTCCAAGTGGTTGTATAGTAGGAAGTGAAGGAACTATGTAAATTGGCAAACAGGGTTAATGCACTGTACAAGTCTAGGATATTTAGGGTTTCTAATAAATTTTTTGTTAGTTTATTACAGGATATCATACAAATAGTAAAAATATTATATTTTCTTCAAGTTAAATCAATTTTTTTTTTATTGCGAAAATTCTTAGTGTTAATAAAATATAGGTGAAAGGAGATATAAAAGATAGGAAAAAAAACTTGATATTATTATTCTGGATAAGAATAAAAAAAATATATCGAATATCAAAATATCAAATTAATAATATCAAAATGTAAAATAATAAAAATAAAACACAAAACGTAAAGAAGAAGTACAAAATGTAGCTTATATTTATTTTGGTTTTTTTAAGTTAAACTTGTTAAAAGTTGTTATAATTATAGTTTTAAAGTTGCAAAATAAAAATAAGAAAAATATGATATTTTTAGAATGTGTGTTGTTTCCTATATTATTTTAATATTTGATTAATTATTTTACTTATTGCAGTATAATTAGTATACGTTGCCTTGTTATATTTTTATTATTTTCTCGCACATTGGATTGAAAAATTTATGATTGAAAAAAAATGATTATGAAATAGCAACAACTCATAGTTTTTGGTATTTCATAATAATTTTCAGTATAATTTTGCGTATCCATCGTATAGTGTTTATATATTGTTGTTCGTGTTGTTCCTGAGGTCGGTATTTTCTAATGATATATCTTATATGATATTATCTTTCTTATTATTGCAATTGGTGATAATATGATCAATTAAAGTATTTGTATTCGCAGTTTCTCTTGTTCCATCAGTTTCATTTATAATATTATATCCTAAACTTGTCAACATGTCTTTGTACTTTGTTCTAGTAATAGTATTTTCAAATAGGTTTTCTGCAAAAATTGTTAGATTAAATTTAAGTGATGTGTTAATTACCTCAATGATGGTTAGACTGTGTAATTCATCTTGAATAATTCTGTTAAAATTAAGTTTTTTTTTTTACATATATAGATGCAATATCGCCACCTCGGTTTTGATTTCTACAGTTACAAATAACTGTATAATTTCGTAAATTAAAGTAAGTCTCTTCGTTATCGGTAATCCAAAATTCATTTAATATCATTATATCAATATTTTTAATTTTCTGAATAGACGCTTCCAGTTCATAAATTTTGGTTCATACTACATATGTTTACATATAAAATTTTTAGTTCGCTTATATTTTGTTCTTTTGTGTATTCCATCGTTTTGCAATGTATTTGTTGTGTATATGGCTTCTGCATGTTGTTAGGTCTTTTATTACATCTTTGGCTGCTATTCCTACATTTTAATAATATTTATCATATAATTTACATAAGTCTTCATAATTTGCCGGAAGTCCTTTCTGATTGATAAGTAGGTGCTATAATGCTAGTTTTTGTCATACATCATCCTGATCATAATTTCATCCTGATCATGGAAAAACGGCAAAAATAACCGCACGTTAGTATATATTCTATGATCACGTAATGTTGACAGTACATATATGTTATCCCCATTTTCACTGCTTTTTTTCTTAGTCTTATAATTGGAGCAACCATTGGATCAATGTAGTTTTTTTCGGTGTCACGAATTTTGTTGCAGTTAGTTCCCTCCAAATTACTGGCTTATTGATTTAATGTTTCTCCTTTGTTCCAGTTGTGATACTTAGAATTAGTGTTTATTTAACCCTTATGACTATTAAAACTACTGTTATTACTATTGTTGTTGTTACTATTATTGGAAGTTGAATTGACACTTTTTACTATCATTGTTACCTTTGTTATAATTATTGATACTTTAATTTTTATACTCGTGAGTTTTATTGAATAAAGAGCTCTTTTTGACAAGAATTTCGGAATATAACTAAATATATTATTTAAATTTTTGTCTTTTTTTGAATTTTGAGCTTTAATACTACTATCATTTTTACTTTTATAATTATTAATTAATATCTTCTTTTAATTTAGAGCCGGTGATAATCGTGTTATCTTCTTTTAAATTTTTGGAATTATGATTAATTTTATAGTTAATTATATAATATTTTGGTTCATTTATTATTTTATTTGTATTTTCTTTATGGCTTTGCATAAAGTTTTTATGATTTATTTGATGACAGTTATATTCTTTAATTATGCGAGTGTCATTATTATACGATTATATTGACAAAAAAATAATATAGATTTTTCTTACAATATAATTATTATAATATAATTAAATTAAAAAGTATATGTGTCTTATAAATTATATATCATATTGTAATATATAATAAAATTATAATAAAAATATAATTCTTGTGTAAGATAATGGGTGCCTTAGAAATAGAGAAATGCATAGTCTTGTACAATAGCACAGCCAAGTAATCAACGGCTTCATGAAATAATGATTCCAGAAACTGAAGCTTAGTCAAATATGAATAAATGACTTAGTGGATATACTTCTTATAGGAGAAGGAAGGAACACCTATACCCTATACTCCTTATAGGAGAAGGAAGATACCCTATACTCTTTATAGGAGAAGGAAGGAAGAAAAAAATGTTCTTTAACTAATATCTAATATGGCTTTTTTATGGGCATATTCTATGCTAATATCCAATATTGCTTTTCTTACTGGACATAATTTACTAAGTGCTTTCTGATTAACCCTTGGTTCTACGAGTGTTTCAATTGTCATATTCGGTACGAATCGGCCTGGCCACACCACATACATTTTTATGCATTTACATGCAAAAATTGTTTTACTTGTAAGATTTTGCGGCTTCTGTTTTAGTGTTGGCTAGTTCCTTCTACATGAAATTCTTTGTGTATGTATTGAACATATAGCGCAGGTAAAAAAAATATGGATTATGATAAAAAACTAGTTTTTGTTTCGATTATTTTTTTTAATTAAATTTTTATACATATTAATACATAGTAAATGGAAATTTGGTTGCTAACACATACCAATTTGGTTGTTGAATTATTAACGCAGCTCAAACAAAAGTAGTCAACCTTTGAGTGTTGTTGGCAGGCAGGAAAAAACTAGTTTTTGTTTCGATTATTTTTTTTAATTAAATTTTTATACATATTAATACATAGTAAAAGGAAATTTTGTTGCTAACACATACCAATTTGGTTGTTGAATTATTAACGCAGCTCAAACAAAAGTAGTCAACCTTTGAGTGTTGTTGGCAAGCTGGGTTCCTACATGCTGCACAAAATATATTAGCTAACTTATTAGCTAACTATTAGCCAAATTGCAAAGAAATTGTCGCCTAGCGTCAGACTGTTTTAGTTTATTAATTTCTTTACAAATGCAATATACTGCCATGGCCATTACATTCAACATGTTGCAGAAATAAGTTTCATGCAATCTAAAACAACTTGAAGGACGGCACGTGATAAATACTTTCTCATTTCTTTGGGAATATATCTGTTATTGAATCGAACAGTTCCCATAAATGCTAATACAATACGGGCCAAACTTGTTATTGCCTTTTATAAGTACTTTTTGAAAATCTTATTAGCACTTCTTTTAAAATCTTATTAGCACTTCTTTTATTTATTTATAAACAATCTTTTATTAGCACTGTAAAGTATAGTATAGCATAGTAAAATTAATGAATAATAAAGAAATAGTTCATACTTTTTGTATGCTTACTAGACTTAATTATAGAATAAAATAAATAAAAAAAATTTTTTAAAAAACAGCTTTTTTGAACTAAAAAGTAGATAATAAATTTTTAATAGTAAATTTTTCTGTAATTTTCTAAACTATATTGTTACAATCGAGATTTCTTTGAAAAAGTTTATTTCAATATGTAAAATCTATATATAAATAAGTTTATTTAGTTTGTATATATAGTTTGTGTATATTAATTTATTGTGGCAAAATTTTTAAAAAATTAAGAACACGTTGCATAGCTAAATTCAAAATTTAAATAAAAATATTGCAATTTTATAATGTTCTTTATTTCCACTTAAAAATGCGACCTTTGAAAACTTTGATTTATATACTGCCTTGTTTTTTTTTTCTTTCATTTATAGCATGACATTTTAATATTTCTTTTTTTCTATCTGTTACGTGTGTAAATATCAGATGTGCACATATACATAGGAAATAGCCTTTAAAAATATTTAAAAACAATCAAAGTAACATTTTTTGTTCTCTTTTTTTTTATTCGTTTTTATTTTGCTTCCAGTATTACATTTTACTTTTTTTTTCTGTTATTTAGGTAAGCTAAGAACTTATTATTTTTTTTTAATATTAAATTTATGCATATGCATATTTAAAAAATAGAAATTAATAGCTATAGAACTTTTTGAATTATTTTTTTTTTCGTTTATATTTACCGTCCATTCATATAAATATAATTGTTGGTATTAAAAAATAATGAATCTATAGGGTGTTCAAAATTGAGGTATTATTTTGATTTTGCCGCCATTTTTTTTCTACCTGCAATTTTTATACGAGGTTTTTTAGGTATATTCTAAATACATTCCGGTTAGTTAATATGGAACGTTACACGAAGGAACAACGTGTTTTTGTTATTACAACATTTTTTGAAAATGGTAAAAGTTTTCAAGATGTAATTAGGAAAATTCGAACAAAATTTGGTAGAGAAAATGCTCCAACAAATCGTGCCATCAAGCTGATGGTTGATAAATTTCTGGAAACTGGATCCGTTCTTGATAACAGAGGCAACATTTATCAACGTAGTGGCCGTTCAACCGAGAATGTAGCAGCTGTGAGGAGAAGTGTTGAAGAAGATCCAAAAACTTCCATTCGTCATCGTTCGCAACAATTAAACATCAAACCATCCACATTATTCAACATTTTGCATCGTGATCTCCATTTAACATTTTGCATCGATGATCTCCATCATCGTGATCTCCGGCTTATAAGATCCTGCTGACGCAAGAATTAAAACCAACTGACCATGCATTACGTCGGCAATTTGTTTCTTAGGCAATCGAAAAACAAGAAGAAAATGAGAATTGTTTTAACAAAATAATCTTCACCGACGAAGCTCATTTCCAGCTCAGTGCCTACGTCAATAAACAGAATTGCCCATTTGGGGTGAAGGGAATCCAAGGGTTATCTTAGAGCAACCAGTACATCCACAAAATGTTTCGGTTTGGTGTGGTTTGTGGTCAGGAGGAATCATCGGAACATATTTTTTTGAAAACGCAAATGGAAATGCGATTACGGTCAATCGCTACAGGGAGATGATACGAAGCTTTTTGTGGCGGGAAATTGATGATTTGGACGTACAGAATATGTGGTTTCAACAGGACGGTGCCATTTGCCACACAGCAAGAGAAACAATGGATCTTTTGAAGGAAAAGTTCGAAGATCGCATTATTTCTCGTAGAGGAGGAGTGATGTGGCCACCAAGATCGTGCGATTTGACACCGTTGGATTTTTTTTGTAGGCTTTTGTGAAATCGAAAGTGTACAGCAATAATCCCACAACAATTCAAGAGCTTAAAAACAACATTATCGAGCAGATTTCAACCATTGAGAACAGTTTATTGAACAACGTGATTCAGAATTTTGGTAAAAGATTGGAAGCCTGCCGAAGTAGTAGAGGGGCCACTTGGCCGACATAATTTTTCATTATTAACCGGAACCTATTTGTAATAAATGAAAATAAAAATATATTTAATACTTCAAAAAAAAAAGTCTTTTTTTATTAAAATTAAAATGATACCTCAATTTTGACCACCCTATATAACTACACACATATATACTGATATATTCATTCATATACATATTATAGTAGTATGGGTACTATATAATGATCTGAACTTCTAATTGTTTTTTATTTATTTATTTATATTAATATTACATACATTAATGTAGTGCAATATTATTGAACCATCGGCTACTAAGGCCATTATAGGTTTTTATACTATTATTAAATTATATACTAATATTATTTATTTTGTTTATATTATATATCGATAAATCAACTAAATAATAATAGTTGGGAATTTGGGAATTTGGTGTGACTGTGTTAGCAGATTTTTAATAGTACAGCACACATAAAAATATGCATACCATTTTTGTACATGTTTGTACCTACATATGTAGTAAAAAAATTTGGTTTTAACAGTATGTAATTGAGAATATATTAAATTGCTTACTTCTAAATGCTAATGTTTTTGAATTAAAAAAAAATTATTTTGCTTTTTCTAGACGATGTAGATATATATGTATGTATGTACATAACATATATTTTATGATTAATTCATAATTATTGTTATTGAAAAGAAAAATATTGTTGTTATTTTCTATTTTTAAAAAAGACTGGATTTCTTATTTTTAATATATTCTTTTTGTTGTTTAATGTTTTTACATAATTGGAAATATATTCTTAGTTTTTATACTTCAGAAAAAGGCATTAGTGGTGCAGATCATCATTCCCTAATAGATCTTAATTGAAAGGCAGCTCCCAATTTAGATATCAATGTTAGGGCCATAATATGCGATTTTAATATGTTAAGAGTTTCGAAAGAAAAGCCCTATTTTAATTATAATTAAGAAAGGAAAAACACATATCTATATAAATATTATAAATAAACACATTGCTTTTATAAATAAAAATGTATACTAAAAATCAATTGATTTGATGAAAAAAAACTTAAATTTAACACTTGCTTACTAAATTTTAAGTAAATGCATATTAAATTTTACACTGTGTTCTCAAGTGCGGCACATTAATTTGTTTACACATTCATATCTTTCAAATTCATCGCTTTCAAACCAAAAACATTTTCGAAGCACATATTATTACATATTTTGAAGTATGTACCTATGGATATGTACGCATACAATGCAATGGGCTACATAAAAAACAATAGTCTTTTATAGAAAAAAAAAACATTTATGAATTACGTATACGTATTGGTATTGGAATTGGTGAGTTTAGTAAATTTAGATAAAATGTTTTATTTTGGTTCTGTAATAATTCTGTTAAAAATTCTGTTATATCTTTTTATGAAAATTTAATTTTGAAATTAAGCTAATTTCTCTAATGTTTTTCGATATTATTATTTTAAAATCATGTATTGTCATCGGGATCTGATCTAATAAAGAAAATTTCAAGTCTCTAGCTCAACGGGAAGTGTGTTTAAAATGGCTTCTAAGATTCCATCCTTTACCCAACCAAGTTAATAAAAAGCTGTTAAAAAGGAGGCAAGAAAATTCAAATTTGCGCATAGGTATATATTTAACTCACCCGCACTCTTCATACGAATCAATAAGATCAAAGGAGAATAGAAAAGGGACTGGAAAAAATAAAAATAAAGTAACGAAACAATACTTGTAGCAATAACCAAAAGTAAATTTCAAAAGTATATCGTTTTCGGGTAAAACCCAACCGTAGCTAGCTAATACACTTATAATTATCCTTGTATAGGTTTTTTTTCTTGTGGCAAACTGTTTCTACGACAATTCTACACAAACTCATAAGAATTTAAGTAGCTAGTATAATTCGAAATAATTAAAATATAATTAAGTTTTACTTCAATTACTACGTTATATACTACTTTATTGTATTTTTTCAACTTGAATGTTTGTACTACTTCACACATTTGCATAAACGAATTTTGCTCTTTAAGTTTCTTTATTATTCCAGCATTACTAAATTTATTCATATGAACTAATTTAATTTGTAGTTTTATCACCGTTGGTATTTTTATTTCACAACTGTCTGTAATTTTTTTTTTAGTTCAATTTTCGAAAAAATTTTGAAAAATGGGTCTATCACCTACCATCTATCCTTCCGTCTGTCCGCATGTTTATAAAACTTTTACACCGTTAAGGATAGAGAAAAAAAATTATAACCATGGGTAGGTCTCATAAATAAATTAATGTTTTGAAGCAAACTTTTTAAGTAGCCTTATCCATTAGGCAGCTACAGCCCTCAACCTTTGAAAAAGCCCTATTTTTTTATGGGTATATCTAATGTCCTGTTTAACATTTTTTCAGTCTGAAAACGCCCTTCAACAAGAAGTTTTCTTAATTTTGTAGATGAATATCAAAATTATACATTTATTTTAAACTTAGTATTGTTATGTGAAAACAAATTTTCGCATAATTTTCCAACTTCATAACTTCCGCACGTTTTTGTTTACAACATTTGTTTAGGATTTAAATCAAAATATTTGCTGTCAACATTCTTTAATGTATATTGATATGCATGGTTAAAAATTAAGAGTTTATGTTCGTAATATGTTCAGAAAATATTTAAGTGTTGTATAGTGCAGACGAGAGTGTACAGGTTTTGAAAGTGAGGGTAATTTGGTTCGAATCCAATTCGTGTATGTACATTTTTTTTTTGTTAACTGTATTCATCAACATATAAAATTTTATGTATAATACTAAAGATTATATAACTTATAAGTAGTATAAGATGTTGCATTACGAACAAAATTTTGTCACAATGAAAACAGTTTTTAACTTAATTCTTATGTTGCTAAATTATTTTGTATCGCAACGTTTGATAAATAATTGAAATTAGAAACATGTTGCAAAAATTAAAATTTTCTAATGTGTATGCAATTTATTTTGCTGGTATTATAAGATAATTATATTATTATATTATGATTATCATACTAGTGCACGTACACATACACATTATATATGTAAATTCTGTTTCAATAAATTCAAGTATGTACATATATTTCTTTTTTTGCTACAAAAATTTTGCTGAAAGTTTATATTACTTCAAAATGAATTATTTTAATGTTCAAAACGATAACATACATATTAACATATCTATCTATTTTTACACATTCATTAAAAAATTTTAACTTTTTTAAAAAAGTTTACGGAAAGGGTATACCATGAAAACTCCTTTAAAATATTTAGCGCTTTTTTCTAAATAAATCATTAATTATAAAAAAATGTTGACAAGATTTGCTATTGTATAACCAGCCTAGACACATATCAAATATAGATCATTTTGACCAATACTAATGAATTTGTTGAAAATATTTGTTGTCAACATTCTTTATTGCATATTGAATATGCATGGCGTTAAAAATTAATGTTTTATGTGTTTTATTTAGGAACATTTATTATTTATATCGTGTATATAGTATACATATAAAATTTTATTCAAAATAATTACAATTGCCAAATTCAAACTACATACATACATACATAAAATTTTTAAAGTAAAGATCATTACAAAATTATGCTTTTGCGCATTACGCATTATAATTTACAAACAAAATTTTGTCAACACAAAAAATTAAAACTACATATGTAAATATGTACGTACGTATGTACATAATATTATGTTAAACTAATTTCCTAAATTATTTTGTTCCGCTCCATTTGTTTATAATTTAAATCAAGATATTTGTCAACATTTGGGTAGGTACTAGCAGAAATTATATATATATAGATAACGCAAGCAGAATAAAAAATGTCAATAAGAATTCTCGAAATTTTTTCAGATTTTAGGTGCTCTCTAATTTTTCCTATGCTTTTTTCCCCTTTCTCAAATCTCCTCAATAGTTGTTTTTAAAAAATATCCTCGTGAATATTTGATTTTATTTTAATTTTAGATAGGTACATACATGATAAATTTTTTTATTTTTCTTTTTTTCTTCAAAAACTTTAAAACTTTAAAACTTCTTTTTAGAAGAATGCATTTGAATAAAAGGCAATATTGCCATATCATTTGTATGATTCAACAAATTTTTTTGTGAAACTAAAGTTTTAAAATTTTTTTAAGTATGTATTTATTTTTATATATAATTTGTACAATTCGAAACCATTATTTACCATTATAAAACTATTTTTAAAACTATTTAGGTACTACTCGAATTTAGCCAAATACACGAATACAAATCTTGAATACATGTATTCTTCGTTCATACAACTTTAGTCTAAATTCGAAAACAATTAAAATATTTTAAAAATTACTTTTTTTATTTATCATTATAATTAGAAATAAAGAAAAAAAAAGAATTTCACTTTGAAAATACCCTGTTATTACAAATGGTATAATAAAATCTATTTATAATGTTTGTAGTTTTATATTTTAAAACTGGTTAGAAAAGTTGTCTATCAATGATTTTGGTTGATTTTCTTTGTTTTTAATTTTAAATATTTTATTTATTCAAAAAATAATACAAAAAACGTATTTTTAACATTTTTTTTTTCAATCTAACATTTTCGCATAAAGAGTTCGCATTTCCGCTTTTGTATTTAAAAATTGAAGTAAATCAAATAATTATATATTATAACATGGCAACACTATATAAATAATTTACTTCTGATTTCTTAAGTATTCTTAAGTATTCTTAAGTAATTCGTTAGTATTTAATTTTTTTTCTATATCAATAGAAATGCATGAGTAGTTTTTATTTAAAATGAAAAAAAATATGTGACTGTTAACCCTAGTTGACTTGTGCTTTTTTTGTGAAATTACCTCTCAAAATATAGTTTCTGGCGGTAAGTTATCCAATGTGTATAACTTGAATTTTTTTATTAAAATAAGTTAATTGTTTTATAGAAGTGAAAAATTAAAAGTTGTTTTACAGTTTAATAAAAAGTTAAAGTTAAATTCATATACCTACATATGCGAGATATATAATGCACAAGTTCTTTTGTTCTTAATCATTCATCAATCAAGAAGTTGGAACATAATTTCTATTCAAAAAGTAAGAAATCATTTTTTTATTATTGTTTAGAATTTGTTTCCAAATTTATTTGATTGTCTCAATTATTGCACTTGTTGCAAAACTTATAATTAAAATTTTCGATTTTTCTAACTCTAATTTATCTACATACTTTTATTAACTTTTCAATCTCTTTTGCTTTCATATAATATATTCATCCTCTGTTTAGAATGTTTCAAAATATAAAATTAGATTCCCCCAAATCAGGTAGAACCTGCGCCACATGCAAAAATAGTAGGCTGAATTTTAATGGAAGGCTCTAAAGGTTACCAAAGGATAGCTTGTTTGATATATTGACTTCAAAATGTATATATTTATCTTATAATTTTGTTTTACAAGAGTTTTTTATGCCGAATTGAACGTTTAATTGAATTCAAGGCTTTTTTTTATTTTGAAACTGCAATTCGGCTTTTTCCCTTTTTTTTAATTATTACAACAACAAAAATTAAATTAGGTCAAAGTTTTCAGATAAAATTATAATTTTTTCATTCAGTATAGAATTTTATACAGCACACGAGTTTTTAATCTTACATACTTTATTTATAATCTGTTTGCAAAATTCCTAAATTGATAAAAAAGAAATAAAAAATTTACCCTCATATAAATACCTATCGAAATGTTAACCTCTTTCGATATGTATTTATAAAATGTAAAATTTTCTAAGCAAAGAAAAAATTAATATGCATATACATATAAATACATATCTATATATATATATATAGCTGGCTGTACTACTCTATACTGTCCACTCATTAATAATTTTTTTGGCTACTTCTTTTTATAAATTAAAGTAAAGTGACTGAAAATAAAATATATAAACTATTCATAAAACATATGAAATGAATAGAAAAAAAATCTAACAGCCTAACACATACCAATAACATCTTAAATAAAAAAACAAGCTTTACATTTATGACTTATTTGATTTTTCGTTAGAAAAATTAAATAAATAAATTTGAAGAATGAAGAATGAGAAGGAACAGGCAAAAATAATGTGTTCATTCTTTTAATCCAATGTTTTTCTCTTTCTTTGGGGCCCTACAAATTAAAAACAAGTAAAAGTAACAGTAAGTCGATGCAACCTACTTATTTATACCTTACACCTAAAAAATTCAAATTAAATTAAAAATCCATAAGTTATTTTAGTTATGTATTTAATATAAGCTAAAAAAATAAATGCTTTTCAAACCTTTGTACAAAATTTCAGGTTTCAATCTTTATTAAATTCGAAAATATCCTTGTTAGGTCTTGGGAAGTGTGTGAAGGCACGCGGACCACCACCCCAATTCATCTCAAATTTTAGAGACATCATCAGAACAGGGTAGAACACTTTTATATCAAATTTCAAGTTTTCATATTTATTAATTTCGAAGATATGCTTGTTTGGTCTTGGGAGTTGTGTGGCAGATATCCGAACAACCTTTCCAATTTATCTGAAAATGAAATTATCTCCAAAAGCAACAAAGATATAACCTTTAAATTAGGCAGAATGGTGTTCCTTCATGTTTGATTTATGTTTCTGAAATTTGTGAGGATTTGGTCCATGGGTTCAAATCTTGGAAGCTTCCGGACGAGCTCCTGAGCAAACGAGTATATCTCCACAACCAACAAAGATAGAACTTTTATTTTTAGTGCAAAGGTGGTCTGTTATGTTTCCTTTTCTGTAAAATTGGAAACTGACATTTGCAAGAATTTGAACCATGGGTTCGTATTTTGGAAACTTCCGGACGAGCACAAGAGCAACGAGCATATCTCCAAAACCAACAAAAGTAGAACCTTTAAATTTAGTACAATGGTGTTCTGGCATGTTTTCTTTATGTTCCTGAGATGGATTCGATGAATTGGAGTGGCAATTCGGGTACCTGACACACACCTCCCAAGGACTAACAATCTTCGAAATTAATAAAGATAGAAACTTAAAATATTTTACAAAGGTATCAAGCATAGCCCAAGAGGATTCCTCTTTTAAGTTCCTAAAATTCGAGTTAAATAAGATAGAAAAGGGAAGAAGTTCAAGCAACTTCCAATAAGTCGGTTGCATCGACTTACTGTTACATTTACTTGTTTTCTACTTCTTTACTACTTCAAATTCAACCATGTAACAGATTACATAACATTATCTCATAATGACATACTTAGATATTATGTAAGATATATTATTATATAGATATATTAGATATATAGATAGATATATAGATATATAGATATATATAGATATATAGATAGATATTAGATATATTTCCACTTAAATTCCATGTTTAAACCAGCAACAATAAATTTGAAACATTATAAATGTGAATGTATATATGTTTGTTTATATGCATGCATATTATATTTACATTCAAATTAATAAATAGAAATTTTTAAGTTAAAAAAAAAATTGTGTAGCGTGGTAGGAAAATACATATACGTACATACATATGTATTTTGTAAAAACAACAATAAATATTTTAACGTACAGAAATAATATCAATAATAATATGAGAGTAGAATTTAGAACTTACAATTTAAATAAGTACTAAATAGTAAATACTAATTAATATTTTATGTTAAGAAAAATTTAAGAGAATGAAATGTATGTATATCAAATATTATTATATGTACATAATTAAATTTAAAAAAAAATTAAAATATGTAATTTTCTCTTTTAAAAAATACAAATTTCAATGTATGTAGGTATGCAGTTATTCATTAATGATCATTGCCCATGAGTATCGTTTATGGTACATATTATATACTGTTCGTTTTATCTATCGTATTTTCTCATTGAAATAGTGGTACAGTACAGTACTAACAAAAACCAAGTACTGACTTCAGAGTACAAGACTACAAGCAGATAACAGACATGAAGTGAGACGTAACAATTAACAATAAAAATATGAAAATTTAAGGGACAGTAAAAAATGTTTGTTCCTTAAATTAAAAATAAATTATTATTACCGACCGCATACATTAATGTATAAGGTAGGTATTGTTTTCATAGTAAAAATTTGTACCTAAGATTTTGGAAAATATGCACTATTCCTGTGTGGAGAAGGCTGTAAAAAATTTTGTAGCATGATGTCTGTTATGATGTCTGCATGATGTCTGTCTGTGAGCGGAATTTTTTGCAATTTCATATTTAAGGTTTTCACGTAAATACCACGGATTGATAGGCTTTTGGAGCAAAAGCGCAAGTGGCAGTTTACTAGTATACTTTTTAAGGTTTCTACGAATATTTCGTAACAGAAAAATTGTATGAGAAAAATTATTAAAAGTTGTTACACAAATAAAGAGCAACAACTTTGCCATAGAACATTTTTTTATCTTTAACTTTTATTTAAATTTTCCAAGTCCAAATTTCATACATAACTCTCCATATGAATTTATATGAAAAATTTTTTTTTTTATTTTTATACATATGTATGTGCTTATATCTATGCATATTATTTTTTTTTTGATGACGTGAAATTAAAACGGTAAAATTTTTGTTAGCGGATTCAATATTAATCTTATGTTTGTTTTGTATTTGCCTATAGTTTTTATTATTTTTTACTTCTAATATTTTTGAATGAAAAAAAATCATGTAGATATGCACATATCAATAATGTAAATGGATGTATGAATGAATGCACATATATTTTTACGATTTCGTTGCTTATTATTGTTATTGAATAAGACAAAATGTAGTTAAATTATTAGAAGTTATTTTGCTTTGATATAAATTATTATGTAAAAAATCTATAAATTTTGGTATTGTACTTTTCGTGTAGTGGCGGTCGGTCCTGTGGTGGAGATAGCTGTTTTTTTTTTTTAGTTTATTATAGCAAAAAGCCTTCCGTAGGAATTTAGCCATGTCATATCTTCTATCAGATAGCACCAAAACTATCGTCGGTAGAATATCGAAAGTCCAACTTGGAGCCCGCAGTAAGATATGATGGATATATGCCCTATGTACAAAGAACTAAAAACAATAAATAACAACAATGTACTGGTTATCAATGTAAGTCAACTGTTAGAACTGAGTGGAAAAATGTTATAAAAGATTATGTATTGATTGTTTTGGCTAGTATCAGCAGAATTCTTAAACAAAAAAATCCAATTAATTTTCCTTTTTTTCTACTTTTATATTTAAATTACTATTGTTTGAATTAAGACATTAAAATGTATTAAATATTATGAATTGAAAGAATTAAAACAAAATATAAAAATAAATCAAAATAATTATTTTGTACATAATATTTTGCTAGTGTCGTCATATGACAATTTTTTCAGAATCTGAGCACGATAGTAGCTTATTTGAAAAAGTAAAATTTTATACCATTCGGAAACCGGAGAATAAGAGTTAAAATTTCATTTTAATTAATACTTTCAAATTGTACTTTAAATTTAATATTTCGATTAACTAAAACTTTTTAAACATTCCTAGTATATTAATTTTTAAAATATAGTTTTTTTTTAAATTATTCTGTCAATTAACTAATTACATGTAATTAGCTACAAATAAAATATAATGCATTTTTGGTATTTTAAAAGCAAGTTGTGATTTGGCATGCAACAACATAAACAACAACATATTTTTCGAGATGCATACTTTATATAGAAGTAAAAAAAAATTAAATTCAATTAAATAAAATTATTTTATACAAATATGGAATACAAAAAATAAATATTATTGTATTTTAAAATTTTAAATTCTGTTTATATTTTAATAATCTAAAAAAAAAGTTTTGAATAAAACTTCTATACAAAACAGTATAGAAACAGTAACTATATATTTTTTTATGATTTCTTTATTATAAAACATTATGTATAGGTTAATAATAAAACATGAACAACACATTTCATATTTATATCACGTATGTTACTACGCTACGATAGTTGGTACTCGGTAGTAGTAAAACAAAACGTACTCTACAGAATAACAAAAAAAAAACACAAAATTTTAAAGAGATATTCTCACTTACTACATTTAAAATTGTGTATTTTGTCTTCCTCCCGCCCCGACTATTCTGTTGCTATATGGATGTACTTTAACTTATGTAGGACATACACAAGACTTTAATAAATTTTGGCTTTGTCCACAATGCAAAACAAAACGAAAGAAGCGAAAATCAACAAGTACTGCCTTACTCTACAAGTACTGCGAAAATCAACAACACATCCAATGATATTATAAATAAAACGGAAACAACCATTAGAGCAAGTAAGGTTGAAAACAAATTGGATCTTATCTTGAAAAATCAATCAGTTCATGAGGAGGATTTGCTTAAGTAACAAAGCGAGGTCATGAACATTAAGGAGTATATCAATGGATTGATTGAGGAAAATATAAACTTAAAAAATGAAAACAGTGAATTAAAGCAAGTAACTTAATTAACATATAGTTAATTAAGTAACATATAGTTACTAAGTTAATTAAAGTAACTTAGTAACTTATTAACTTAAAAAATAGATATAAATTATTGGAGAAATTAAAGCAAAAAGCTTATGCTAAGTACATTGAAATTTTGCGGCGTAGATAAAATAAAAGACGAGAACACAAAAACTATTGCCACAAAAATATCTGCTGAAGCTGGAATAAATATAAATGATGATGAAATAAGAGAAGCATATAAAATCAAAAATTCTATAAAATCAGGAGATCCAGAGAAAATAATAGTAAAATTTTAACATATAGAAATAAAAAATAATTTATCGAAATCTGTTAAAAAGAAATTAACAATGCAGTTGCCAAACGGTGACGAAAAATGTGAAAATAAAATAATTTTTCTGAACGAAAAACTAACACCTTACTTTAATTATTTACACAAAAAAGCTAGAGAATTGGAAAAAAAGCATTTTTAACCCAATTGAATTTACATGAGTTAAAAATGACAAATTATTTATTAGAAAATTGGCAAACAGTAAAGTAATAAATATTAATTGCATAGATAATCTAAATGTTGAATTATCTAACATTTAATTTACCTTTAAATAACCAATAATATATGGTTTAATAATTAAAATTCACTCAAAATTATGTACCTAAATGCTGGTAGTTTAAAAAACAGAATAGATGATATAACTTATATATTAGACACATTTAATTGTGTAATTCAACTAGTAATTATAACTCAAACGTGGATACTTGACCTCGAGCATAAAAATAACATTCAAATAAAAAATTTTGATAAAGTTTTGTCTTGTAAAAAAACTAGGAGAGGTGGAGAATGTGCAATCTTTATTCATAAAAACATAAAATTCACAACACATAATATTTATTGTGACGAATATAATCATATACTATTCATTTCGCTTCTATTTGATTCACGAGCTTCTATCACTCGTTCTGAATCTTTTCTAAAAAAAACTCGAAGATCATCTCATTAGCCTAAAAAATGTAAAATTATTTATTGTAGGAGATTTTAATATTGATATAAACACGACAAATGATAGTAATATTGAAACTTAGAATACAATTACTAATTGGAATAGCTTCTATTTCTGCCATTAAGAAGTAACTAGACCAGCTTCAAATAGTTGCCTAGACCATGTCTTAACCAACAGCTTAAACACCAAACTATATATATCGCTATTCCACCATGACATTTCAGATCATCTCGATCATCTTAATAATTGAACTTAAAAATATAAAAATACAAAAACAAGCAAAATCAGCTGATCGTCTAATAATAAAAATCAACAATGATAAAGTTAAAGAGAAACTAAATACCTTTAATATCAAAACAACAGATGTTGGCGAAAAATCATGAAAATAAAAATTATTGGTTTAAAAAATATGCTAAGAATAAAAACTCCGAATACCTTAAAAAGAATTATTTATACTGGTCAAATAAAACTACAGCCATGAAAAGGAAGAAAAAGGCAGAATGTGACAGTAAACAATGACAGTAAATCTAAGGTTGGGAAAGATAAGAGAAAAATCCGGTTATATATCAAAGAAATATTGTCAGGAAATGTGTATAACAAGGATAATTATGTATCGTTCCGGAATAATAATGACATTAGTAATAAAAAAAATATTGAAAAACTTGACAAATTTAATCAATTTTATTCATCAATCGGTGAAATTATGGCATCTAAATTTAAAAATAGCATTTACTTTTCTAAAATAACAACAACTAAGGAATTTAAATTTCAAATGCTAGATAAAAATAAATGCATAAAATTAATCCAAGACCTGTCAAACTCAAACTTTGCTGGGTCAGATCATATTTCACCGATAATAATTAAAAATTGTAAGCATGAGCTAGATCAAACTATAACTAACCTTATTAATCACTAACTCAAAGAGAAATGCCTGGAAATCTGAAAACAAAATAGTACGAATTTCTAAATGTTCTGGCGATCCAAACGATATGAACAATTTCAGACCAATTGCTATTGCGTCAGTTTTTAGCAAACTGATAGAAACTACGCTAGAAACTGACATCCACAAGCAGCTAACTGTTTTGTTAGGAAATGAAAAATTAATAAGTGATCAGCAATACGGTTTCAAAAAAAAACTCTAGCACTGAGGCGGCTCTCTTTGACGTAGTGTCATACGTACCAAATGGATTAGAAAAAAATAAAAACGTTGTTGTTGTATTTTTTGATTTGACGAAAGCATTTGATTCAATCGACAGAAGTATTCTGCTAAGAAATCTTTTTGAATATGGAATCAAGACCAAGGAATTTAAATGGTTTGCAAATTGCTTAAAAGAGAAAAAGCAATTTGCAGAATCTAAAAGCATAAAAAGTAAGTCAGAAAATCTTAAGTATGGAGTCATACAGGGGAGAAACTTGGGACCCACGTTAGTTTTGTGTTATATCAACAGTTTTCTTAATCTTAACCTAAATGGTAAAGCGTTTATGTTTGCCGACGACTTAGCAATTGTATATAATGAGGAGTTCTGCTAAGATCTAAAACGTGCAATCAATATAGATATGGCTATTATCGGCAAATGGATGGAAACCCATAAGCTACCCATTAACACCAAAAAATCGAAGTACTTATTTTTTAATAAAAATGATGTAGACAATGTAGTGGTTTCATATAACAATTGTGAATTACACAGAGTTCCCCAATATAAGTACTTACGAGTAACAATTGATGACAAACTCAACTGGGCTGTACACTTAAATGAGTAGTATTTTTAAAGTAATAAGTAAAACAGTGACTGTTCACTTGAAACGGTCACTATATTACTCAATGTTTCATAGCAGTATCACTTACGCTATTCAAATATGGGGAAACAGCTACAAAAAAATCGAAGTTTTGGGTATAAGCTCGGAACGCCTACGTTGGATATCTTTAGGAACAACAATATATTGATGCTACACTATCAAATTACCTTTAAATTAATTACTCACGTTCATCAAATGCTAAACAACAGAATAAACTCAAATGTAGAATTAACGTAATAATAATTATCACACGTACAATACAAGAATTGCTGAAAACACTAGAATAACATCATCAAAGAAAAAATTGAATCGATATGATTCAATATATAATTTAGGATATAAAACATATAATGAATTATCTAACTATATTACAATATTAAATGATCTACATAAATTTAAAAAATATTTGAATGAAGTTTATAAAGCACATATTATTATCTATGATTAATTATTAATAACTGATTTAAAGCTTAACTGTATTTCTTTTTGTAATCTTATGTTTATTTTTTTTCTCGTATTTTTGTTTTTTGCCTATCGTTCTCATTTTTGCTATTATATTAATATACAATGAATTTAGTAAATGTAGTCTTTACATTATTGTATTAATTTGTAATAATCTCCATACGAGCAATTCCGTTCCTGGGGAATAAATCTGAATGAAATATATAAAAATAAATAAATAATATTGTTTTGAATCGATCAAATGAAGTAAGGAATTTGGGCGTGTACTTTGATAAGGGTTTATCCTTGAGGGGTCATTTGAATACGCAATTGCACAGGCTAATAAAATACTAGGCTTTATAAAACTAAATTCGACTGATTTTCGGGAGCCATATACTTTGAAAAATTTATATACGTCATTATTGAGGTTGATAATGGAATTTCGCGCAATTATTTGGTATCCTTGTTACAGTGTTCACATTGAGCGCATTGAAAAGATTCAAAAGAATTTCACTCGTTCTGCTCTTAAAAGATTTTGTTTGTCTTCGGGTCGGCCTTTTTATGAGGTCAGATGTAAGTTATTAGGCCTAAATAGACTAATTTGCAGAAGATTTAGACTGCTTGTGCGATGTTTGCCCGTGATTTTCTGACATTGCGTATTGATTCTTCTAGACTATTACAACTCTTTGGTTTGATAGTACCCTCGAGACAATTGAGATCGCATTATTTTTTATATTCTGTTTTTCACAGAAGAAATTACGGTAAGAATGAACCGGTTTCAATATACTCAACCAGCTTGAATAAATTGTTTGAGCATGGTATATCCGTGCTAATTTTTGTTTTTACGATTTCGTAACTGACTATGTATTTGTGCGCTTGTGAATTTAGCATCGAATTCTTGTAAAAGTATAATTTTCAGTTCACTCCGTGATTTAGATGAAGCCCAAAAATGATTTAGGTGTACATGATAATAATCGTCTAGAATATTAATTAACAACTAATACGCACCCTTCTACAAAAATTTAATAACAATGGAATTCTACTATAAAGAAGAAATGTTTTTTAAACTAGTAAAAAAAAAAAATTCATATTTATATTAAATTCATATTAAACGAGGAAGAGTGCAGTAGGGTCGACTCAAGGATACCCATATAAACGTAACATATGCTGTTTCGATAAAACTTCACCATCTTTTACAAAATTTCAGAAGGTTTAGTGCCCACGTTAAGTATCGAAATATATTTATGTACATTTTGGAGTTGTACTACGATAGCTAACCGAACCTATTGCCTTCATTAACTTCCAAGATATTTTTATTTAATTAATCAAAACCAAAACAAAGTCAAAAAAATTCTTAAATTAGTGCTTATATTTAAAATTCTACAAAACAATGACTTGGAACTGAACTTTTAATACTTAAAACTAAAAAAAAGTAATGATTTATTGTATTTTAATGTATTACAATAAGTGTGTTAGGTTTAAATTATGTCATAATTAAAAAAAAAAATAATTACCTAGGTAAGAATTAATTGTCTGAAAAATGTTGTTGTAAAATGTGTTTGAAAGTAATTCTGGAGATGGATGTAGAATAAAAAAGACTAATTTTATTAAAAGTAAGTAGTACAACATCTATTGATGGGTTCATTTGTTCCGTACTCTGTATTGTGTTTGTAATCCATTAAAAATTTAGTATTTCTAGTTTGCCTAACACTATCGTTAAGTCTAAACTTGTTAGTAAGTGATTGGATAGAAATACTATTATTCAAAATATCAACAGTAAGTAAAACATGAAGACAATAATTGTCTACGTAAAGATAAAGAAAGCATGTTTAATGAATTAAGTCTTGTAGTGTAACTACGAAGATTAGCAAAATCCGAAGGATTATATTGATTTCCTAATTCAAATAAAAGAAATTGCTTTTGAACTAATTCGATTCTATTGGAATGAACTTGAAAGGCTGGATTCCATATAATGTTACCGTTTTCTAAGATAGATCGAACTAGCGAACAATAGAGCAAATATAGATGCAAACTACCTGTACATGCTTTTCTAACACAACCAAATTTTACAGAAGTGTTAGTATTCAACTCGACATCTTTTGACGAAATTTCGAATATCTAATTTTAATAGAATCGGAGTTATTTTCATATGAAAGGAGAAGCTTGTATTGTCATAAAACTTAATCATCTTTGGTAATATTTCAGATGGGGGCCTCGGTGGCCTATTGGATACGAGCGTCTAAAATACGCTGTAAACACCGAGGGAGTGTGGGTTCGAATCCCACACACTAATTACGTTTTTCGCGTTCTTTAGAACGAAAATAAAACGACATAATCTTTTTGTTGTGTTCTTGCTTTTATTTATTAATGCCTTTAATTTATTTGGCTTTATTTATTAACTGCCTTTATTTTATTAATCAAAATTATACTTAAACTAAAATTAACTTAAGATTTTTTGCTAAGATCAGCAAAAAAAATATCGATAGATTTGTAGTCAATATTATTTAAAGAAAGTTAACATTAATTCATTCAACTTTTATGAATAAATTAATTAAACAAGAGAAAATACAATTTCTGTTAATTCATGTTTTGTTCATGAAGTTTAAATTATATATAACTTACGTCGGAAGAGTAATTCCCCCTCACGACACTTACAGTCACGCCTAAATACGAAAGGCTGTGTAATTTTATGTCCACATATATGTAACAGAGAAATGCATTAAAAAAAAACAAAAAAATTCAGATGCCTTGCTTCATTAACTTCCAAGATGTGCAAGTTAGCTGAACCTACCGCTCTAGCAGAACCGAATTTTACAAAAGTTGTTGACCTGTAACTTGACAAAATTTTGCAAAATTTCTGATGCCTAGCTTTTATAGGCACGGAGTTATTTCCATATAAAGAAAGAAGTTTTAAGGCAGCTATTCGAACCCTGTGGCCGAAAATGCTGGATTTATATAGCGAAACTATAAATTTCGCAAAAGTGACGTAAAATTAATTTCACCCTCCTAGCTCCTTTGTTTTTTGAGTTATCGTGCGGATGGAGGGACGAAGAGACATAGACATAGCTTAATCGAGCCAATACAATGACCAACATTTCTTCTCATTGGTGGCATTCAATGAGAAGAAAGAAATTCAATTTTATTTAATGTTTTAAATAAGAAGATAATTGGTTTCCTAACTTGAGCTAATATGGCAACAATTGCATAATTAGAAGCATCGGTGGTAAGCTCGAAATTTTGTTGAAATCATGACACGTCAGTATTACATCTGTTGGTGTGTTTAATTAATGTGTTTTTAACGTTGCTTTTATTGGTATATTTATTAATTATCCTTTTGATATATTGATTATCTTTTTCACCTCTTAAAAGGGATGTCAACGCTTTAGTTATTTTGGCATAATCATAAATAAATCTCCTATAGTAGCTTCTCATACCTAGGTAGGATCTTAATTCTTTTAGATTACTTGGATTTGGCACAAATTGTCTCCACTTTTTTCGGATTTGTTTTAATTATATCTGCTGCGATTACAAATAGATGAAATTTCGCTCCATTTTTCAAAAACTCACTTTTATCAAATTGGATCTTCATATTTGCAGCTTCGTCTGAAATATTTTTTCTAAACTTTTGCAATGATCTTCTTCGTTTATACTAAAAATTATAATGTCATGTTTATAGACGTGACAATGTTTCCCAATATGATTCCTTAAAATGTCACCCAGTACTCTCTGGGTACTCTGATTGCAGGAATATTTTTTAAACCAAATGGAAACCTTTAGAATTCATATTTTCCGTTATTGACAGATTATGCCGTTTTCTCGATATTACTTTCTCTTAGCTGTATTAGGTAAAATCCACTCTTCAAGTCTAAGACAGAAAATAGTTTGATTTCACCAAAATTTGATATTATTTAATTGATCGCAGCAATTGGATATTTGTCCGCTATCTGTAATTAATTACCATTCGGTGCTTTTTTTCTGCTGATGCATCCTCTTTCTTTGGGACTATCCATACTAGTGAGTTGTATGGTGATCATGATAGCCTAATAATTCCGTCTTCCAAAAGTTGTCTAATTTTTTCATCCATTTTAGATTTGGAAGCCATAGGATAAGGAATAGGTTTTTAAGTATACCTGGTCATTTGTGGTAGTTCTTATGTCTGCAATCATTCTAATCATCAGGATTGACAAAAAGGCTTCTATAGTTATTTACTAATGCATTAATTTTTCTTTTAAATGCGCAGTCCTTAGTTTAATATTATTTAAAAAGTCGGAAATGTGTTGTTTGGTTGGAATTCTCAATTTATTATTTAATTCCAAATTGCCCTCGTTTATATGGATAATTCCATGCAATTGCTGCAGCATTACCAATGAGACCCTCGATTGACGTTAGATTTGTTAGTAAATGAAACTATAATTTGGGTATCTCATTATTAAAAAGTTCGAGTTCCGTGTGATGTGTTATTATCACATCACCATCTCTAGGGTTTTTTTTTTCTAAGGGAGGTAGGAATCTTCCAAAGACACCAAGAATTTCCCCCTTGGTAGTGTCAGATTCTTACTGACTAAACCCCTTTAGTCAATATAATGGGATGAAATCCTTACCAACGAACGCAGTATATTGGCTAGGGAGTAGGTATAGGAAGGGATAGGGAATGGATACGGAAACATTGAATTGCGAGTGGGACTGTAAGGAAACAATGAATCCGCCTATTATTATTACTATTTGCTAACAGTAACTATAGCCGTGACAACAGTTACAACATTGTAGTAGTATATAACACCTTACTACATGAGATAATTATTGAAGGCAACCCCTACTGTCACTGTAGCGGCAATTATTATTGGTATTATAGTATTCTTATTAATTATATTATTATTTAACTACGGAGTCAACGTCAGTGGATTACAACATGCAGCAGTATATAACACCTTACTTGCATGATATAACCAAAGATAGCTTCCACTGTAGCAGCTATTACTATTATTACTATTATTATTATAATTATTGTTATTACTACTATTACTATTATTATTATTATTACTATTATTATTATTATTATTAATTATTATTGTTATTATTTTTACTACAGAGTCAGCGCCATCAGTGGAATACAGCGTGCAGCAGTATATAACACCTTACTTGCGTGATATAATCAAAGATAGCTCCACTGTAGCAGCTATTATTATTATTATAATTATTGTTATTATTACTATTATTATTATTATTCCTATTATTATTATTATTATTATTATTTTTACTATTATTATTATTACTATTATTATTATTACTATTATTATTATTATTATTACTATTATTATTATTATTGTTATTATTATTATTATTATTGTTATTATTATTATTATTGTTATTATTATTATTGTTATTATTATTATTATTACTATTATTATTATTATTACTATTATTATTATTACTATTATTATTATTAATATTATTATTGTTATTTATTTATTTATTTAACTGACTCATGCTTAACTCAAACACGTTACAAAGTATAAATTTAAAAATTATTAAGTATTAACATGTATTAAGTAACAAGAATTAATTACAAAACTATTAAAAATAGATACAAATTTATATTAATAATATTAATTAAACTTTAAATAATAAGCAATCTTTAACAAAATGTAATACACAATTTTAATAATAAAAAAGAGAAGAAAAATAAAAAACAATAAAAATTAATTAAAATGAGTAACAAGCTAAAGGTACTCTTTAAATTTCAATGATGCAAATAAAGATTCTTCTTTAAAGTAAGTTTAGAAAGTTCAAAATTAATAGTTTGTTTATATTTATTAGATAAGGACATCATTCTATTTAGAGGTTCGTGTTTTCCATAGTTAGTTCTATGAAATTGAACATAAAATATGTTATGTGATCTTAATCTTGAAACTGGACAAAAGTCAATTCTATCAAGTAACTGAGAAGACACAATATTACCTTTTAGCAATTCTGTTAAGAATATTATATCAGCAACATCACGACGTTTTTCAAGAGTAGAAAGATTTAATAAGTTTAAACGATGCTCGTACGGTGGGAGATTATGCGGGTCTTCCCAAGAAAGGTGACGGAGAGCAAATCTGAGAAATTTTTTTGAACAGATTCAACCCTATTAATATGTACTCTATATAATGGGCTCCACACCTGACTGGCATATTCTAAATTGGGTCTTACCAAGCAAGTATAAAGCGATTTAAACACATAAGGATCTTGAAATTCTCTTGCCCAACGTTTAATAAAACCGAGCATTGAATTTGCTTTATTTAATATATAGGTATAATGTAGCTGAAATGAAAGTTTACTGTCGAACAGTACTCTTAAATCTTTAATTGAAGAGACAGATGGAATAGGTTGATTATTAAAAGAATAAATATAGAATAAAGGGTTCGAACGGCGCGTAAAAGTAATAAAAGCACATTTGTTAATATTAAGAAGGAGATTATTGTTAATGCACCAATTATGGAAACGATTTAAATCTTCTTGCAATGCTAATGAATCATCTAACGATTTAATTTTTTTAAAAATTTTCATATCGGCATAAATTTTAATTTGACTATTTAAAATTAAAGATGTGATGTCATTAATCGAAATAATGAACAATAAAGGACCAAGATGACTACCTTGAGGAACACCAGTAGGAGCTATAAATGGAGCAGAAGTTCTAGAAAGAAATAAAACAGAGTAGCTACGATCAGAAAGATAGGAACATATCCAATTTATAAAATAAGAGGGAAACCCTAATTTTCTTAACTTAAAAATAATGATATTATGAGGAAGAAGATCGAAAGCTTTACTAAAGTCAGTGTAAATTACATTTGTTTGAAAACCATCCTCCATATTTTTGAGAAAAGTTGATGTTGACTCAACCAGGTTGGTGACAGTGGATCTATTTTTCGTAAAGCCATGTTGAAGTTGTGACAAGAAATTCGTGCAATGATCATAAATAGAATCAAAAACAATTAGTTCAAAGAGTTTTGGAATTGCTGATAGTTTAGCTATTGGACGATAATTAGTTACGTCATTTTTTTTATCTTTTTTATGAATAGGTCTAATAAGAGCAGTTTTCCAAATTGAAGGGAAAACTCCACAAGCTATTGAGTAATTAAATATAGTCGAAAGCGGGCCGGCTAAAGATACAGAACAATTTTTTAAAAATAAATTAGGAATCACTACCAGGACTAGGATTATCGTCAATTTTATTTAAATAGTTGCAAATCAAATTAGAATTTATATTAATATTAGTAAGTGTAGTTTTCGAAAATTTATCAAGATGATGGAAATTTCTTTCGTTTACAGAAAAAACCGGAGTAGTGTAACTAGAGTAGTGCAAAAAAATCGCGAAAAAATTCAGAAATAACTTTAGAATCGTTGCTGACAGTATTCTTATATTTAAAAAAAGCAGGGTATTGATCACTTTTTCTCTTAGAGTTCACAAATCTCCACAAGAGTTTCGGGTTGGTTTTGATATTCGAGGACATATTAGAAACATAATTTGCGTAAAGATTATCTGCCATTAATTTAAATTCATTAAACAAGATGAAAAAATTATTATAATCGTGGTTCAAATTACTTTTGACAAATTTACGCTAAGCTTTGTTTTTTTTATTTTTTAAAGTTTTCAGATTTCTAGTAAACCAAGGCGGACTAGAAATATTACTAGTATCAACTACTAGAGGAACAAATCGAGAAATAGATAACAAGATAACTTCATAGAAGCTATTAACTGAGGCATTTATATCAGAAGAACTAATGAATGAAAAATCATAAGAATTAAAAAAATTATTAATATCAGCAAAATTAGCTTTTAAAAAATTAAAACGATATGAAAGAGCAGAATCGACATGTACAGAGGAGAAAGAACAAAAAGTAAAGCAGATAGGCGGGTGATAAGGATCTATTTTTACTAATTCCATAGGACAACCAATAATAACTAGGTCATTCCAGTTTGTGGTGAAAATAAGGTCCAATTGATTACCCCGATAATTATAAACCGAAGAAACTTGTTGAAGATTAAAAGAGTTTAAGGAATCGATAACTAAGCATTCAATATTGCTAATCAGTTCCTTCGCCACAAAGTAAGGTTCTTCATCATGGCCAACCCAACTAATATTAGGTAAATTAAAATCACCACATAATAAAATATCATCATCTGCATTAATATTACTAATGAACGATTCAATTACTAATAAGTATTTAGAATAAAGATCAAAACTAGAAGCAGGCGGAATATAACAGTTAATGATTATTAAATTATTAGATTGCAGTTTAACTTTTATAGCTATAATTTCGGTACCTTTAATTATTTCGCACTGAGAACAAATCAGTTTTGAAGAACAAATGGAATTTTTTATAGCAATTAATGCACCTCCACCTTTTGAAATATTATCAGGAAATAGCGTACCATATCTGTCTTTTCTAAAGACATTAAAAGAATATGAGAAAAGTTCCAAGTTATTAATTGAAGAAGTGAGCCACGTTTCTGTTAGAATAAAAATGTCAAACTCTAAAAGTGAAGAATTAGAGAAAACAGTTTTAGTTTTAGTACGCAGGCCTCGTACATTTTGATAGTAAATAGATAATTTAGAAGAGGTAGTACAATAATTAGCTAAAGTATGTTGATATAGAGTAATATTAACTAAATTTTCTCTGACTTAGAAGGAGACGAAAGTACTTATCATGATTTTCTCTTACCCTTTGAAGATTGATAATTCTGTTAGAAGAAATGTGGGAGGCATATGATTCAAGATCCGTTAAAGCATTATCCGGTTAAATATTAAATGTTTCATGATATCTTATAAAAATTTTACGTAGTTCATTAACATCAGTTGGCAATCCTTCTTGTTGAATAGCAATTTTTAGAGATGTATTGGTTTTGCCACCTATACATATATCATTAATCTTATTATGAAGATAGGCTAGATAAAGTCGGACGTTTTCAAAAATTCTACTATCCCTCAGTCTAGCTAAAACATACCTACTGTTATTGTTATCTTCTAATGATTTAAGTGTAATCTTAACAACAGGTGGCAAAAGAGGGTCTAAAATGGGTGACATTGTAGGATTAACAATGGAAGTACTTGATTGATGGGCAGAAACTTTTTTTGAAGGAGGTAATTTATAATTTGATGAACTGTTAAAAGAAGGATTGAAATTTGAACTGTTCGATACGTGGTAATTTTGGTAATATTGACGGTTTGCTATTAGGATTTAAGGTTTCACCTTGAATAAAATTTTGATATTTTGTCAGAGTGTTAGAAATGGATTGTTTAAATTTAGAAATTTTAGTTTTAAGAAAAGAATCACCAACATGTTTATTTAGCGAGGATTTAGAGTATTCTTTAGAGAGTGTACTATTGTTAGATTTAGATTTAAATTTTATTTTATTATTAGAAGAATACTGAGTATGATTAGTTTTGTTAGTAGTCGTTAAAGAATTATTATTAAAGGAATTTGTAGTATTAAAATGGTTAATCTTATTAAATGAAGGTGAAATAACTGTTGGTAGGTCGAGAAGGCTATTTATATTATTTTGATTATTGTTTACGTCAGTAGTATGATTAGATTTATTAGAATCAGTAGGAGGTGCAACTTTTGGCAGATCACAAAGTCTGATTAAATCTTTATCAATTAAATTATTGTTAATTGTATGGTTAGAGTTACTAGCACTAGGAGGAGTAATTGTTGGTAAGTCCAGTAGACTAATTAAATCCTTGTTATTAGTAATTTTATTTGCGGTAAGATTTGTTTTATTAGTATTAATAGTGGAGTGGTTAGATAGATCAGTAAGAATTTCAGAAAATCAGAATTTGCATCTATTAAACTTAATGGATATTTAAGGTTACCTTTAGCTTTTGGCTTAATTAATTTAACAGGTAGACTTGAACTGGAGGACCACCAGACAGCAATAGCATCAATTTTGTTCCAAACGTATGCATTATCAGGATCCTGCAACAACTCCAAAGTTTTATACGGTCCAGTTAATTTAAAGCAGCGATACTTTATATTTCTTTTTTTTATTCGATTAGGAGTAACACTAAGGCATGAGACAGTGATGACCCGGAACTCTTTTTTAATAAATTGAAGCATTTGAGCAACATCAAAGGAAGATGGAGCACCTTTGATGAGAATTGATGCATTTATTAATTTCTCCTTATTAATTGAGGAAATATTAGAATTGTATAATTTAGAAAGTCTGCAATTCCATTCATCTTCAGTCCATTTAGTACCAAATTTATGCAAAATAATAGGGTCTGTTTGAATACCTATTTCACATGTATCCGGAATACAATGAGTTCCAATTTCACATGTTTTCGGAATATTTTGTATTTCTCCATGAAGTATTTCCGGAGCCCCTTGCGTCTTCAAGTTTTTGTGTTCACCAAGTACATCTAACAAAAATATATTTGAGGAGTTATGTAAGGACTCCATCTTCTCTACAAAAGAGTCATACTGAGATGTCAGCAATTTCTTAACCGAAGACAGGTCACTAAACATATTTCGGTGACTGGAACCCGCTTCGAAAATATCTCTAATCTTGTTCTCAAAACTTTGGAAATGACTAGGAAGAGTTGAGAGAAGATCACTTTTGATTTTATTAATTGTGATCGAGATATCATTCTCCTGAACACCACTGCTTTGACAGGAAACACGACTGCATAATGAGTCAAACGATTTCGCCATATCTTGAAAAGCGTTCGAGTTGTTGACGATTGTATGGTTAGTTTTTGCAAACAGAGCCAACTTTTCATTGTCAAGATTTGCAATGACTTTATGGATGTTATCAAACATACTTCGTAATAGGCCTTCATAATTTTCACAATCTTCACAAATGAAAAATGTTTCAAGAGATGGATGGTATCAATCTCTGCTAAGACCCATACAAACCCCATGTAACTTTCTTTTGCAAAAAGCTCTGCAAATGACAAACTTACTTTTTTTGTCATTATCGAAACAGTTTTCCAAATTACATTTAAAACTCATTTTGACTTGAAAATTATTTAATGTTCAAAAATAAAATTGATATTTAACAAAATTTATTTAGTTTATTAAAAAGTTTTTTTTTTCTAAAATTTAAATAAGTTTATGGAAAAAGTAACGATAAATTGCTTAAGACTGTCGGTCCAGTTACACTTTAATTACAATTTTTTTTATATAAAATCCCGCCCAAGCCAAAACAGAACGAAGAAGTAATAAAAAAAAAAAGAAAAGTTTATAGTTCAGATATATTAATATTTAAAATTAAAAATTTAATTAACTTAAAAAAAATGAGTATCAAATTTCACAAATTTTTTTTTTTTTTTATTTAACTTAATACAACTTAAATTTTTTTAAAAAAAAAAAAAATCAAAAGTTTAAGTAAATATAATATTAACAAATGTATCAAGTTTCCAAAAAAAAAATTATTATTGGCACGGTTATTAACAGCTTTAGTTAAAGTAAAAACGCTAAGTAAACAATAACTAGGTACTCGTATATTTTAGAAATTAAAATTAGAATTTAAATTTAGAATGCGCGAAAAGCGTGTATTTCAGTAGACTGATAATATGATACTGTTATTATTATTATTATTATTATTATTACTACTATTAATTATACGATAATGTATTACTAATATTAATGTAATTAATGTAATACGATAATACCTGCATAGGCACTTACGTTTTTAATTTCTGTTTTTAAATATATAACTTGTGTAGTAAAACGGACAATTCATTCATTGAAGAAAAATTTTAAAATTAAAAGTTTCCATTGTATTTCTAATTATAAGTTTCCATCTCTACTTCTATTATAAGTTTCCACTCTTTTCCTGCTTAAATAAACACTCAGTTCAACATTCATATTAAGCCATAAAGTCCGGGATTAACTAACTAATCTATATAAAAAAAAGAGCTTATAATTTGGCTATCTAAAAAGAATTATATCATAATATATTTATAATTTTTTATTACAATAGATTTGATTTAGAAATAACAAAAATTATTAACACCTACCTTTATATTGTAATTCTCACTGAATTTTTCTCCATATTATTGAAAAATTGCTGTTAAACGAAAAATTTGCACTTAAAAGTAAAACCTTCCTATTAAACGAAAAACTTGCACTTAAAAACAAAACTTTGCTGTTAAACGAAAAACTTGCGCTTAAAAGCAAAAACTTGTTGTTAAAAAAAACGAGGAAGAATACAGTTGCCTTTGTCAATTCTTAGATACCCGTACGAACCGTTAGTATGTTCACAGCCTGTCACTTTGCTTACAATATTATTTTTTTAATATTTTAGTATTTTAAAATAATTTGGGTGAATTTTATAATTTCTAGAACTGTGGGTTGTACATATATTCAAACTATATGTTTATATGTGCATTCTTCAAAAGCAGATTCTAACCTTCCACATAACGTTTATCAATCCAAAACTTTTTCAAATATTCTATAGTACCATTTAATACTAAGCGGTAAATGTATATTAAATTTACTTAGTACAAAATAATAAATATAATTTTAAATATTATATTATATTATATTTAAATATTCCATTGACAGAATAATTTCTTACAAGTACAATAAAATACATATATGTATGTAAATACGGCGCTATATAATATACATATATACTCTTATCATTCATTCACTAGTGACATATACGATATGTAAATAAACATGATATTATATAAGTATGTATACATATCAATATCATATAAATAAAAATTCTTCAAGCAACCGTTATGTTGTTTATTTATTTACATTTTTTTGTACTACGCCTCAACAATTTCAAATTATCGAGTAAAACAAATGCAAAAAATTTGTTGAAGAAATTTGTTAGAAAATTTGAAAAAATCAAGTAACACTTTCGTCAATTATAAAGTAACCCTATATTATTAAAAAAAGTTGTTAACAGAAATAAGAGTATAATATTGAAGCTTTAATTTTTGTGTATTACTTCAAAAAATTTTAACAGGTGTTCAAGTTACAGGTGTTTAAAAATAGGAAATTTTCAGTTTTTGACCCCTTACAGCTCCTAAACGGGGTGTGATACAAAAAAAATTTCCTAAATGACCCATATTTATTTTCAAAGATCTAACTTCTGTCAAAATTTCAAGTTTCCAACTTAAACCGTTTAGAAGATAGAAGGGTTAAAGGATTTTGCAAAATTTGAGTTTCGCATAACAGTAAATTAAGACACCGTATGCCACAAATATATATTTATTCTATATATACTTTTAAATCTAATAAAAGTAGTAATCGTTTGGCGTTTTCAAATTGAAGATATACTTTATACAACTTGTGCTATAACAATTTAAATATAGAGCTTTTTTGAACCTTTGGGGAGCTGTAGCTCCGTAACGGATGGGGCTACAAAAAAAAGTTATTAAAAATAAAATTAATATTTTTGTGAGATCTATCAGCAGTTAAAATTTCATAGCTCTATTTCAAAAAAAATGTGGGGATCTAAAAGTTAGGTGTTCGAGAGCTACCCTAAGTTTTGGTCCAAACTCAACCAAAAAAAATAGGGAACCTACAAATTACTCCCAGAATACTTTGTGTAAATTTCAAGATTCTAGCTTTCTTAGTTTTTGAGTTAGCGTGCTGACGGACGAACGGACGGACGGACCATACCAAACAAAACCAATTTTCAAGGTAACTCTATTGGTGGTGATCTGATAATAACACACCACACGGAAGTCGATCCTTTTAAAAATGAGAAAGCTAAGTGAAAGTTCTATTTAACATCAAATCTCATTAGATAGCCCTGGCGGCTAGTGCTAAAAATAAAAAATAATTGTAAAATTTTTAAATATACAATTAATAAAAATAATAATAATATCAAATCTGAAGTCATTCGAGGTAATGCACAATTAAGCAATTGAAAGCAGTTATCTTTTGTATGGAATTCAGGGCTACGTGGAATTTAATAATAAGTTGAGAATTCTAATCAAACAACACAATTCCGACTTTATAAATAATAATAATTTGAGAACTGCGCATTTAAAAGAAAAATTAATACAGTATTAAATAACTTTAGAAGGTTTTTTGTCAATCCTGACGAGAAACGCACATATAAGTAATTGCAAATATAAGAACTACCACACACGACACAGTATACTTAAAATAGCATCCTTATCCTATGGCTTCAAAATCTTAAATGGATAAACAAATCAGCCAAGTTTTGTAAGACGGAATTATTAGGCCATCATAATCACCATACAACTCACCAGTATAGATAATCCCAAAGAAATAGGATGCATCTGGAGAAAAAAAGCACCGAATGGCAATTGATTACCCCAAAATTAACCAGATAACAATAGCGGACAAATATCCAATTCCTCAGATTAATGAAGTAATACCAAATTTAGGTGACAACAAACTATTTTTCGTCTTAGACATGAAGAGTGAATTTTACAAAATACCTTTAAGAGAAATTAATATCGAGAAAACGGCATTTTCCGTCAATAACAAAGAATATGAATTCAATAAACTTCCATTTGGTTTAAAATATGTTCCTGCAATATTCCAGAGAGTACTGCATCACATTTTAATTATTTAAACATTATATTTTTTTGTAAAAACGAAGAAGGTCATTTCAAAAATTTAGAAAAAAATAAAAAATAGCAGACAGGAATAAAAAACTACTATAAAAAATAGCAGCCGGAATTGAATCAAATCCGAAAAAGTGGAAACAATGTGTGATATGCCTAAATCAAGCAATATAATGGAATTAAGATCACCTCTAGCTATAACAAGCTATTACGGAGGTTTATTTATGATTATGCCAAAATGAATAAGCTTTTGACAGCCCTTTTAAGAGGTGAAAAAGGTCATTTATCAAAAGGACAATCAATAAAAGTACCAATAAATTTGAATGAAAATCCAAAAGCAGCAATAACAACTTGAAAAAAGACATTAATATCTAAAGATGTAATATTGACTTATCCTGATTTCTACAAAAAATTCGAGCATACCACCGGTTCTTCTAATTATGCAATTGGTACCGTAGTAGCTCAACGTAGGAAACCAACTACCTTCTTATCTACAACATTAGCTATAACTGAGGAATCTTATGCCACAAATGAGAAGGAAATCTTGGCCTCTGTATGGGCTCTGACGTTATTAAGAAATTATTTATATGGCACAAAGAAGGTAATAATTTATACAAATCATCAACCATTGAAATTCGCATTGAGCAAACACCAAGATGAAAAATGGAAGTCAACAATTAAAAATTACATTATAAATCTGGCTTAACAAGCGTATGGGCCAACTCTTTATCTAGATTAATTGAAAGAACCGAAATAAATTTACTTACAATACCAATAAGGCCTACTCCAAGCTATGTTAAATTTATAGAAGTACCATTAAATGTGTTTCGAATTCAGTTAATTTTACAAAAAGGAAAATAAATCTATTACGAAAAAGCCTTTCCGAAATCCCAAATTATGTTCGTCATATAAGTGACAAGAACAAGTTTCTCGGAAACTGAACTAAGAAATATTCTAAAAAAAAATACCTTAATGCTAATGCAGTAAATGATATAATCGGTACTAAATCAGTCATGGAAAAAGTTCAACAAATTTCTTCAGAACATTTTGAAAATTATAAAGTAAAATTTACCAGAATATTAGTAAAAGACATTTCTAATGTAGAACAACAAAACTATTTTAGAAACTCATAGACGAGTACACAGAAATACAAAAGAGAATAAAAATCAGATAACTCACACTAACTATTTTCCACAAATTGCCAACAAAATAGCTGCGATAAAAATATGTGCGATATATAAAAAAAACAAATATGATAGATATTTTCCTAATCCTAATCTTCGACCAATACCAGTACCCAGTTATTCCGGGCATATAATGCACATGGATATCTTTTTAACGGAATCTAAACTGGCAAAATTCACACAGGTCAGAATGAGTCAAAGCAGATCAACCTTACACATGCAGAACATGCAAAACAAATGTAGGACATAGAATATTTTTACAAAAAAATAAAACATTTAAGAAAATATCAAGTAGGTGAAACAATATTCGTTAAACATAATAAAAGATTAGGGTCGAAATTAACCTATCGTTATAAAGAGGAAAAGGTTTGTTATAAAGAGAAAAAGGTTTCCCTGGGCCTTTTAAAAAGGTTTCCCTACAAAAATAGGTGTAGTGAATTCCCTATTATTGCCAAAATCCGTATTTGAAATTTTAGCCAAAATTTTAGATAATGAAAAATTTCCCTATATAAATGCTGAAGAAGCATTAGTTTTTGATAATGTTAAAGTAATTACTAACGGAACTTGTTTCTTTATATTTTAGGAATAGCACTAATAAGTAAAGATATTTTTGAAAACTTATTAATAAAACTGTTAAAAGTAAATAACACTGTAGTAAAAATTGATCATGATCGAATTCTTCCAAATAATAAAAAGGTTTATGGAATGGTAAATTGTGAAAATATAAATTCAGTAACCATTTGTAATAAAACAGAAATAATAGATTTAGTTAACTCTACCTGTATTCCAAACATCCTGAAAGAGAAAACATCGAGATGTAATATCACCAACAGTCACTATTTTTTATAGCAGTTTTTTATTCCTGTCTGCTATTTTTATATTTTTTCTAAATGTTTGAAATGATCTTCTTCGTTTTTACAAAAAATTGTAATGTTTAAATAATTAAAATGTGATCCAGTACTCTCTGGAATATCGCAGGAACATATTTTAAACCAAATGGAAGCTTATTGAATTCACATTCTTCGTTATTGACGGAAAATGCCGTTTTCTCGATATTATCTTAGTGGTATTTGGTAAAATTCACTCTTCAAGTCTAAGACGAAAAATAGTTTGTTGTCACCCAAATTTGGTATTACTTCATTAATCTGAGGAATTGGATATTTGCCCGCTATTGTTATCTGGTTGATTTTGGGGCAATCAATTATCATTCAGTGCTTTTTTTCTCCTGATGCATCCTCTTTCTTTGGACTATACATACTGGTGAGTTGTATGGTGATCGTGATGGCCTAATAAATCCGTCTTACTAAACTTGTCTGATTTGTTTATCCATTTCAGATTTTGAAGCCAAAGGATATGGATACGATTTTAAGTATACTGTGTCGTTCGTGGTAGTTCTTATATTTGCAATTACTTATATCTGCGTTTCCCGTCAGGATTGACAAAAAAGCTTCTATAGTTATTTGATACTGTATTAATTTTTCTTTTAAATGTGCCGTTCTCAGTTTAATATTATTTATAAAGTCGGAAATGTGTTGTTTGATTAGAATTCTCAACTTATTATTTAATTCCAAATAGCCCTGAATTCCATACAAAAGATAACTGAAACAACAATTTTCATACTTTATTTCTCATACATTTATTTTGCCTTTTTTGTTTTCTTGTTGGAATACGTATGTTAAAAATGTAAGTAGGATGCACTTTAAAGTTGGGTAGAACTTTGGCTACAAAATCGGACTTATCCGCTTTTTCCAGAATATTTATATATATATATATATATGTGTGCACAAGTATCTTAATTAGGACGGATTTTAGAGTTTGATTCAAAATTAGGATTACCGCTTTTTCCAGGATATATATATATATATATATATGAAGATACCAGATTCATAAATATTCTGGAAAAAGCGGCAATCCTGGTTTTGAATCTAACTCTAAATTCAAATTTAAATCACTTGAGATTCTTGTATATACATATATATAATATATACATGTTCTGCAAAAAGTGGCAATCCTGGTTTTGAATCCAACTTTAAATTCAAATCTAAGTCCCTTCAGATTCTTGTATATACATATATATATATATGTTCTGGAAAAAATGCCAATCCTGGTTTTGAATCCAACTATAAAATCTCTTCTAATATTGGATATACATACTATATAAATATTCTGGAAAAGGCGCATAATTCTGATTTTGTAGACAACTCTAAAGTCCTTCCTAATTATATTTTTACATACATATTTCAACAACAAAACTTTTAAAATTGTGGAGGTTGCCACCTCTAAACTCCCCCTAAACAAATTATCAAAACACAACTTGATATTGTATCCAACTCTAAAGTGCATCCTACTTACATTTTTACATACATATTCCAACAAGAAAACGAAAAAGCAAAATAAATGTATGAGAACTAAAGTATGAAAATATTTTTTTTATGAAAATTGTTGTTTCAGTTTCATATTTGTGTACTCTGGTGCGACTATTAGCCAATATATACCATACATATTTTACACCATTGAAAATAGTGTGAAGTAGTGAAAGTAGTTGAAAGTAGTGTGAAATAGAGTACTTTCTAGCGGTATAATAAATATAGGGTGTCTTTGAAAATTTCGAAAATTTCACATGTATAGTGATTTTTTGTTGAAATTTGTAATTTTTATTTTTTTTTTTAAATTCCCACTTTTAACTGCTATTTCTCAAAAACGGTAGCACCGATTCAGATGAAGCAAGATGTATATTAATGACAGTATCACACTCTACAAATTTGTAGAAAATTGTTCCAGTTTATTGTCTTACGGGAAAAATATAACGGCTTAATTAAAATTGTACAAAATGTTAAGAAAATTTTGTAATGCATTTTTCGAACACTAGATGGCGCCATCGGTACTAATGACATATATATTCGGAACCGTGACGTCATAAGTACCGTTATGTGATGACGTCATCTCGATATCTCGGGTCCCCTCTGCGGAAGTACACCCATTGAAAAAGAATACTTGTAAATTTAGATTAAATAAGGAAGAATTCAAGAAGAAATTGATTTTGGTTTTATTATTACAAAAAATGTACAGAGTAATATTAAGCTAAATTGTGTTAAACTAGATGAAATTAGCAAAGGAAATAACATTATAAAATTTGCAAAATGTAGTTGCAGTGTTAAAATAAGAAATGTAAAATATACATATAATAAAAGAGAATCTGCTGCTGCTGCTATTAGCGTTCCCTTTTTTTAAGTTTGACAGAACAAAAATTGTTATTATTTTGTTTTGTTTAAAAAAGAGAACAATCCTAAAGTTCATAATATTGAGTATTTGTTTTTATTAACAAAGATAATTCCTGCAACAAAACGATTATACTACATTATATCCGCGTATTTAAAGTATGTAATGTTATAATACGATAGCAATATTAGCTTTTTAGCACATTTCCAAAAAAATTTTGAAAAAATGTGCTTATTAGTTTCACTCTGTCCGTCCGTCCGTCCGACCGTCTGTTTACAAAACTTCTACACCGTTAAAGATAGAGAAAAAAAATTTTAACCATGGGTAGGTCTCATAAAAAAAATAATTTTGTGGAACAACTTTTTCATGTAGCCCCTCCCATTACGGAGCTACACCCCCTCAAACTTTGAAAAAGCCCTATTTTTAAATGCATATATCTTATGTTCTACTTAAGATTTTTTCAATCTGAAAACGTCATTCGACAGGTATTTCTTTTATCTTTCTAAATTAATATGAAAATTATACAATTTTTTTAAATTTACTATTTAAATTTACCGTTATGTGAAAACCAAATTTTGCATGATTTTTCTACTTTCATAACTCCGGCATGCTTCTAGATAGAGGCTTGAAATTTTGAGGCAAGAAAGAACTTTTAGAATTAGTATAAGTTTGCTCAGAAAATTTTTTTGGACCACCCCCTGTTTATGAGCTATTAGGGCTTAAAAATTGAAAATTTGCTATTTTTAAACACCTGTAACTTAGGAACCTGTACACACTTTACTTCTACAAGATATAAAAATTAAAGCTATAGTAATATATTTTTACGTGTGTTAAAGGTTTATTTAAGTTGTAAAGGGTTCCAAAGTTGTAGCTCTTCAAAATTGCGAAAAAACCCCATTTTCAGATGTATATATCTCAGGCTTTGCGTAATAGTTTTGCAATCTAAAACCGCCAGAAGATCGAAAATTTTATTATCTACATAAAACAATATCAAAATTATGCAATATTTTGTAATTTACTATTTAAATTTACCGTTATGTAAAAACCACATTTTGCATGAAATTTCGTTTTTCATAACTCCGGCACGCCTTTAGATAGGAACCTGAGGCAAGAAAGAACTTTTAGAATTAGTATAAGTTTCCTCAGAAAATTTTTTGGTAGCACCCCCTTTTTAAGAGTTATTACGTCTCAAAAATTGAAAATTTGGTGTTTTTAGACACCTGTAACTTAGGCACCTGTACAAATTTTTCTTCGGCAAGGCATGAAAATTAAAGGTTCAATAATATATTTTTACGTGTGATAACGGCTTTTCTTAGTTATATAGGATTCCGGAATTACGGCCCCTCAAAATTTCAAAAATGTCCTATTTTCACATTTTTTCTTATTACATGAAATTTTCAAATTTTTGTGTAAGTCACACTTCTAAACAGTTTGTATTGAGTTTTGGAAATGTGCGCTTTTAAAAACCGTTGGTTTACATTCTACCTTGTTTTTTTCTGTTATCAATATTCACCGTCAATAATACTGAATATGATGATTGTTTAATATTTTTGTTTTCTTTAATGTTTTATCTTTGTTTTAATGTTTAAAAAAAATGAATTTGTAATTTATATTAAAATTATTGTGTGAATATTCATGTTTTTCTTATAGACTCTAAAATATATGTATGCTTAGAAAAACCTATCATAATATAATAATGCACTTATTTTATATTGGTCGATTTTCTTATAGGTAAATATTTAAAAAAAAGTATATTATAAAAGTTATGATAGACTTATAAGTGTATAAAAAATCAGAGATTTACTCTTTTTTCATAACTATGACTTTTAGTATAAGCGTATAAAAAATCAGAAATGTTCTCTCTTTATACCCGTACGATTGGATCGGGTATAATAAAATTACTCCTCCGTTTGTAACACCTCGAAATAAGCGAGCTAGATATACCTTCAAAGGTATGGATCGGATCAGAAAAAAATTCTAAGACTTTTGAGCCATGTCCGTCCGTCCGTCCGTCCGTCAGCACGCTAACTCAAAAACTAAGAAAGCTAGAATCTTGAAATTTACACAAAATATTTTGGGAGTAATTTGTAGGTTCCCTATTTTTTTTGGTTGAGTTTGGACCAAGCCTTAGGGTAGCTCTCGAACACCTAACTTTTAGATCCCCACATTTTTTTTGCAATAGAGCTATGAAATTTTAACTACTGATAGATCTCACAAAAATATTAATTTTATTTTTAATAACTCTTTTTTGTAGCCCCACCCGTTACGGAGCTACAGCTCCCCAAAGGTTCAAAAAAGCTCTATATTTAAATTGTTATAGCACAAGTTGTATGAGGTATATCTTCATTTTAAAAACGCCAAACGATTACTACTTTTATTAGCTTTAAAAGTATATGTACAATAAATATATATTTTTGGCATACGGTGTCTTAATTTACCGTTATGCAAAACTCAAATTTTGCAAAATACTTTAACCCTTCCATCTTCTAAACGGTTAAAGTTGGAAACTTGAAATTTTGACAGAACTTAGATCTTTGAAAATTAGTATGAGTCATTTCAGAAATTTTTTTTGTATAACCCCCCGTTTAGGAGCTGTAAGGGGTCAAAAACTGAAAATTTCCTATTTTTAAACACCTGTAACTTGAACACCTGTTAAAATTTTTTTGAAGTAATACACAAAAATTAAAGCTTCAACATTATACTCTTATTTCTGTTAACAACTTTTTTTAATAATATAGGGTTACTTTATAATTGACGAAAGTGTTACTTGATTTTTTAAAATTTTCTAACAAATTTCTTTAACGAATTTTTTCCATTTTGTTTTACTCGATAATTTGAAATTGTTGAGGATATAATGCGTAGTACAAAAAAATGTAATTAAATAAACAACATAACGGTTGCTTGAAGAATTTTTATTTATATGACATTGATATATATACATACTTATATAATATCATGTTTATTTACATATCGTATATGTCACTGATGAATGAATGATAAGAGTATAGATGTATATTATATAGCGCCGTATTTACATACATATATGTATTTTATTGTACTTATAAGAAATTATTCTGTCAATGGAATATTTAAATATAATATAATATTTTTAAAGATCTAACTTCTGTCAAAATTTCAAGTTTCCAACTTAAACCGTTTAGAAGATAGAAGGGTTGAAGGATTTTGCAAAATTTGAGTTTCACATAACGGTAAATTAAGACACCGTATGCCACAAATATATATTTATTGTATATATTTTTTTAAAGCTAATAAAAGTAGTAATCGTTTGGCGTTTTCAAAATGAAGATATACCTTATACAACTTGTGCTATAACAATTTAAATATAGAGCTTTTTTGAACCTTTGGGGAGCTGTAGCTCCGTAACGGGTGGGGCTACAAAAAAAAGTTATTAAATATAAAATTAATATTTTTGTGAGATCTATCAGTGGTTAAAATTTCATAGATCTATTGCAAAAAAAATGTCGGGATCTAAAAGTTAGGTGTTCGAGAGCTACCCTAAGGCTTGGTCCAAACTCAACCAAAAAAAATAGGGAACCTACAAATTGCTCCCAGAATATTTTGTGTAAATTTCAAGATTCTAGCTTTCTTAGTTTTTGAGTTAGCGTGCTGACGGACGGACGGACGGACGGACATGGCTCAAAAGTCTTAGAATTTTTTTCTGATCCGATCCATACCTTTGAAGGTATATCTAGCTCGCTTATTTCGAGGTGTTACAAACGGAGGAGTAATTTTATTATACCCGATCCTATCGTACGGGTATAATAATATTGTAAGCAGAGTGACAGGCTGTGAACATACTAACGGTTCGTACGGGTATCTAAGAGTTGACAAAGTCAACTGTATTCTTCCTCGTTTTGTATTATAACTATGACTTATACTATAAGCATATAAAAAATCAGAAATTTACTCTCTCTTCATTATATATTTATAGAAAAAAGGTTTTTCCCTGCAAAATGTTTTAAAAAATGGGTATAAAGTTTTTATTTTCAAAAAAAAAGAATATTTTGTGTTTGTGAGCCTATATCTTCTAAACGGTACATGTGTTTGTTTAACAAATTATAGATTTATTTAGAATATTTTATTCGTAATCTAACAAAATATTAATTGTATAAATCGGACTAGTGATTTTAAGTTATAACTCTTTTGAGTAAGTATAATTTTATTTCATTTTCTCATAATTCTGTAAATCTTATATTTGCGCATGGTAAAATTGTTAAAATTAAATTTCTTTCAAGTTCAGTTTGAAATCTCAATGAAAGCGAATGTCTATATAAGAACTAAGAATATAAAAAAAAAAAAAAAAAATAAAAATTCTAGATTTGTAATTAAAAAAAAAAAAAAATAATGTTATTTAAATAATAAAAAACATTAACATAACATCCTTAAAAGAGTTTTGGAGTGGGCGTAGACCTTTCTCATGAACTACACCATAATCAAAAAAACGAAAAATAAAAAAATGGGAAAAAATGAAAAGCCAAAAAATGTTTATAAAGAAATAATTAGTGCTAAAGTTTGTGACATTATTAATAAAATTCAAAGTCAAGAAAAACAAAAAACAAATAAAAAAAATAACAACCGTAAAGTCAAATAGAAAATTTAAAGAAAGAAAATGCAGAGCTAAAGCAGCTCTTAAGAAAATAACCTACCTTCAACATCATATCCTGACGAAAACAACATCGAAGCTTTGGCTCCTTAGGAGCTGGCGACAATAAAGAAATTAGCCAGGAGATTAAAATTAAAAGGAGATTAAAGAAAAATCATCAAACGCGAGCACAGAAAATACACAAATGAAAAAACAAATGCCGCCAATAAACTTCTATAACACCAAAGTGAATCAACTAAAAGACTTTATGAAAAATAAACTACCTAGAAATAAATAATTTTCTTGTTAAAGAAATTAATGACGGACACGCATTATTATATACCTAGAATTTCTTAATAAAGCAAATATTAAGCACTTTTCGTACACTTCAAAGTGTGATAAGAAAATTACAATGGTATTAAAAAGCTTAAACAAAAGCCACTCACCTGATGAAGATTTACAAAAAAAAGAGTATTTTAAACAATACTAATATATCAATCAAAGAAAATATAAAAACGAAATAAATAAATACTGGAGTAGATAGGTAGGCACTTGTTGAAAAAAAAATATGAGTAAAAAGAAAAAAATAGGAAATTAAAAATATCTAACGTGGTACAGGTTTATTTCTTATTGATGTATAACTTGGCTTAAGTAGTAGGCGCATATAAAAATAATAAGAAAAAATGCTTTATAAAATTTAAAGAGAAAAATTAAAACAGAACAAAATAAGTGTAACTACGTTTCTTTAAAATTTTAAAACTATTTGTAAAAATTAAAAGAAAAAGTTCAAACTGGTTATTTAAATCTTACATAAAGATTCAACCTTGACAAAATTGAAGCAATTTTGAGATGAATTTATTTCTTCTTGTTTTCGGAAAGAAAAAATTGTTAATATCAGCATATAAGATGTTATTATTATGTAAGAATGTTAAAAAACAAGAAAAAAAAAAGAATAAAAACGATTCAAAATAAGTTAATTGCTTTTGGTACCTATAATATGTACCATTATATTTTATAATAGAATAAAAGAAAAAAAAATTTAGCAGAATTGTTTATATCTTTGAAATAATTTTTTCAAATAACAAGCAAGACATTATGTATAAATTGTGTAAAAAGTTAAAAAATTGTTATAGAGTAAAAATGCTAAGATTAGAAATAATAATAAAAAGAGAGGCATATTTTCAATTAAAAAAAAAGATAATTTATACTTACCACGTGCGTTACTTGCTATCTTATTCATAGAAAAATCTGTTGGCTACTGTAAAATGGGAAAAGTTGTAGGTCAACTTCAATTGCAAGCAGCGTTACAACTAATAAGAAATTCAAATGTAAGTATAGCAGCAAAAGAAGCTAGTATAAGTGAGCACAAAAAATTTCAACTGTACCTCTCTAAATATTAAATTGTAGTTTTTGATTTCAGAGGAAAAGGAAAATCGATTATTTTTCAAGGTGAAGAAGACAAGGAAAAAAGATAAAATTTGATATACGATGAAAGTCACTTCAATGTAATTACATCATTAACAGCAGCATTTAGTTGTGATTACTTTTGCCAAACATGTAATGGTCCGTGTAACAATAGATTATCTCATAGATGTAAACAGTCGTGTTTCTTTTGTAAATCATCTCCAGCATGTGACGTAAATTTTCCAAATATTAAATGTGATGTAGGCAATCGAAGTTTTAAAGGTCAAACTTGTTTTAATAATCATAAAGCAACATCATCTGCAAATAAAAAATGTATATGTACTCTCATAAATTCCTGTACAAAATGTTTTAAAATATAGAGAGCTGATGTAAATCATATATTCTACGAACTTTGTGTAAAAACTGTAATACAAATGTAGCAACCAATGCTTTATTACACCATGTAAAGAATTAGCTGAACTTAAGAATATATTATATATTTTCTACGATGTCGAAACAATTCAAGAAGATATCATCGGGAAGAAACTTCATGAAGGTGTTGCAATAGGGGATGTAATTAAACATCACCCTGATTTATATATTTTTGAAGAACGTTGATTTTTTATAAAGTTGTAGTTATTACACATAATGGACAAGCATTTGATAATCAATTTTTATTAAACTATATCTTAGAGAAAACAATCATCAAATCAAAAGAGAACAAAGATAATTTTAATGATTCATTAAACTGTTTCCCAATGCCATTATCTAGTTTACCGAAAGAGTTTGATTTAGTCATACATTTGAAAAAAGGATATTTTCCTCATATGTTTAATCGTAAAAAATATAAATATAAAATATAATGGAAAGTAACCCAATCGTAAATATTACTGTTATAATTAAATGAGTGCATCGGAAAGAAAACAATTTCTTCAGTGATATGAAGAAAATAAAAAGAAGTTTTTTAACCTCCAAAATGAACTTGCAGAATATTGTATGAATGACGTAAACATTTTGACAGCAGCCTGTATTAAATTCAGATAACTATTTTGTAGAAGAATGTTAGGTTGAGCAATTTTTAGTGGCCACTACAATTGTTTCCGCGTTTAATTTGATTTTCAGAAGGAATATTTTAAAACCTTATACAATTGGACTAATACCTAAACAAGGATATCCCATATCGAAAACCAGTCAATAATTGCTATAAAATGGTTAATGTGGTAAGAAAAACAAAGAAAAATTAAAATTTAGCATAGTGGTAATGGATAATAAAAAGTTATTTTTGGTCTTCGCGTTGACTGATATTTTACCAGACACCAAACATATATTTGAGTTTTATATCTGTTATTACCATGGCCATCCAAAATGTTTTAAAAACAAGTAAAAGTAACAGTAAGTCGATGCAACCGACTTATTTATACCTTACACCTAAAAAATTCAAATTAAATTAAAAATCCATAAGTTATTTTAGTTAGGTATTTAATATAACCTAAAAAAATAAATGCTTTTACAACCTTTGTACAAAATTTCAGACTTCTTTATTAAATTTGAAAATATGCTTGTTAGGTTTTGGAAAGTCTGTGAAGGCACGCGGACCACCACCCCAATTCATCTTAAATTTTAGAGGCATCATCAGAACAGGGTAGAACACTCTTATATCAAATTTCAAGTTTTTATATTTAATAATTTCGAATATATGTTTGTTCGGTCTTGGTATGGCAGATACCCGAACAACCATTCCAATTCATTTAAAATTTTAGGCAAATCAGGGATTCAGGAAACAATACCCTCGTATCAAATTTTCAGTTTCTATCTTTATTAATTTCGAAGATATGCTTGTTCAATTTTGGGAATTGTGTGGGAGGTACCCGAACAACCACTCCAATTCATCCCAAATTTTAGGGATATCAGGGATTCAGGAAACACACCCTCGTACAAAATTTTAAGTTTCTATCTTTATTAATTTCGAAGATATGCGTAGTCGGTTTTGGGAGTTGTATGGGAGGTACCCGAACCCATGGACCGATTTTGTCCAGATTTAACTAAGCCTTCCTTTCGTAAGGAAGGCTTAGGATTTATATAGTAACCTACTATATAAATTTCATCAAGATAGCTTCACTAGTTTTTGAGTTTTACTAGTTCGCGGACGGGCGTACGGACGAACATCGCTAAATCGACTCTAGAGGTGATGCTGATTCAGAATTTATATACAGTCCATATCTAATCGCTTCCGTTTGGTGGGCTCAAACAGCATACTAAAGTTAATATACCCAAATATAATATAATATATCCAAAGCCAATAAATTACGTTCTTTAGGTTATCAAGTAATTGGAAAGTGGGAGGGTGAATTTCGAAACGAAATGAAATCAAAAGATTACATAGCATTTTTCTCAAAATTGGAGAACGAAAGTTTAATACCACTAAAACCATGTGATGAATTTTTTGGCGGTAGAACAGGAAACACAAGAACATATTATAAATGTGCACCTGGCGCGAAAATAATGTATATAGATATTTGCTCACTATACCATTGGGTGTGTAAATACGGAAAAATTCCAGTGGGTCATCCAAAAGTTCATGTTAAAAAAATTGAGTACAATAAATTAAGTTTAAATGATACCGAAGGATTAATAAAGGCATTGATACTTCCTCCTATATCTATATCACCCGGTTTTGCCTATAAATTAAAATAATAAGCTAAAGTTTTCCTGCTGTAAAACATGTAGCTTGGAAATGAATAATGATAACTGCTCTCATGGCAATCCTAGTAGGTCAATTTTAGGACCATGCGTTATAGATGAAGTAAGCGAAGCTATTAAACAGGGATACAAACTTGTGCAAATATACGAAGTATGGAACTGTACTGTTAAACAATTTAATCCCCTTACATCACAACGAGGAATTTTCACTGAAATGATGCATAAGTTCCTTAAACTTAAACAAGAAGCTTCTGGCTAGCCTAGCTTTTGTAGAACACCAAAGGAGAAGTGCAAATGTTTAGGAAAATTTTCCAAAGTGGAAGGCATAAATTTACAATTTAACGAAATAGAACAAAATTCTGGACTTAAACCATTAGCTAAATTAATGTTAAACTCTTTCTCGGGTAAATTTGGGCAGATAGAAAATCAATCAAAAACTGAAATCATAAATGAGCCTTATAAATTATTTATTCTTCTTACTGATCCTTCCAAGAGTGTAAATAATAAATCCAATAAACTAAAAAACAGTTTTGGTAAATTGGGAATATAAAGAAGAAACAGCTGAATCATTATTAACAGTTAACGTTTGTATACCACACTACCACACAAGCTCGTTTAAAATTGTATTCTTATTTAAACAATTTAGAAGAAGGAGTTTTGTATTACGATACTGATTCAATAATATATGTAGCACGTGAAGGAGAATATAACCCTTCAACAGGAGTTTTCATAGGAGATATGACATATGAGCTCGAAGAATATGGAATAGGATACAAAATATATAGTACCAACTACAAATGCGAAAAAACTGTTTGCAAAATCAAATGTAATCGTTTAAGTTATAACGCTTCACAAGAAATAAATTTTGGCTTTATGAAACAATGAGTTACAAAATTAAACAATTTTCAACAAATAAATATAACATTTCCTAGTGTTCGTCGAACATACAATCACAGAGTCATCACTGTTCCTGAAAGAAAGACATATCGAATAAATTTCAGAAAACGAGGTTTTGCAGATGATTATACTTCAGTTCCTTATGGCTTTAAAAAGAAAAAAATTTAAAAATTATTGTTAATATATTGTAAAAATTTTGTATTAAACTATTAAATTACAATATTGACAAAAAAAAAAATCTTAATTTTACCGTTAATTTTCAGAATATAGTAGAAAATTTATTTACATATAACTATATATTAGTATATATATACTCGTATATATATATTGATTTTATGCAAATTCACAGTTGCAGTTTAACTTTTCAATATTTATTTATATACTCTGAAAACTTTGAATTTTGACTGGGTTCTACATTATATAACGCGGTTGAATTTTATTGGCAAATCATTTTTAATTCAATTTTGCTAAGGTATTTTACAAAAAAATGGAACCTGATTCAACAACATTTCCATTTACTGAGGTAAGTGCAATAGTCAGTACACAAAGTGAGGTTCAAGTTGATGAAATTACATCTACTGTGGATGAGGAGGAATTAATGGAAACTGAAGAATTCATACCACTTTTTCCAGTTTTAGATGAAGATATAGTGCAGCAACAAATTTGGGAAATAAATAACCAAGAAGGAGATCCTGACTATTTTGCAGCACTTTTTAGAAATATAAATTGTTTAACAATATATAAGAATATTTGTGTAAATGTATATGTATCTACTATATATAAGTAATTCATAATAAAAAACAAATTAAAATTTTTTTCATTTATTGTTGTTCTTGTTTAAAATATTAGAAATTTTATTTTCTAGTAGTAAACAGGTATTTCAAAAAACAATGTAGAATAATTGCATTGAGCTACAACGTTGTATTGCAATATATATTTCTTCGTGCAATTTCATAACATGTATTTCTTGACACGTTTTTATATATTTAATAACGTTTTCCCCTACATTTGATTCAGCACTTTTATTGTATATCATTACAGCTTGAAGAAAATAAATTAAGTTGTAAAATGTGTCAGCCTTCTCTTTGTTAATGCTAAGACATCGGCCAATAACCATTCTTAACCCATATTGTAAACATAATTTTGTATTATTTATTGATTGCTTCGGTACCTTTCATAAAATTGGTGATAGAATTTACACCAATCACGATATTTTAAAATAGCTGGCTTTTTTCCAATATGATGAAAAATGCAAGTCGTTACAAGCAGAGGCGTCGAAAGCCAACACGGGGCCCAGGGAAATAAAAAAAATGTTTAGGGCTTAAAAAAGTAAATAACAAATAATATTTTTTAGCATTAAATAATTCAACTTTATTGTATGCATACAAACATATGTACATTTTATAATAAAGCTTTACGCGCTTTTTTATTTGCAAACATTTTAATTATATTTTCAAAATTTAACTCTAAAGTACCAAAGCTATTCGAAGGGTTTTGGCACATGGTTGATCTCAGTAAATTTTTCACTCTCGCCAATACTTTAAAGAACCGTTCCACTTGAGCCACGGTAACTGATATGGTGCAAAATATTCTCAATGCAATGCAAATATTGGGAAAAACTGTTTCTATCCGCATTTCTTTAATTTTATTTAATAAATTTATAGGAAGTAACTGATTTTCACCTAATGTGACTTGGTGAATGGTTTCTAAATGAACGATTTCATCCCAAATTTCTTTGGCAATATCAGAATTATATTTATTACATAAATCAATAGTGCTTTGCATTAAAGTGTCAACATAAATTTTTAAGTAATTCCATAAAAATCCGAATGAACCATATATTTCATTTAAAGCTCGATATCGGCAAGTTAAACTTCCGTTAACAAAATCTAAAATTTTGTAAAACACCTGAGTTTTTAAGTAATTTTCACCAGTTATTTCTGTATCATTATTTTCATCACCAATTTCATTTGCGAATCTTTTCCTAAATTTACGTCTTTTACCAGACGAATTTATGTTAGCATCGATTTTAAAATTTTCTTCAACAAGTTTACATTCAGTTAAAATGTCAGTCCACTTTTCTCTAATATTTTTTAAATCAAATATTAAACTATTGATATTACTTTCTTCAATATCAATAGTTGCACTTCCATTTTGTAAAATTTTGTTTCTGCAGTCGATGGCCGCCAATATTTTAAAATATACATTAGATAAAATCAAACATTCAAAAGAGTTTAAATACTTCAGAATGCCATTTAAATCAGCTCTAGTTTCTGCTGTTAAATTAAAAATAGAAATTTCTTCAATTGCTTGTCGTAATCCACCTAAATTAATTGGAAATGGTTTTACAGCATTTATTCTGGCTGACCAACGTGTATCAGATAAACCATGTAATGAACATCCAATATTTTCTTTTAAAATTTCCCATCTCATAGGACTTGAACTAAAAGTATTATACAATTTTTGAACGGTTTCAAAAAATGTTACTGCTTCAATACAAGCTTCTGCAGCATAAACACCACAAAGATTAAGGGAATGGCAAGCGCAACGAGAAAATACTGCAAAACCATTTTGTTCTAAAATTAAACTTTGAGCACCTTTCAAATTTCAAATTTTTCTACGTCATTAAGTTTCAAATAACGTAACACGAAAACTGTTTGTTCTATATGAGCCGAATCAGGAGTAGCGTCTACTATTACAGAGTAATACTTTGATTTTTCTCTTTCCTCAATGATTGTTTTTATTACATTATCTGCACAGCATTGTATAAATTCGTTTTTGCTTTCGGGTGATAAGTAATGCACTTGTAATCGTTGGTGTGATTCTTGAGACTTTTTTACATTATCCAAATGTTTTTTCAATACCGAGTCATAGTGACTTATCAATTCAGAAGTTATCTTATCAATTCATAAGTTAGTGACTTATAATAAGAAGTTATCGTTACTCGAATCATTTAACAGATGTGTTTTACCTCTAAATGCTGAATTCGATATATTCTAAATTTGAAGCTAAATTCGATATATGAGAAGTAGAAGCTTTATTTAAAAGTTTAAAAGGAAAGCAAAATAGCGCTAGGTTACTAGCGCTCCAAACCAGCCAATCGCGTGGCACTTGTTCACCATTTTGGAAACACAACAAGAAAAAGCTTTTGGAGAGAAGTACATAAGAGGCATTCTATCAGATATTAAACTACATGAACCAAATTTGTGTGTTTTCGAGCAAAGATGTGACGCATGTATTCCGTTGTCCTCGTTATATTTTTGTGAAACATGTAAATTTAGAAGAAGAGGAATTAAAGAGGGAAATATTATAGAGCAATTTCTGATGTACATAATGGAGATAAGAAAAGAATTCAAAACTGTCGTGGTAATAGCACATAATGGACAATCTTTTGACCATCAATTTATTTTAAATATTATATTAGAAAAAACACTTTAAAAACTAAACTAATTATGCGAGGTTCAAAAATTATCATGATGTTATTAGATAACATAAAATTTATAGACTCAATTAATTACTTTGCAATGGCATTATCAAAATTAATAAAGACTTTTGATTTACAAATTGATTTGAAAAAAGGATATTTCCCGCATCTCTTCAATACAACGGAAAATAAAAATTATATTGGACCATTACCACCTGTTGAATATTATAACCCAGATACCATGAAAACTAACGAACGTGAAGTATTTCTGAAATGGTATGAAGATCACAAAAAATGATGAATTCTATATGGAAAATGATATTGTAAAATATTGTATAAATGACGTAGCAATACTAAGGCAATCATGTTTAAAGTTCAGAGAATTTTTTCTTAGAGAATGTAACGTTGAACCTTTTCTAGAGGCCAGAACTATAGCGTCTGCTTGTAATCTTGCATTTAGACGTAATTTTTTAAAACCAGATACGATTGGTTTAATACCCAAAAATTGGTATAGGTATTCAGATAACCAATCAAAGGCAGCTATTCAATGGTTGGTTTGGGAGGAGGAAAACCGCAATATTAACATTAGACATGCTGCTAAACAAAAAGAAGCTGTCGTAGCCGGTGTAAAAGTTGATGGTTTTTGTTCAGAAACTAATCAAGTTTTTGAATTTTATGGATGTTATTATCACGGTCATCCTAACTGTTTTCCACGTAATCGTAATTCATATTTATATGATGATAAAAATGATACAATGAATGAACGATATGATAGAACTATTAGAAAATCTGATAGGTTGAAAAGATTGAAATGTAATTGAAATGTGGGAATGTGATTTTTATTCTCAAATAAGTAAAAGCAAAATGTATTACTTAAATAACCATCCATTAGTACAACTTTCACCATTAAAACCTCGGGATTCTTTTTATGGTGGTCGTACAGATAATGTTTACAACTACTACAAATGTAAAAAAGGAGAAAAAATAAAATATATAGATATTTGTTCTTTATATCCATGGGTTTGCAAATATGGAAAATTTCCTGTCGGCCATCCAGATGTTTATGTAGAAAACGTTAATTGTACTAATCAAAATTTAAAAGATTTGAATGGACTTATAAAATGTAAAATTTTACCACCAGAAAATCTTGTACATCCAGTATTACCTGTAAAACAAAACAACAAATAAATGTTTTCCTTATGTCGCACATGTAGTGAGGAAAAAAACCTAAATGAATTTTGTTTACATAATGATAACGAAAGAGCTTTACTTGGAACATGGATTATTGATGAAGTGTTAAAAGCTCTTGAATTGAAATATAAAATATTAGAAATTCATGAAATATGGAGTTACAACATATGTCAATACAATGGTGTAACAAAAACAGATGGTCTTTTCACACAAATGATGAACAAATTTTTAAAAATAAAACAACAGGCATCGGGATGGCCTAGTAACTGTATAACAAAGGAAGAGAAAGAGAAATATATAACGGATTTTCTTAGAAATGAAAATATTCAACTAGAATTTAATGAAATTGTAAATAATCAGGGACTACGATCTTTTGCAAAATTAATGCTTAACTCTTTTTGGAGTAAATTTGGACAGAGAGAAAAATTACAAAAAACAATAATTATTAATCAACCTAAGGTTTTATATGACATGTTAACAAATCCATCTATAGACGTTTGTGGTATTCTTCCAGTAAGTGAGGAAAACATTATTGTTAATTGGCAGTACAAAGAAGAAGCAGGTGAATCATTATCTACTGTAAATGTCTGTATTGCAGCTTACACAACTACTCAAGCTCGATTAAAATTATATAGTTATTTAGAAAAACTAAAGGATTTTTATATTATGACACTGATTCTGACACTGATAAGCCGTACAGGAGAATATGAACCCCAAACAGGGGATTTTATAGGAGATATGACCGATGAACTAGAATGTTATGGTGTTGGAAGTTACATTACAGAATTTGTAAGTGGAGGCCCTAAAAACTATGCATATAAAGTTCACAGTACGAAAAACAATGAAGAAAAACTAGTTTGTAAAGTTAAAGGAATTTGTTTAAACTATACAGCCTCCCAAAAAATTAATTTTAATACAATTAAAGAAGCGGTGCTAAATGTGAAGGAAGACAACGATATATACATACTTTCTCAAAATATTCGACGTAATAAAGAGCATAAAGTTATTACAGTTCCTGAAATAAAAAAATATCAAACTAGGTTAGAAAAACGTAAATTTATGGAAGATGGTAGTTCATTTCCCTATGGATATAAAAGATCTAATGTTAATAATTAATTAGAAATATAATGTTTAAATTTTTATTTAAAAATTTTAGTATAAATAGCACAAATAAATATCAAATATGTTCAAATTTATTAAATACTATTTTTTTTCATTAATCCAAGTATTATGATCATCATTGAACCCTAAACCTCTTTGTAAGAATTTCCTTCTAGGATATCTACGCCTTGCTGGTCTATGAATTTCCATTACAATTTGAGCTTTTGACATTATGCTTATACCATTTAATTAACTTTTCTAATTCTTTGTTATATTTTTCTACAAAATAGCATTCACAAGTGTCAGGCCGTGACGTACAATTATTATAAGCCCAAGGACAGCAACTAAAATGTGTACCATATTTTGAACTGTACTGTTCTTTACCAACAAATTTTTCTAAATAATTGTATAAATTTGAAATATAAGTTTTGTGTTCATCTAATAATGTAAATGAGTATTTTTCTAACAAATCTTTCACATCCATTTTTAAAATAAATACCAATAAAGATAATGCATTCTTTTTATACCTTTTCAAAATTTGAATTTTTATTCATTCAGTCGTCAGTTCTAATCTTAGTAACACTGCAAATTAATAAAAAAAAATACTTAATTTTCTCAAAAAGTCTGGTTATTCAACATTTTAAAATTTCAAATGGACAGTAATTTTGTAGAAAGAGGGCCAGTTTCTGCATCTTTGGACAATGATAAAGAGAATTTGCAACCAACCACATTATATCCGTATTATTGTAGATGTTTAATATTATTTTTTACATTTTTGTTTATTTATTGTGTTGTTTTTGCTATTGTCATATTTTATTGTAATTGTAAAAACAAAAGTAAATAAAGTTTATTTAAAATTTTTTATTATAAATTTATTTTACAGTTTAATCTTATTCTAACATTTTATTCTCTTGATTTATATTTAAATATTTATCTATTAATTCTTTTATTAAAATCTCAAAAATTAGAATCTCAAAAAATAATCTAGAATAATTACATTGAACATTAAACCGGTTTAATGGACTGTATATTTCATCTTTTAATATAGTTTGCTGGTTTTCCACACACGTTCTAATATATTTTCTCACGTATTCTTTTACACATCATTCAGCATTTTTGTTGTAAACCATTACTAAGTGGATAAAATTAAATAGATTACGAAATTTATCAATTTCCTCATCTTTTAGTACAAATGACCGTGGTTTTCCAGCTTTTATACCAAATTGTAAGCAGGAAACTTTATTTTTAGGATGTAGATGATATTGCTGATAAAATTCCAACCAATCTTCATAATTAATAAACATTAAATTTTTCCCAATGCGGTGTAATGAAATTGTTGCTTCTATTAATTCTGTATGAAAACCAACAACAATTTTTACCGTATGTGCTTCGTTTAAAAAGTAGGTATAGGCCAATAACATATTGTATATGATACTATTCCTATCACAGTTGTTTTAAAATGAGTTAAAAAACCGCAATATTTTAGATATATATATATTTATATCTTTTGTTTAGAAACACAGCTCTGAATATACTTTTTCCCAAATATGCTGTTATAAAGTTTTAAAATTAGATTATCATTATGGATATAACTAACACTACTAAATTGTGTTAAAAATTTATTCATGCTTATATTATTACACTTACACCCAGCGTAAACACAACAATATTGTCCACATACATCTGAAAAGTTACTTTGTAATTGTCTATCATTAAATATTATGCATTGGTTTTTTAAATAATTAAGAATATCTGGTTTATCTGGTGTGCCACCGTAAGAATCAAAATATTCTATACAACCATCTTTTGGAATAAAAATAACTAACCAATGTGTTCCAGGATCTTTGGCTTTATCAGTGTTTACAATCATGAATGTTGGCCTTTCAACTATATTAGGTAATTTATCCAAAGCAAAAACTCCTTTCAAAAATTTGTTTGTGTATTTGTTACATCTTAATATATTAGTTAATTCTAAAGTATTCATGAATCAAATTTACTTAAATCATACACTTTATTTATTTCGTTAGTGTAATTTATTAAGAAATCTTTTTTTATTTTTTCATTTGTTATAATAATATCAAATTTCTCCAATATCTGTCTAAGATCGTTATTTATTTTATTATTGTGAACAGTTCCAAAAGTATAATTTTCAAGATAATAATTTAAAAGTTCTTTTGTTGGAAATTTGTATGTAAACTCTTTTATTAATTTTTTACAAGGTTCTTTAATTCCAAGTAAGCAAATATCTTTAGCGAATAAGTTGTTTTTATCATCACAACAAAATGTTACATCTACAAGTGCACAGGTTAATGACATCTTAACAAATACTCAAATTCAAGTCTTAAGTAATCAATTTATAGATTTGTGAACACATTTCGATTTTTATCAATTTGTAAACTTGCATCAAATTCTCCATAAACTATAGCAGATAGAGTTGATGGAAGCGGTTTTGATAGCCTTGCTTCAATTCGGACAGTGCCTTGATTAAGTAATCCATGACACACTTCATTTCCTGATGCATCTGGAGTTAAATCAAAAGCTAATATAAAGAATCCATTACTAAACATAGATTTTGTTATCTGATAACCTTTATCATTATGATATATGCCTGTACCAGAAAATAGCGTATGATATGCACGTGTATAACAATTATTTTCTACGGTAAAACTGGTTTCAATTATTGTATTAGGTATTTGTACTCCATTTACATATAACATGAATTGAGAAATATCAAAGTGTTTAAAAGTAAATGGATTTTTTGATCTTTTTCCAGAGTAACCGGTATTCTCTGTCATACAAAATAATATCGTGTTTGGTAACTGCCCAATAAATACATTATCAAGCGAAATAGTTGTACTATTAGAAGGAATCGTAAAATTTTTTACTTCTACCCGTTTATAGAATATTTGGCGTTCGACTTCTCAATAACAGCATTATGTGCTAATAATACACTAGGATTAATAGTTGCATGTCTCATAAACAATGTTGCTTCTACAATTTTTAATTGAGATTCATCAGAATCATCTCCGAAAAAGAAAAAATCTGGTTTTTCTAATGTTAAAACTATTCTAACATCAACATTATTTATCAGAAGAGTTGGCTGATTGAACATATCTACATGTAATTTGCCCATAAGTTCTACAACATTGCTATTTTGGTAAGCTTTTTGGCGCTCCTTTGAACTAACATTGTCAAATTTTGCTATATTTGGTTTATCCAGATTCCATCCGGCACATTCCAAATGTGTTGTTGCTGCATCTGTACCATAATTTAATAATGATTCAATGTAAGTTCTGTAGTGGTAATTACCGTCTCAGGGGGTTATATTTTTACCATTTAACTGTATATTACACTGTTTTATTAGAAAGTGAAGAAGATTATTAACAACACTTGGTTGTGCTATTAGTCTTCCATCAGTTCCTTTGTCATTATTCCAATGAGTTCCATCTTTTTTTAAAATTTGTACTTTTAATCGTAAATATACAGAAGATAAATCTCTATATGTATCACCATGACCTAATGATAGAAATTCAATTGTTGACGGATTGTCTAGGGAAGCAATTGGATTGTAAGAAACCTCCTCAGATCGTAAAATACTGGATTGAATAGGTTGAGTTTTAAAAATATCTAATTCAGATTTCATACATTCTACCATGATTAGTTAAAAATATCTTTTAGTTTCTTTTTCTTATTAACTTTACGCCGTTTTGACATAGAATAATTTGAATTGCTAATGTTAAGTCTTTTTATAGTTTTCCTTTTTCTTTTACCAGATCCATACATTTCATTGAGCTTCCTAACAGCTCCGCGTCTTACATTTTTCAATATTTCTTTACCTCTATCTTGAACAACTTCCTTTACATGTGCCCCTGATTCAATATCAGATAAAGCGCTAATACCAGAGTTAATGACCTCTTTTTTAAATATATTAGCACCTGAAGCAAATATAGGTTTCAAATACTTAAAAAGACCTCCAAAAAAACTTCCTAATCCGCGACCTCTTTGGTAAGGTATGGTAGAATGCAATAAAGGCCCAATATCATCAAGACCTCTTCCGGATTGTACTAAATAATATCTGTAATACACTTTCTCCATTACGTTTAAAATAAAATTAATATTAAAATTTACAAACTGACATTTATTTATACTTTTTTAAAATGTAATACAATTTTTGTAGGAATACTACTATAACTAAAATTTATTTTCTAACCATATTTATAACATAAGAGCATTGAAATACTATCAAATGATTTTTCAACATTACAATATTGAATTATGTTAAATTCTTTTACTGTGTTAGTAAAAGCATTTTCTGTATTAACAGTTCTTAAACATCTTACATTTTTACCACCTATATTTTGTGGTTCAATAATATCAGTGTATATAAAAAACATATCTGGTTTCTCTACAGGAATTAAATTCATGCTATCAATAAACAATTTAAAAACTTCAATTACACGAGGTTTATATTTTTTAGGGTCAGTTAATTTTACGAAAGCTTGATCAAAACATGTTTTTAAAAGTCCATCTAAGCTGTAAGTGAAATTTATTCTTAATTTGATGTTAACTTTTGGCTTACTTAAACAGATAGTAGTGTATAATAAAGTTTTTGAAAACTCCTCAGCTTTGTTTGGTATTACATAGTTTGTATCGTCATTTATAAAGTTAAAAATACCCCAAATTAGTTGACGTAAAACTTCTTTTCTTGAAAATCTTAAGAATGGTCGAATATTTTGAATTAAAGTAGGAAGCAACAGAACCTTCCAATCGCATATCATTTGATCGTTACTATATGGTATATAAGTAGTCCCAACACCAATACGATTTGTCTGCATACCAGTGATATATATTTGAGTACTTTTTTCCCATTCCTCACCATAGACTTTTGGAATAAAATCATTAGCATATATTTCAGATACACCAACTTTCCAATTAGAATCGATCATATATTTATCCATTTTATTCGTAAAAGTTGATAATGTGTTTTCGGGGTAAAAATTCATACATGAATCACTCAGTAATGTGACGTAAAATTCATCATTTACTTGTACGTTGTCCATGAACTTGTAGATTTATTTTTACGAATTGGAAAATTAAGTTGTGTTTGAGTATCACCTGCTTTCGCTGATCGCAATAAACGTTTTGGAGATCCATTTATAGTTTTTTCCTTTTTCGTTGGTGGACTTGGACTATCTAATGGAACTGTTATTATATCACCAGTATCTGTTTCAAATATTTGAACATTTTTCCCCCTAATTGATTTTCCTTTTCTTAACCGTTCCCCCGCTGTTGCAGCAGACATTGCTTTTGATAAAACATTTTCTTCATTTTCTTCGTCTTCAAACACATTATCAGGGGTATCCTCATATATTTCTTCCTCAGGGAATTGCATTTTAATGTCTCTATATTTAACAGAATCTGATTGTACCTTTGCATCTTTAAGTAATGCTTTTACATGTGTTTGAGTACTTTTTGATTCCATTAGTATCGTTTTTCCTTTTTCTCTGTTTTGAACTGATATATATTTGACGGGCTAATGGTAATATCTGTGATTTATCTCTAGGATTCTTAAAAAGAATTATGTATTTGCAATTCAGTGAAATATCTCTGGAAAATTTACCTTGATGAAATATATTTTGGGTTACAAATATTACCGATAAATTTCTATGATGCGATCCTCTAGTAAATAGTTAGCAGACATGTCTATCATAAGAATTTAACATCATATCATATATCACAATTAATACAGAGTTTCTCTTATCACTAAAATCAGGAATACTGTTGCTATACTCAAGATCTGTTATATCATTCGGTACAGCATTTTTATCTGGGTTACACCAAATAATTTTATTGATTTGCGGATGTATGATTTTATTTTTTAATTTTATTAGGTTATGAATAAAAGTAGTTTTTCCACAACAAGTTGGCCCAGCTACCATAATTGTAAATGGGTGAAAAAACATAATTAAATAATTAATTATTCATAATAGCAAACCTATATTTATACCAAAATGTACACACAGAAAGAGAATATAAAGGCCTGCTTCATTCACTCAAAAGGTTATTCATTCATCAACATTCATAATGGATAACCAACAAATTTTCATTGTTGACTTACAATTTGTACAAGGAAATGAAAAGCAATATTTTATAAAGGAATTGGCTATTCTTAAAAAGGGGAGTTTGATTCTAATTGTATATCATTTTAAAGCGCCTTACCCCGAAGAAGAACTTAATCAAAATACAATATTCAATATTCTGAAAATAAAATAAATGGATTAAAATGGAATGGTGGTACAGTAGAATACTTATGTTTGAGGGATATACTTAAGTACTATTTACAATCAGCTGATATAATTTACGTTAAAGGAAAGCTGAAAATAAATTTCTTGAAAAATACATAGATAGTACTAAAATAAATGATTTAACCAATACAATGCCATCATTGTTAAAAATTGAACATTTTAAATCTATGTGTCCTATCCCAACACATAATATAAGTTCGTAAGTTTAATGTAAGTTTAAGATGTGCAATTAAAAATAGTTTTAATATCTATATGTACTTACTTAAAGAAAACGTGTTAAAATAAAAAACAAAAAAAAAACAAAAAAAAATAATTTTTATTTGTAACATAAATATATAGATCATATGGAATTAAATAATCCAACTAGAAAAGTACGATTTAATTCAACTTTACAAATTAAAGTTATGTATGTATGGAGCTTTGCACTTAATATTTTGTACATTAAAGTTAATAAAGTTTGAATTTCTTTTTAACCTTTTTATATGCAACATATATATGTAGATATATATTCTATGTTCTTACTATACTATACCAATCTATTTGCATTCAACTTTTCTTGCCTCTTTCTTTTTCTACCTTTTTAAAATACTACATAGTAATCTAAACCAGATATTCTGCTAAAAAAAAAAAAAACGAAGATGCAAATTGTTCCTATAGTAAAACTAGTTAACCAACACAAAAAAAAAAAAAATAGAATATATGATTCAATATAAATAGGCAATGTACTATTATATTTCGTATCACCTAATTAAAACCAAAAAAAATAAAACGAGAAATTTATTTTTAAAATGAAAATTAGAAAAAATAAGCATACTCAACTTAATACATAACGAAAACGTAATTTGTCTACCATCTGTATGACATAATTACAAATTTCAATTTAAATCTTCTGATTACATAGTTTCTATTTTAGAATTTTCTACATAGAAATTAATACCCTTTTGATTTTCCTTTTTGTTTTGACCTTCTAATTTTATAACATACAAGCCATCCTATACCAGGTATTCAGATATTTAAGAATGCAATATATTCTTAATAAATTTATCTTGATAATTCAATTTATTCTTTTACCTTTTTTTTTGTATCTTTCAAATAATATACAAATATTGTAAACAAAACCAGATTTAATCAAACGAAAAAAAGAAAAAGATATATGTGGACGCTAATTTTTATTTTGAATTTCTTTTCAACCTTTTTATATGCAACATATATATGTAGATATATATTCTACGTTCTTACTATACTATACTATACCAATCTATTTGCATTCAATTTTTCTTGCCTCTTTCTTTTTCTACCTTTTTAAAATGCTACATAGTAATCTAAACCAGATATTCTGCTAAAAAAAAAAAAAAAAAAACAAAGATGCTAATTGTTATTTTGTATTTCTTCCTATAGTAAACCAACACAAAAAAAAAATGAGGAAGAATACAGTTGCCGTTGTCAACTCTTAGATACCCGTACGAACCGTTAGTATGTTCACAGCCTGACACTCTGCTTACAATATTATTTTTTTAATATTTTAGTATTTTAAAATAATTTGGGTGAATTTTATAATTTCTAGTACTGTGGGTTGTACATATATTCAAACTATATGTTTATATGTACATTCTTCAAAAGCAGATTCTAACCTTCCACATAACGATTATCAATCCAAAACTTTTTCAAATATTCTATAGTACCATTTAATACTAAGCGGTAAATGTATATTAAATTTACTTAGTACAAAATAATAAATATAATTTTAAATATTATATTATATTATATTTAAATATTCCATTGACAGAATAATTTCTTATAAGTACAATAAAATACATAAATGTATGTAAATACGGCGCTATATAATATACATATATAATCTTATCATTCATTCACTAGTGATATATACGATATCTAAATAAACATGATATTATATAAGTATGTATATAAATAAAAATTCTTCAAGCAACCGTTATGTTGTTTATTTATTTACATTTTTTTGTACTACGCATTATATCTTCAACAATTTCAAATTATCGAGTAGAACAAATGCAAAAAAATTGTTGAAGAAATTTGTTAGAAAATTTGAAAAAATCAAGTAACACTTTCGCCAATTATAAAGTAATCCTATATTATTAAAAAAAGTTGTTAACAGAAATAAGAGTATAATGTTGAAGCTTTAATTTTTGTGTATTACTTCAAAAAAATTTTAACAGGCGTTCAAGTTGCAGGTGTTTAAAAATAGGAAATTTTCAGTTTTTGACCCCTTACAGCTCCTAAACGGGGGGTGATACAAAAAAAATTTCTGAAATGACTCATACTTATTTTCAAGGATCTAACTTCTATCAAAATTTCAAGTTTCCAACTTAAATTGTTTAGAAGATAGAAGGGTTAAAAGATTTTGCAAAATTTGAGTTTCGCATAACGGTAAATTAAAACACCGTATGCCACAAATATATATTTATTGTATATATACTTTTAAAGCTAATAAAATTAGTAATCGTTTGGCGTTTTCAAAATGAAGATATGCTTTATACAATTTGTGCTATAATAATTTAAATATAGAGCTTTTTTGAACCTTTAGGGAGCTGTAGTTCCGTAACGGGTGGGGCTACAAAAAAAAGTTATTAAAATTAAAATTAATATTTTTGTGAGATCTATCAGTGGTTAAAATTTCATAGCTCTATTTCAAAAAAAATGTGGAGATCTAAAAGTTAGGTGTTCGAGAGCTACCCTAAGTTTTGGTCCAAACTCAACCAAAAAAAATAGGGAACCTACAAATTACTCCCAGAATATTTTGTGTAAATTTCAAGATTCTAGCTTTCTTAGTTTTTGAGTAAGCGTGCTGACGGACGGACATGGCTCAAACGTCTTAGAATTTTTTTCTGATCCGATCCATACTTTTGAAGGTATATCTAGCTCGCTTATTTCGAGGTGTTACAAACGGAGGAGTAATTTTATTATACCCGATCCTATCGTACGGGTATAAAAACACGCATTCCTTAAAGATACACTTTAAAACTAGTTCACCAACATTAAATAACACGTGCTTTAATATTTACATATAATAGTTTTGCTAACTATTTTCATGTTGACGTATTATAATATACAATCAAAGAGCTCTAAAAGACTTGTTTTACCCCATTTTCTCACAGAATTCAGGTCACAACACTTCCGATTTCTCTAAAACTCAAGGTCATTCAAATATAGGTTAATTTGCGTGGGCGTGCGATATGCTTTATTAAAAACTAGGTCGTGCTATATGGGCTTATTTTTTCCCATGCCAAAGTGCCCATATACCTACTGTCATCAGATAACAAAGTCTATGTTAAGTAATGAATTTTTATACTAGCTTTTGATTTAATTCAAGATGCATCTGGAAATGACGTAAGTCAAGGTTTACTAAACCAGGGTACAGTTAGAATTGAGGCAAGGCTATCAAAACGACTTACATTTACACTAATTGCTATTGTTTGTGGAGAATTTGATGCAAGCTACAAATTGATAAAAATCGAAATATATTCACAAATCTATAAATAGAATATTGAAACATGTATTTGAACACTCAACAAGATGTCTTCGTCCTGTGCACTTGTTTTGTACACTTGTAAAGATTTGTTGTGATGATAAAAATACTTTATTTTTTAAAGATATTTGTTTAGTTGGAATTAAAGAACCTTCTAAAAACTTTACTTACAAATTTCCAGCCAAAGAAATTATAAATGTTTGAAATAAAAATAAAATTTTGAAAATTACTCTTTTAAAACGTAGTAATGGAAGATCAATGTTCGAACTCAAATTTGATGTTGAGTTATACATATTTTCTCAACAAAAATCAGTCATTAAAAGTTCTTGTTGGTTTTGATACAGAATCTCTTGTAGCCAGGCCTGTCGAGAGCGGGGAGGCAGGAGGGTTAAAACTTCCTGGGCCTGGACGATGTGCCTGTTTTAATATTTTTTTTCCATTTTTTTAACGAAATATGAACCTATTCCTGTCTTCTATTTTCATTTTTTGCATGAAATTTTTCTAAATTTTTTTTGTGGGAGTTTTTTTAAACTTTTGTTTCAAAAACCAAAGTAGTAAATTATAAAATATGTACATTGAGTTCTATAATTATAATTTCGTAGCTTTTTCTTGCATAAACACGTATTATGACATTCGCTAAGTTTTTAATACAAGTATGTATGTAATACAAGTATTTTTTGATACGATTTTTATATTACCATTTACAAAATCTATATTTTATTAATATCATCTCATTTATACATATACTCGAATTATGTTTTATAGTATTAACCCATAAGTGATCTACAAGTGTAATCACTAATTTTATACCAATAATAAAAATTCATCTTAATAAAAATAAAATATGTAAAATATGTAAAAAAACTAAATATATTTGTACTATATACTATATACTAATACTAACTTGTACTATATACTAATATTATATATACAGTGTAAAAGGTACGTATGATTTTCATTGATAGGTAAATATTCGTTGATAAATGTTTTATGTTAGAAAATTATTTTGTCGACTATGAATAACAAGCATAAATCAGGAGCAGCAAAACGCAAAGAAAAGGCTTTGAAAGAACGAGAGGGAAATAAGAATCAAAGAACTCTGGAAAATTTAGGATTTATAGGGAGCACGAGAAATACCAAATCAACTTTAACAAATTCTGATAAGTAGGACAATTCCTAAGAAAATAATGAACAGCAAGTTCAAGTTGTCCATCAACAAGAAGAAAATACATCTGCAGTCGTAATGGAGCATTTACAGTCCACCGAAGAAGAAGAATCAGAAGTTCAGTTAACTTCGAACACATAGTAATTGATTCTTATGATGTAGGTGTAATTGAAACGGAATATTGTACATCAGTTCAAGTGGAGAACGTGATAAGCTTAGGTCCATGTAAACATCCTAAAGTATTTCAAAACGACAGTAGTGGATATAAATTCCCAATTAATTTACTTAAAATAACCCTTAATACTTTGAAAAATTTTTGATATAATTTCCCATACATCAGAAAATGTTAGATCGCCTGCATTTCTAAAACTTAGCCATCCAGGACCATGTTGCTGAAAGCTTTCTCCACAGAATATTAATCCTACCTTATCTAGAGGGTGCAAGTCATTTGTAACATTTTGAATTATTTTATACAATGCGTTTTTTATCCAGTTAACCGATTCTACGTTATCAGGAACTGAATTAATTATAAACTTGACTTCCGCGTACGTTAAAACGTTTGACTACTGATGCTGAATCACTTTCAATCCTATAAGGAAGTGATTTTATCTCCGGTGAATGATTAAAAAATCTTTCTAATAAAATTTTTTTTGACATTTTTTATTTTCTTTTTGTATTAACTCACTTGCTGCAGCTATTTGACCAAACTAACCAAAACTAATTTAAATATTTCGTTTTTAGAGTAAAAAAAAAATTCTTCAAGCAAATATTTGCAACAATGTTTGTAAGATGTATGAATTCTAAAAAAGTAATTACAATAAATTCAATTTTAATTAAATATACGTTATAGATTGTATATAGATTGTATATATTGCATGCAATTGCATTTGATATAAATTATCGAAAAGGAATTTTTAGAATAAATTCAGGTTTAAACACAAATATTTTGTTTTTATAGTAAACACCTATCTTCAAACAAAGTATTTGCAACATTGTATTTTTAATAAATTATATCTTCCTTTTGTTTTTTCTAATTAAAACTAACTAGATCTTTTTGAATCTTTCTTTGAAATAGAAAATATTTCAACAATGTAGTTTGATTTATGAAGTCGAAAGCAGTTACAATAAATTAAAATTTTAATTAATATTCTTTGGTAAATTCTATAGATTTCTAACAATTTTATTTAATATAAATACTGCAGAATTTTATACTGCAGATGCGCTCTACAATTAAAAAAGTTAGACTATTACCAACAGTTAATGGACCGTCTTGGGTTTTTGAAACAGAATTACATAATTTTCATACCAAAAACCTATCTGGACCTATTCGAAGATAAGGAATTCCGGGAGGAAATTCTAAAAGGCGATCTCTATTTAATTAGAGATAGCACTGAAAATTTAAAACTGCTTGATGAAACAAGTAATACACATTTAGCAAATAATCAATAAAATTGTAATAAAAATAAAATTAATAAATAAAAAAAATTTAATAAAAAAAACAAAATTCTGTATTTTACTTGTTTACTCTTTTTTTTTTTGCTTTTAAATTTTTCTTTTTTTACAGCTATTTAGATTATATATTTTAATTATAAATAAAAAAAAATGTTTAATAAAGAGAAAGTAATTACTTATATTTAATAAAAAACGTTTGCATTTTATTTACATTTTTTTTTCTCAGGCTTTTCAGTTTAAGCTCTGTGAGAGGTATTTGACTATTTTAGAGAGTCATATAAAAAAAAAAAAAAAATTAGAATAAATGATTCAATATAAGTAGGCAATGAACTATTATATTTCGTATCACCTAATTAAAACCAAAAAAAATAAAACGAGAAAGTTATTTTTAAAATGAAAATTAGAAAAAATAAGCATACTCAACTTAATACATAATGAAAACGTAATTTGTCTACCATCTGTATGACATAATTACAAATTTCAATTTAAATCTTCTGATTACATAGTTTCTATTTTAGAATTTTCTACATAGAAATTAATACCCTTTTGATTTTCCTTTTTGTTTTGACCTTCTAATTTCATAACATACAAGCCATCCTATACCAGGTATTCAGAAATTTAAGAATGAAATATATTCTTAATAAATTTATCTTGATAATTAAATTTATTCTTTTACCTTTTTTTTGTATCTTTTAAATAATATACAAATATTGTAAACAAAACCAGATTTAATCAAACGAAAAAAAGAAAAAGGTACATGTGGACGCTAATTTCTATTTTGAATTTCTTTTTAACCTTTTTATATGCAACATATAGATGTAGATATATATTCTACGTTCTTACTATACTATACTATACCAATCTATTTGCATTCAATTTTTCTTGCCTCTTTCTTTTTCTACCTTTTTAAAATATTACATAGTAATCTAAACCAGATATTCTGCTAAAAAAAAAAAAAAAAAAACAAAGATGCTAATTGTTATTTTGTATTTCTTCCTATAGTAAACCAACACAAAAAAAAAAACACGCATTCCTTAAAGATACACTTTAAAACTAGTTCACCAACATTAAATAACACGTGCTTTAATATTTACATATAATAGTTTTGCTAACTATTTTCATGTTGACCTATTATAATATACAATCAAAGAGCTCTAAAAGACTTGTTTTACCCCACTTCTCACAGAACTCAGGTCACAACACTTCCGGTTTCTCTAAAACTCAAGGTCATTCAAATATAGGTTAATTTGCGTGGGCGTGCGATATGGTTTATTAAAAACTAAGTCGTGCGATAAGGGCTTATTTTTCCCATGCCAAAGTGCCCCTATACCTACTGATGACCTTTATCATTGTGGTAAATTCCAGTTCCTGAAAAAAGTATACTGTATGCTCTGTATACTGTATACAGCAATTATTTTCTAAACATCTGGTTTCAATTGCTGAATTAGGTATTTGAACACCATTTACGTTTAACACAAATTGTGAAATATCAAAATGTTTAAAATTGTATGGGTTTTTTGATCATTTCCAGAGTAATCCACATTTTCTGTTATATAAAAAATTATTGTGTTTGGCAACTGTCCAATAAAAACATTATCAAGTGATATTGATGAGCTGTTCATTGGAATTGTAAAACTTTTTACTTCACGCGTTTATAATTAAATTTAGCATTGGATTTTCCAAGAACAGCATTGCGTGCTAACAGTACGTTTGGATTAACGGTAATATGCCTCATAAATAGCGTGGCTTCTATAATTTTTAATTGTGATTCATCAGAATCGTCTGCAAATAGATAAAAATCAGGTTTTTCAAGTGTTAAAACTATACGAACTATATGTCAATATTATTCATAACTAGAGTAGGTTGATTAAACATATCTACGTGTCGTTTACCCGTAAGTTCCACTACACTTCTATTGTGATACAATTTTTCGCGCTCTTTCGATCCATTATTTTCAGATTTAGCTATATTTACTTTATGTAAAATCCATCCTGCACATTTCAAATGAGTTGCAGCAGCATCTGTACCATAATTTAATAATGATCCAATATAAGCTCTATAGTGATAATTTCCATCAGATGGTGTTATATTTTAGTCATTTAATCGAACATTACATTGTTTTATTAAAGAATGTAAAATATTATTAACTACACTTGGTTGTGTTATTATTTTTCCATCAGCAGTTTGATCATTATTCCAATGTGTTCCATCTTTCTTTAAGATCTGTACTTTTAATTTCAAATATGTAGAAGATAAATCTCTATATGTATCGCCATGACCCAATGAAACAAATTCAATAGTTGAAGGGTTGCCTAAAGAAGCAATAGCATTGTAGGAAACTTCTTCAGATCTTAGAATGCTAGACTGAATGGTTTGGGTTTTAAAAGTATCCAACTCAAATTTCATACACTTAATCATAATTAATTAAAAATATTGCTTTGTTTCTTTTTGTTACTATCTTTGCGTCGTTTTGACGTAAAATAATTTAAATTTTTAATGAATGGCTTTTTTATAGCTTTTCGTTTTCTTATATCAGAACCATACATTTCATTCAGTTTTCGTACGACACCACGTCGTACATTTTTAACAATCTCTTTACTACGATATTGCATAACTTCTTTTACATTTGCACCAGATGCAATATCAGATAAAGCATTGATACCAGAGTTAATAACCTCTTTATTCAAAATATCAGCCCCTGAAGTAATATAATGGTTTCAAATATCTAAAAAGTCCTTCAAAAAATGTTGCCAATCGACGACCTCTTTGATAAGATACAGTTGATTGTAATAAAGGACCGATATCATCAAGTCCTCTACAGTATACAAGATTGAGTTAAATAATACTTATAGTATAATCTCTCCATTATGAATAAAAATAAAATAATACATAGTTTTGTAAAATAGCTTTTATTTATACTTTTTAAAATATAAAACAATTTTTGTTGAAATTAAACTATTGGAAAAGTTTATTTTGCATCCATATTTATCACATAAAAGTAATGAAATGTTATTAAATGATTTCTCCACATTGCAATATTGAATATTAGTGAATTCTTTTACAGTATCAGTGAAAGCATTTTGTATATTAACAGATCTTAAACACCTTACATCTTTATCACCTATTTTTTGCGGTTCAATTATATCTGTGTATACAAAAAACATATCTGGTTTAATAATTGGAATCAATTGTGCACTACCTATAAAAGTTTTGAAAGCTTCTATTACACGTGATTTATATTTTTTAAAATCTGTAACTTTCGGAGATACTTGATTGAAGCATGTTGTCAAAAGTCCTTCCAGGGTATAAGCGTAATTTGCTTTTATTTTTATATCTATTTTAGGCCTAGTAACACATATTGTAGTGTAACTTATATTTTTAGGCATTTCCTCAGCTTTTGCTGATTGTATATAATTAAATCATCATTTATAAAATTGAAAATTCCCCAAATTAACTGTCGTCCAATTTCTTTTCTTGTAAATCTATTAAGTGGGCGTATATTTTGAATCAGTGTTGGTAGTAGAAAAACTTTCCAGGTGCCTTTTTCGCTTTCTTCACCATACACATTTGAAACGAAATCATTAAAATACATTTCTGAAATACTAAATTTCCACTTTGAATCACACATGTATTTATTCATTTTATTTGTATAAGATGATATTGAATTTTCTGGATAATTGTTCATAGATGAATCACTAAGTAAAGTGACATAAAATTCATCATTTACTTGTATGTTGTCCATGATAGCGCATTTATTCTTACGAACTGGAAAATTAAGTTGCGTTTGAGTATTACCTGCTATAGCTTAAAACACGTCTTGAGGAATTATTCAACTCTTTGCTATTTATAGTTTTTTCTTTTTTCGTTGGTGGGCTTGGGCTATTTACAGGAACAGTTATAATGTTTTCTGTATCAGTTTCAAAAATTTGTACATTTTGATTTCTAATTGATTTTCTTTTTCTAAGACGTTCTCCAATTGAAACAGCTGACAATGCTTTTGTTAAAACATTTTCCTAAATTTCATCATCAAATACTTCGTCATCAGCTTCTTGGTCATATACTTCTTCTTGGTACAACTTGTATTCCAACATTTTTATATTCAGGAAAATATGACTGAGATTCCGCATCTATATATATTGGTTTTGCACGAGTTTGAGTACCTTTTGTTTCCGTAATTTTTACTCTTGCCTCTTTATTTCTAAGAAGTTCTCGTTTTTTGTTTCTTATTTTAAATGGATTTTGTCTGTATAAATACCATTTTTGAGTGTCCGTAAGGTGTTTATTTATCAATATTTTTTTTCTTAAATTTTATCCAACTCATTGAGTTCAATGTCTGCATTTTGCTTCATTTTCTTATAAATCTCGAGTTTTAGAATTATCATTTTGTTAAATGTTGTATTATTCATTTTATTAAATTTCCGATTATCCCCGATAGTACTGCATTAAGAGGTGTAGGTAAAAATTCACCGCGTTGAATAATAATTTTTCTTTTGGTATTTATAGATTTTTTACGCCAAATGAGTGATCTTAATTCCTTTTTATACTTTCGTAATTGTGTTGTTGATTTTTTACTCAGATTACAATTACCTTTTAAAATATTTAACGCTAATTCACAAATTGTTTTTATTAGTTCAAGGTCACAGTGTTTTATAATTACTTTCTGGAATTTTAGTGTAGAGGTTTTTAATAGGTGCAATATATGACGATTGGTCTTTAAACGTTTCATATTTTCCCCCAAATTGTTCTAATTGATCTCTCGTAGAATAACACAAACCTTTTCCAAATATATCACTTCTTAATCGAAATATATTATTAACGTTTTGAATAAGATCTATTAATATATAGGCGTATGGAACTGACGTCACATCATTATATACTTTTTCAAATACTTTGATTTGATTGGGATATATTTGGCGAGCTAGATGTACTTATCTGCTATTTATCTCTTGGGTTTTTGAAACGTACTAAATATTTACAATTAAGTGAAATATTTCTTGAAAATTTATCTTGGTAAAAAACATTTTGTGTTACAAATATTACAGATACATTTCTATGATGTGATCCTCTAGTAAATAAATTACATACATACTTATCATGAGAACTTAACATCATATCATCGATAATAATTTACAAAGGTTTTTGATTATCATTAAAATCTGGAATAGTGTTACTATATTCCACATCTTTGATATATTTTGGAACGGCATTTTTGTCTGGATTACATCAAATTATTTTATCAATATGTGGTTGTATATTTTCTTTTTTATATTTTATTAAATTATGAATAAAAGTCATTTTAGCACAGCATGATAGACTCGCCACCAATATAGTAAATGGGTGAAACAGCATAGTTATATTAGTTAAAAAATAATACTGGTAACCTATATTTATAGGAAAAGCTCTTTTTCCGAAATGAATATAAACGTAAATTTAGTTATTCTAATGAACTTTCTCCCGTAAACCTTCAACATGGATAATCAAATTTTCGTAGTTGATCTACAATTTTTAAAAGGAAATGAAAAGGAAAATTTAAAAGGGCTGGCTATACTAAAAAAGGGAAGTTTAATTCTTGTTGTATATCACTTCAAACCACCATACTCTGCAGAAGAACTTAGTCAAGAGGGAAATTATAATAAACAGTATTGCGAAAATTAAATAAATGGACTTAAATGGAATTACGGTTTAGTTGTATATTTCCGTCTTACTATTTCCATGTTTATCTATTACTTAAAACAAGTAATCTTTATAAACAACTAGACTTGTCTGGCGGCCGCCGCCGCCTGTCTGACCTACTTTTATGAATTTAACCTACTCCTGTCTGAACTAATTACGGTTTGACCTACTTTTTGGTGACCTTCACCTACTGACCTGTCCGCCCCAAGTGCCTACCTATCTGCTTACTGGCAAAACCGAATTCGAAAAATCGCACTCAAAAACTGGAATAAGTTTACCGAAATAAGTAAAATATTTAAAGCTAAACATAACTCAAATATTAACAGTCTACATATCGATTTCAATTTACTGCTAACAAAAAACAACATCGACCCGATCAAATTGAATAAAACCAGGGAAAATAAATATATCCTCAATGAGCAAACTGATGTGTATAAGGCTTTCTTTTATTGAAACCACTCACAAAACTACCATTCCAAATGACTCTTTTCACAACAGAATAAAAAAATAAACTCATTCAAAAATTGTAATTACAGCAAACTTATGTAAATAGTTATTTCACAAATTTCGATTAACTAAAAAAGAAAATTAAAAGTTTAAAAAATATAAGGTCATATTAAATTAATGGTATCCCGAGTGTGGTGTTGAAAAACTTAAGCTATAAACTTATACACAAATATGTAATAATATTAAATAACGTTCTAAACAACTCGTACTTCCCAAATATATGGAAGAAAATATGTATGGATATTATTGAAAACCGGGCAAAGATCCAACGAACCCGAACAACTATCGCCCCATAAGTTTGTTACCTAGTATAAGTAAAATATATGAAGCAATAATTAATGATAAAATCAATAGTTTCTTAGACGAAAATGATATCGTATCCGAAACCCAATTTGGATTTAGGTACAAGCTAACGTCTAACGTTTATTGGCACATCAATAAAGAATTTGGGGTAGGGCCCTGTCTAATAGACTTGGAGAAAGCCTTTATATCAGTATGAATCGACGGACTAATATATAAATTATTAAAGCTTAATTTCCCACAACACCTTAAGCTTAATCAAAACTATGGTAAACAACAGAAAATTTTACATAGCACAAAACTATATAGAGAATATAAATAATATTAGAAACATAGCTAATGGCCTATACCAAAGAGCAGTAAACTCATCTCTATTGTTTTCAATATATATTTTAGAGGTTCTTGAAATATTAAAAACGATGAAAGGTGCAAATTATACAATTGCATTAGCCTACGATGTAGTAGTATATTCAGCCAACGATAATGTAGAAAGTTTGCAGTGAGATGTACAAAAAATGCTGAATTTTGTTACAGATTACTGCAAAGTATGACTCCTAAAAATCAACTATGACAAATGTCAAACTATATTATTTAGAAACACTTACCTCTATCATACCTCTTACCTCTATCCTACACAATCCTCTCAATTTAAACATAAAAGCTAACTGGAAGAAATTTAAAATTAAAGGACCTAATGCTATAGAAATAAAAAAGAAAAAATCGGTAAAATATCTGGGAGTGTACTTACAGAGAAATTTAAAATATATTACGCACATTAAGACAACACTGCAAAATGAAAATAAAGCATTTCTGGATTGCAAAAGGTCGTTCTCAGACCAACACTGACATACGCTGTACCCATGTGATACAATATAAGTGCTTGATGATGAAACTCAGAAAGTTCAAGAGAAAGTGTATAAGAGTACGCATAAACAAATCCAGAGAACCGGAATCTGATTACAAATATTTTTATTCAAATAAATATTTGTATAAGGAATCAAATATAAATTGAAATAATAATTTTATGATAAAACTAATTCGAAATCATTATGAAAGAGCATTAAATACTTCAGAAAATGGTTTAATGTCACATATATTTTACCACAATGAGGACTACATTAGAAAGGCTTTGCACACGGGATTTATTGCCCCTAAGCATTTTACCTTTCTTGACAAAAACGGTTTTATACAAACCGAGAATCATGTCTCCCTACTATAGCATTATAGTAGACGGGCTAAATGTAAAAAAGTAAACTACAATCAGGCTGACATAAACGAAGATAATCTTAAATACGATATGAGTATACTTACTAAGGATACCCAAATTAGAAAGAGTTATTGGTGGCTAGATGCATCATAATTGCTAATCGTAGGTTAAGTTTGTTAGGATTAGAATAGGTTAGTTAGGATTAGGAACTTTTTAATAAAAAAAAATATAAGACATAAAACTGTTTTTCTTGTATTTATGTTTTTCAATGCAAAGGAAAAAAAGAAGAAATTAATTAATTAGCTAAAATAAGATAAAGCACACAAATATTAAAAACAAAATAAATAATTATGTTTAAGATTAACAATAAAAAATGTATCTATAATTAAAAAAATTAATTAAAAAAATGTGAAATAAACATTGTTTTTTGTTAACTTTTTACTAGACTATGAGAAATGTAATAATCATATTAAAAGAAATAAAAGTGAAATTAAAAAAAAAAATTTAATTTGTTTGACATTTCATTGAAATTTCAAATGATTTGAAAATCCGGATTTGACTATTTAAAAATGATTGAGTTCGGATTAACAATACCATACAGTATTTACAAAAACTGTGTTTTTTTTTTCACCATGCGCCCATCATGTGGTGGCCTTTTTCACTAGATTATAAAATAATTTATTAGAATATAAGTAGCATATTAGGTTACCCAATGTTAACAATAATTGAACAAGAATTGTAAACAATGTTACCCTAGAAAACCTAAATATTGTAAGCTTTGAAAACACAAAAAATATAGAATACATTAACTATAAGAATAAGATAAAAGATTACTCCTTTAGCCCAGGTATTGTAATAATATCAATGTTATCATTATTTTTATTTGTTAATAATACATATTTAAGGAAAAGGAAAGGAAAAGTAGTTGTCGAAAAAGCTTGAACAGAACCGTGAGAAAACTTGATAACCTTAAGTACAACTTAAAACAATTTCAATTTGATTTAAGTACAACAATCGTAAGAAAACTTGAATTAACTTACAATTTTATTCAGTCAATCCAAAATTTTCCTTTTTTATTGAAATACACATTTGTTTATTAGCAATTTAAGTTTTAATTTTTATTTTGTAATTTTAAATAAATAATTTTTAATAATAAAGTTAAATGCCAACAAACCAACGAATAAAATGTCTTTTATTCCACTTTATAATTTTATTATATATGTAGTACATGACAACATTAGTTCCGTGCGGTAATTATCAATTCACTTTTAAAGTTCTAACATATTTATAAATTTTTCGGATTTTTTTTTCTCATCTGTTTCGCTTCATTACTTTTAAATTTTTGTTCTGTTTATTTGATTTAAAAAAAAACAATGACCAAATGCAGAAAAGTAAAGAAATAAATGATGAAACATCAGTCGCTTGTTCTGGTACCTATGACGATCTATACCATCCCAAGTGTGCAGATATGACAGATCCAACGACGGATAAAATCAATTACCGGGAGTAGTGTGGTACTGAGAGGTTTACCAAAAATCTCTAGAACATCATAGCATATTTCAATTAGTCTAAAATTTAACGGTTTAAAAAAAATCTTGAAGGTTTAGTTTCGATCCCTAACGCAGGATTTTGATAAAATAAAGGTAAATCACAAAAACTATAATTAATTCTATTTCATTTGGTATTTTTTCCTTAACGGAAGGAATACTATCGATTTTACGACTTATCTCTAAGCTGAAGGTTGAACCAAGAGATTGTTCAAGTTTCGTTTAAATCGGTAAATTGGGTAATTTTACCTACATAACTAATTTTGAGATAAATGCTATATATTATTTCGAAGTCATTTCTAACAGTCACTTGATAAAAACAGCTATAAAAATCATATACTTGTTTTGAGTTGGTACAGTATCCGTTAACACGAAGTTCAAAAATAACTTTTCCTTTTCCATTTCCACTATTTTTATTTTCTTTGTTTTTTCTTCCATATAAGCATTGATCAAGAATGGCGAAAAACAGAGGAAATGGCAAGTGGAATGGAAAGTGGAGTGAGCCTTTAGGTAACACTGGGCGCCAATAAGACCAGTAACTATGTTTCACATTTTGTTGAAATAACACAACACTATTTGGGGAGCTCCAGCCCAAATATGTACATTATACTCCATTTTCGGCCTAATGTATATTTTATTGATATTGAGTAGGTCGGAGAAAGAAAACTAAGCTTTACAGCTGTACTGGAAATCCAAACATTTGGAAGAATCCTTAGCATCCTTACCAAAAATGTTATTTGATTTTTGAATTAACACGATACGCAGAATGTTTAAATCTGTTGAATCCTGCAGACCTCTGAAATGTCAGGTTGGGTTTTCTAGAATTTAGCTAATTCATTATTTTGCTCATTGATAATTAACACAAGTTGATCGTGAGAGCCTCCGACCTCTTGCTTTGATACAATTTAAAAGTCTGCTGCTTTTTCAGAATGGCTTCACTTCAGATACGATTAAGGGAAGATTTGAACTTCTGTTTAATAGTTTTCATTGAGTGAGATATAAATATGACCTCATTCCAAGTTAAATTGCTTCATAAATCGTAATAATTGTTTCATAAATTGCTTGACCTTTGAAGTGACAACACTTCTTTTTTTAATTAAAGGAAAAGTAATAAAAATTAATTTTTTTTTGTCAACTAATTTTATTTTACTAAATAATTTGATTTAACAAGTGCACATTTTTTGTAAATTTTTTTTTGTTTCTTAGTTTTTTTTTTGTGTTGTGATAAAATTAAATTATTTCGATCCTTTTCTTATGACTGCACTCCAATGGCGGCAAGATAAGTATTTTTCTTTATTTTTTTTTCTTTTTTTACATATAAATTATGTTTTTTTTTTTTTCACTAACAATTTCTTTTTTATTTTTTTAATTTTAACGCGATCGGTTGATTTTGCTTGCATTAATTTACTTTTACTTTTTTTTTCTTCTTCTGAATATCAATTTGTGGTAAACAAAACAAATATATATCTATCTCCTTTCCACTCGTATGATGGATGCTGGTGTTCTTCTTTGACTCGTCAATTCGCTCAATTTTTAATACTACCATAGTTATTACCGTAATTTAATTTATTAATTTCTGATGTTAAATTTTGCTTTTAGTGAATTTTTGGTTGTAACTGCGTTCAATAAGGTCACTTAAAAGTGTATGTTAAAAACTGTTGAACGTTGTTATAAATCATTAGCTCACTCAACACTCAAAGCAGAATATAATAATTATTATTAATATTATTACTTAAAAAAAAATTTTTTTTTTTTATCTTAAGTGTTGTCAAGCTCGGGTTATTTAAATCGTACACTTTTACTTTTGATTTTAATTTTAACAAAATTTTAATTTTCGTATTAATTTTAATTAATTTAGATTTTGATCTTGGTTAATTTTAAAGTTGACTTTAAATTTAATTTTGATTTTAATTACAATTTCAACTCTGATTTAATTCTAATTTTGATTTTAATTTTATTTATATTAATTGTTTTCTGACAAAATTACCAATTTTAATGTTAATTTTTGTAACATCCGCGGGTTGCAAACGAATTTTCATGCTCTCGATTGTCATCTTAGTTCAATTAAACCAGCAATCTTAGCCCTATGTGAAACACAAGTCAGTAGCCACAATGATAACTTTAATGTTACCAGCTACTCACTTATCGTACGTTGGAGGGTTTTCTTTTCCACCAATAATGGCAGAACCGTATCAGTTTCTAAAGAGAAGGCGAACTTATTTGGCAAGCAGTTCGCTTTCAATTCGACACTGCCACAGTCAGCTCAGATGCCACTCTCCATTCCAGAAGTTGGCATCAATTTTACTTTGGTAAAATTTACACTAGGACACGGGCGGTGCTGAAGATCTTGAAAAATCTGGATACAAATAAGTCAGCCGGTCCAGATGGTATAACTACCATGGTGCTCAAATATACCTACTCCAGTATTTCAAAACCTCTGCGTAACCTTTTCTACCTTTCTTTTACTTCGGGTATCCATCCTATCTAATGGAAGATTGCACACGTTTTCCCAATTCCCAAAAAAAAGTAACAAAAGCGATCCCCCTAACTACCGACCACTAGTAGTTCTGTAGAACGGAAGTCTGAAGTCACAGTAAAAAAACATTTCTTAAACTATATGAATGACTTTCTCCAACAAAGCGAAGATTATTACTTAGGTATGCAAGATGTAAATTGCTTTTTATCTTAAATACTTCTAGTGAATCTATTCTTCTTCTATTGAATCCATTACATTTCAGTACGGCTCTCATTGCTTTGTTCTGAGCTATTTAGTTCTCCCATATTGCAGATAAATAAGATCGATGAACAATAGTCAGGTATTACAATAGGAGGTAACATTATTGTATTATATTTATTTCTGTTATTATATATTATTATTATTTATTATTATTTATAACGATATTTGTTTTTTAATTCTCCATAAGAATCCAATTTTATTTTATATTTTTATATTTATTAATACATTTTTATCTATAGTTTCAAAGGCTCTCTGTAGATTTAGAAAAACTGCTACAATGACTTCTCTATTTTCCATATAATTTTTCCATTCATAGATAACTAAGTTTATAGCTGTTTCGCAAGAGTGAGCTTTCCTGAAACTTGACTGTTCATTACACAATATGCTATTTATATCTAAGTGATATCCAAGCTTATTATAAACTATTCTTTCAAAAATCTTCGCATATATTAAAAGCATATTTACTGGTCTAAAGTCCACTGGTTCTTTTGCATTTTTTATTTTAAGTACTGGTGTTACTATAGTTTCATTCCAACTTTCCGAAAATACCCCTTCTAACATAGATTTATTTATAAGTTTCCTCAGTTTTGGAAAAAAAGTTGGTTTGCAATCTAAAATAATCGTCTTATTTATTCCTATGTAATCATTTTTGCTATTTAAATCTTTTAACGCTATTTCTAATATTTCATCATTTACTAATGCGAACTCAAAGTTTGTTTCTATTTAACTTATATTGTCTTCGTATTGACTATTTAATTCATTAGTTATTTCTAATTTGTCTACTATTACATTATTATTACTTACTATTTGTTCTCTTTCATTTTCTTCTTTTTTTAATACATACATCTTTAAAGTTTTCCACATATCACATTGATTACCCATGTTTTCTAGAATTTTTTGTTCAGTATATTTATTTTTTTTTAAATTACATTTGTATTTATATTGGTTTCTTATAGACTTATAATTCCTTCATTCAAATTGATCATTTAAAATTTTTGCTCTATTAAAAAAAAATATTTTCCGTCTGTTAAGATGTTTTAATTCTTCATCGTACCATTTATTCATTTTATTATTTATTGTTATTGTTCTTCTTAAATTATCCACACTACAAATTAAATCAGTTTTAAATTTCAACGCACAGTCATTTACACTTGTTGTATTTAATATGTGGTCAAAATCTACATCAATTAATTTATTAATTAACTCTTGCTTATTGTATTTGTAATAATTTATCTGTTTTTCATTGTTGTTATTTTCAAATCTAGGTATTTCTATTTGTATAGTTACAATATATACATATTGTGAATACTTATTGTGAATACACAATTGAGAACCCCTTATTAATAAAGTCATCAAAATGTCATTAGATAGATAATATGTCATTGTACACAGATAGAAAATAGTATTAATAAAGTTACATTCAAGATGAAAGGTTAAAAATAAAATCTAACTTTTATTTAATATAACACACATATAACACACACATGGCGCAGTCGAATTGGAAGATTGGAAAATTATTACTACATTAGTTAGGAGGAAGATTATTACTACATTACATCAAGTAAATTGAAAATTTTACAATTAAAATTTTTAATCAGTTAGTTAACGTGTTACATAAATTAACTAACATTAGAAAAAAATTTATGATTTAATTTGCGAATTTAGCAAAATTATAGAATATTAGAAAAGTGAACAGACCACGTGGAAGACCAAGAAAAAAATACCGTACTTTATATTAACAGTACAATGGATTACATAAAAAAAAAAATAGGTGAACTCAAATTAGAAGGAAATCTTGCTGAGAACTGGAGGAGTTTTGAGCAAAATTTTTCGATATTTGCTACTGCTGTCCAGTTAAGTGAAAAGCCTGAAAATGTACAAGTTGCCATTTTTCTGAATGCTTTTGGTCCAGCAACATTGGAAATTTACAACACCTTCAGTCTAAACGAGGCAGAAAAAAAAAGTTGTCAAAAGTACAAGAAGCTTTTAACACATTTTGTGAACCGAAGAAAAATGAAGTCTACCAAAGTTTTTATTTTGGACCAGGAATCAAAAAGATGAAGAATCATTTGACGAATTTTTAATGGACGTCAAAAAATTAGTAAAACTATGTGGTTATGAAGATAAAGAAGACAGAATGTTACATGACCGAATTACTTTAGGTGTACGTGATAAAAAGTTGCAGTCAATGTTATTAGAGAAAGAAAATTTAACAGTAGGTAAAACCACTGATATGAGCACATGAAATTTTAAAAATACAACAACAAAAGATCCAAAAACTTACAACATCTACATCAGCTTAAGTCTATGCAATAGAAAATAATTTTAGTAAGAATAAAATTTCAGGTAATACATTTTGAAATAACAAATTTAAAAATTTTAAAAAATATAATAAAAGTGAATTTGTAAAAAAAATGGTAGAATTGATTGCAAATATTGTGGTTAAAAACATAATTACGGTAAATATACAGCCTTTAATAAAACATGTAACAAGTGTGGTAAAAGAAATCATTTTGCCATAGTATGTAAAGTAAAAAATGTGAATACACTTAGCGGAAAATCTATTAGTTCTGAAACTTTATACATTGATACTGTAGAATTTAATAAAATTTTTTCAAAATCGTGCAGTGAACCAATTCGTATTGCTAATAAAAAAATAAATTTTAAATTAGATACGAGTTCTAAAGTTAATGTGTTACTGATATCGGATTTTAAGAAAATTCAAGGCAATAAAATTAATGAATCATGTTCAAAATTAATTGTTTACAATGGTGGTATGATTGATGTAGTAGGCGAAATAAATCTAGAGTGAACAGCAAAAGATCAAACTGTAGCTGAGAAAATTTTTATAGTAAAAAATAGTACAGTGCCAATATTAGAGTTGCCAACTTGTGTAAAGTTAAATTTACTTAATGGAATTAATGAAATTAGGTTCCAAACAAAAGATAGTGTTATAGAAATAGAATTAAAAGATAATGTAACTGGATGTATTAATCCATCGCGGAGAGTCTCCATTGCTTTGCGCGAACCATTAAAAAAGGAATTAAACAAACTCTTGAATTTAAATATTATAAAGGAAACAAATACACCTACTGATTGGCTATCAAATTTAGTGGTGATTGAGAAACCTAATAAAAAATTACGAATTTGTTTGGATCCGTAAGAATTAAATAAATGAATAAGATCTGAAAATCACCCCATCCCATGTTTAAATGAAATTTTGTCAAAATTAGCTGGTAAAAAATTATTCAGCGTACTTAAGAAGATTTTTTCCAAGTAGGTTTAGATTCAAATTCTAGTAGGTTATGTAGTTTTGGCACCCCTTTTGGAACATATCAATTCCTAAGGTTACCAAAATTAATTAATTGTAATTGTTATATCGTAATTGTAATTGGTTATTAATTGTAATTGTAATATCGTATTATCCAAATTGTATTAATTTATCAATTAATATAAAGAAATACGATATTACAATTACAACCTCGAGTCCCAGATACCCTCGGTCAGCAGAGCGAGCTGTGCAATTGGCTAAAGATATGTTGAAACAGGCTAAGGAAAATAATGAAGAATTGTGGTTATATCTGACGGAATATAGAAACACATCATTAAAGGACTTAGATGTATCTCCGAATCGGCTATTAATGGAAGGTCTACAAGGCTGACGGAATCTGCAAAATATCTGAACTGGTCCCTGCAAAATATTCTCATTTCAAAATCACAAATATACCAAGCTTAGATTCAAATTTTAAAGTTAGGCAGGAAAGATATTCCAAATATTATAATCGAGGAACTTGAAATGTAGGAGAATTTTGTGAAAATGAAAAAACTTTATATAAAAACGGCAACAGATGGTTTGACGCTATGATTCTAGAAAAGGCTGGAACACCCAGATCTTATTGGATCAAATTGTTAGATAATGGTAAAGTAATTAGAAGAAATTCGCATTGCTTACGGAAAATAATATTCAATACATAGTAGTTGCACTAAATTCTACCTGATTTTTAAAATAAAAACAAAATATATAAATAAAATTAATATTAAGAATTTAATTAAGAAAAATTAAAACATATGAATTATAAGATAAGATTTTTTTTTCGTAACAATAAGTAAAATTTAATAAACTAAATTCTACCTGATTTCTAAAATAAATAAATAAAAAATAAAAATTTATTAAAACATATGAATTATAAGATTATAAGAAATTTATTTTAAAATTAAAGAGTAAATAACAATTTTAGAACTAAGTGTAATACCTGAACTAAAAGATTAATTAAAATAATTAAACTCCAACATTTTTTTTTTGTAAATAATGTATAGCTTGTAAAAAAAAAAGAAGAAGAAGAAAAGTTAAAGTAAAGTTAAACTAAAGTTCTATTCTAAATTACAAAACATGTTAAAACATTGTCTAAATTAAATATTAGTATATAATTAAAAAAGAGGGCGATGTGATATATACATATTATGAATACTTATTGTTAATACACATTGAGAACCTCTTATTAATAAAGTCATCAAAATGTCATTAGATAGATAATATGTCATTGTACACAGATAGAAAATATTATTAATAAAGTTACATTCAAGATGAAAGGTTAAAAATAAAATTTAACTTTTATTTAATATAACACAGTTTCAATATCCGCTATCTTACATTTATTATTTATATTTACTTCTAATTCAGTTACATAATCCGTTAAAAAGTAATCTATTAGAGTTCGTGCTATTTTCGTGATTGTGGTACGTTCTTTAACTTTTTGTATCAACCCATAAATACATAAAAAACGCTTTATCCGATTTACCTCCGTTTCGTGTAAAATTAATATTGAAGTCCCCAGTAAATATGATATTCATTTCATTATCAATATGCCTCTCACACCACTCTTCTAATGTATCAATAAATCTATTTGTAGAACATATATGTAATCTATATAAGTATATAAGACAATAATTTTCTTCTTTTATGTTAATTTTAATACATAAGATCCATACATTTTCCAAATAAAATTAATCAACTAAATCACTTTGATATTTCTTGTGTATATATATATTGTTACTTGTATTATATATATCTATATATATATTGTTGATAATTATTGATCAATAATTTCGAACTCTTAATTTTAACAGTAATATGCGTTTCACTTAATCTTATAAAACAAAATTTTTCTTCGTATACTAAATTTTCCATTTGACTGAAGTTAGTTGTTAACCCTTGAATATTTAAATATATACCAACTATACCGCTACCATCATTTTCTTCATCTATAAAAAAATTCTCTTCTTTGTTGCAACTATTATTCTTTTATAAACATGACATATCTTATCTTGACAACTATGATTAACATCGATTGCCCTTACGCAATTCACACATTTAAAAGTTTCCTATTTACAATTTTCTTTAAGATGATCTACACCACATTTCAAACACATATAATCTTCCTTCTTACATTTGGTTTTTTATAACCATATCTTAGGCATTTAAAACATCTCATTAGATTAAAATTTTCAAAAATTTTGCAAATATCCCATCCAATTTTTACCTTTTCAATTTTCATAATCATATTAAAATCTGCAACATTTAGTTCAACTATAGCATTTACATTATGAGGTCCCTTTTTGTTACATAAGTTCTAACGCATTTTACGTCCTCTACTCCACACCATTTATTTTGTTTTCCTAATTTATTTGTTATGTGTTTTCTTAATTTATTACTGCTCCCTGCAAAATATTCTCATTTCAAAATCACAAATATACCAAGTTTATGTAGATTCAAATTTTAAAGTTAGGCAGGAAAGATATTCCAAATATTATAATCGAGGAACTTGAAATGTAGAAGAATTTTGTGAAAATGAAAAAACTTTATATAAAAACGGCAACAGATGGTTTGAAGCTATGATTCTAGAAAAGACTGGAACACCCAGATCTTATTGGATCAAATTGTTGGATCAAATTAGAAGAAATTCGCATTGCTTACGGAAAATAATATTCAATACATAGTAGTTGCACTAAATTCTACCTGATTGTTAAAATAAAAAACAAAATATATAAATAAAATTAATATTAAGAATTTAATTAAGAAAAATTAAAACATATGAATTATAAGATGAGAATTTTTTTTTCGTAACAATAAGTAAAATTTAATAGTAAATAACAATTTAACTAAATTCTACTTGATTTCTAAAATAAATAAATAAAAAATAAAAATTTATTAAAACATATGAATTATAAGATTATAAGAAATTTATTTTAAAATTAAAGAGTAAATAACAATTTTAGAACTAAGTGTAATACCTGAACTAAAAGATTAATTAAAATAATTGAACTACAACATTTTTTTTTGTAAATAATGTATAGCTTGTAAAAAAAAAAAGAAGAAGAAGAAAAGTTAAAGTAAAGTTAAACTAAAGTTCTATTCTAAATTACAAAACATGTTAAAACATTGTCTAAATTAAATATTAGTTATAATTAAAAAAGAGGGCGATGTGATATATACATATTGTGAATACTTATTGTTAATACACATTGAGAACCTCTTATTAATAAAGTCATCAAAATGTCATTAGATAGATAATATGTCATTGTACACAGATAGAAAATAGTATTAATAAAGTTACATTCAAGATGAAAGGTTAAAAATAAAATTTAACTTTTATTTAATATAACACAGTTTCAATATCCGCTATCTTATATTTATTATTTATATTTACTTCTAATTCAGTTACATAATCCGTTAAAAAGTAATCTATTAGAGTTCGTGCTGTTTTCGTGATTGTGGTACGTTCTTTAACTTTTTGTATCAATCCATAAATACATAAAAAACGCTTTATCCGATTTACCTCTGTTTCGTGAAAAATTAATATTGAAGTCCCCAGTAAATATGATATTCATTTCATTATCAATATGCCTCTCACACCACTCTTCTAATGTATCAATAAATCTATTTGTAGAACATATATGTAATCTATATAAGTATATAAGACAATAATTTTCCTCTTTTATGTTAATTTTAATACACAAGATTCATACATTTTCGAAATAAAATTATTCAACTAAATCACTTTGATATTTCTTGTGTACATATATATTGTTACTTGTATTATATATATATATATATATATTGTTGATAATTATTGATCAATAATTTCGAACTCTTAATTTTAACAGTAATATGCGTTTCACTTAATCTTATAAAACAAAATTTTTCTTCGTATACTAAATTTTCCATTTGATTGAAGTTAGTTGTTAAGCCTTGAATATTTAAATATATACCAACTATACCGCTACCATCATATTCTTCATCTATAAAAAAATTCTCTTCTTTGTTGCAACTATTATTTTTTTTTTAACGTGACATATCTTATCTTGACAACTATGATTAACATCAATTGCCCTTACGCAATTCACACATTTAAAAGTTTCCTATTTACAATTTTCTTTAAGATGATCTACACCACGTTTCAAACACATATAATCTTCCTTCTTACATTCGGTTTTTTATAACCATGTCTTAGGCATTTAAAACATCTCATTACATTAAAATTTTCAAAAATTTTGCAAATATCCCATCCAATTTTTACCTTTTCAATTTTCATAATCATATTAAAATCTTCAACATTTAGTTCAACTATAGCATTTACATTATGAGGTCCCTTTTTGTTACATAAGTTCTAACGCATTTTACGTCCTCTACTCGACACCATTTATTTTGTTTTCCTAATTTATTTGTTATTTGTTTTCTTAATTTATTACTGCTCCCTGCAAAATATTCTCATTTCAAAATCACAAATATACCAAGTTTATGTAGATTCAAATTTTAAAGTTAGGCAGGAAAGATATTCCAAATATTATAATCGAGGAACTTGAAATGTAGTAGAATTTTGTGAAAATGAAAAAACTTTATATAAAAACGGCAACAGATGGTTTGAAGCTATGATTCTAGAAAAGACTGGAACACCCAGATCTTATTGGATCAAATTGTTAGATAATGGTAAAGTAATTAGAAGAAATTCGCATTGCTTACGGAAAATAATATTCAATACATAGTAGTTGCACTAAATTCTACCTGATTTTTAAAATAAAAAACAAAATGTATAAATAAAATTAATATTAAGAATTTAATTAAGAAAAATTAAAACATATGAATTATAAGATAAGAATTTTTTTTCGTAACAATAAGTAAAATTTAATAGTAAATAACAATTTAACTAAATTCTACTTGATTTCTAAAATAAATAAATAAAAAATAAAAATTTATTAAAACATATGAATTATAAGATTATAAGAATTTTTTTAAAATTAAAAAGTAAATAACAATTTTAGAACTAAGTGTAATACCTGAACTAAAAGATTAATTAAAATAATTGAACTACAACATTTTTTTTTGTAAATAATGTATAGCTTGTAAAAAAAAAAAGAAGAAGAAAAGTACGCAATTCACACATTTAAAAGTTTCCTATTTACAATTTTCTTTAAGATGATCTACACCACGTTTCAAACACATATAATCTTCCTTCTTACATTCGGTTTTTTATAACCATGTCTTAGGCATTTAAAACATCTCATTACATTAAAATTTTCAAAAATTTTGCAAATATCCCATCCAATTTTTACCTTTTCAATTTTCATAATCATATTAAAATCTTCAACATTTAGTTCAACTATAGCATTTACATTATGAGGTCCCTTTTTGTTACATAAGTTCTAACGCATTTTACGTCCTCTACTCGACACCATTTATTTTGTTTTCCTAATTTATTTGTTATTTGTTTTCTTAATTTATTACTGCTCCCTGCAAAATATTCTCATTTCAAAATCACAAATATACCAAGTTTATGTAGATTCAAATTTTAAAGTTAGGCAGGAAAGATATTCCAAATATTATAATCGAGGAACTTGAAATGTAGTAGAATTTTGTGAAAATGAAAAAACTTTATATAAAAACGGCAACAGATGGTTTGAAGCTATGATTCTAGAAAAGACTGGAACACCCAGATCTTATTGGATCAAATTGTTAGATAATGGTAAAGTAATTAGAAGAAATTCGCATTGCTTACGGAAAATAATATTCAATACATAGTAGTTGCACTAAATTCTACCTGATTTTTAAAATAAAAAACAAAATGTATAAATAAAATTAATATTAAGAATTTAATTAAGAAAAATTAAAACATATGAATTATAAGATAAGAATTTTTTTTCGTAACAATAAGTAAAATTTAATAGTAAATAACAATTTAACTAAATTCTACTTGATTTCTAAAATAAATAAATAAAAAATAAAAATTTATTAAAACATATGAATTATAAGATTATAAGAATTTTTTTAAAATTAAAAAGTAAATAACAATTTTAGAACTAAGTGTAATACCTGAACTAAAAGATTAATTAAAATAATTGAACTACAACATTTTTTTTTGTAAATAATGTATAGCTTGTAAAAAAAAAAAGAAGAAGAAAAGTACGCAATTCACACATTTAAAAGTTTCCTATTTACAATTTTCTTTAAGATGATCTACACCACGTTTCAAACACATATAATCTTCCTTCTTACATTCGGTTTTTTATAACCATGTCTTAGGCATTTAAAACATCTCATTACATTAAAATTTTCAAAAATTTTGCAAATATCCCATCCAATTTTTACCTTTTCAATTTTCATAATCATATTAAAATTCTTCAACATTTAGTTCAACTATAGCATTTACATTATGAGGTCCCTTTTTGTTACATAAGTTCTAACGCATTTTACGTCCTCTACTAAACATCATTTATTTTGTTTTCTTAATTTATTTATTATTTCATCAATATCGTGTTTTTCAGTTAGACCTACAATTAATATTTTAGGCTTAATTTCCTTTGGAATAATCATCTTATAATTCTCATTCAGTTTTTCATTAATTGTTCCCTCTATTTTATAAATGGAAGCTGTATCTTCGCAAAAAAATTCTACACCAACATCTTTTCTTGTTGAAATACCTTTTATTATTAACTCTTCAGGATTAATCGTCTGTTAAATAGCCATTTTAGTTTTTCCAGGAGCTTGCCTTTCTTTAGGAGGAATGACTTGTACTAGGTCCCTTTTAACCATATCGACGTATGTTTGCTGACCTGCTTTAGAGTTATTAATTAGTTTATTAGTTCTCTCATTGACTTCAGTTATTAATTCTTGTACTTGTTTATCTTGCTCAATTATATTTTTATTAGTTATAAGTCTCTCAATATGTTCTATTTTATTCTTCAAATCTTTTATTTCCGCCATTCTTTCAGAATTTTCTCGTTGTATATTTAACATTTTCTCATTTCGTTTACCGAAAATTCTTCATTTTGTTCCTTATTACTACGTGCAATACCACATGCGAACATTGCTATTTCTTTATTATGACTCTCTATTTTTTTAGTTATCTCTAAATTTTGTCCCCTTAAGTTAACTTTATCATTTTCCAACGAGAAACAAGGAGTACAACAGAAGCTCATCCCTACCATGTAGAGTTATCAAGATGGCCAAATACAGCTTATGGAAAATGCTTAATATGCGCACGTCCCGTTTGGGGAAACATATACCATCGCATGTGTTCCCTAAAGTTTGCAATTCATATGTGTACGATTTACTTAAGTTTAAAAAGAACATTAACATCTTTCTTCAAAATATCCCTCCAAAGTTTTCTACCTATCCCCCATAATCCCAAACTTCCCAATTTCCCCAATTATCCTTCCCACATCTCTACCCCCAAATTAAAGGTTCCAATCTAAAGTTTGGTTTTTAAAAGGGAGGTGGTTTTGGTTGATTAATGTCCAACACTACTCTGAGGAACGACGTGTAGTTCCTCTTGGTGACTTCGGCCAACCTTAGTAACAAAACAAAAATCACAATTGCAGCAAAGCCGACATTCTTATTGCGTAAGCTCAATAAGCAATGGGGGAATTTTAAAAAACTTGTTAAGGCCGTCCCAGTTCTATGGCTATAGCGCCATACTAATTTTTTTGGAACGAGCTCTTTGAGTGGTGTGTGCCTGAAAATTTGTTTTTATCAAACAATGCTAAGAGTCATCCAGGGGGCAAGTAAATGACGACTTTCTGGATTAACACGGTCTGGGATGCTAGCGGAATTTTATTTTATTTAAATTACCAAAACAATGTATGTATATATTTGTAAAAAACAAAAAAGAACAGACATTATAACATTGATATTGAAAAAGTACATGAAATATGATTGCAATTCTTAATAACTATTTAATACTAAATTTAATAATTAACAATTTAATACTAAACATAATAATAGGAATAGGAATAATTTTCCTATTTTTTAACATTCCATTTACACCTACTAATTAATTACAAATCTAAACAAATATTTAACATAGATGAATTTCGCAATTCTAATTGTTCGTTCAAAATTGATTTATTTTGTTTTATAGCTTTTTTAATTCCTAGTGATTCCAATAAATACAACTTTTTACCTTTTTTTATCAATATGGAAGATTTTAAGGTAATTTATATTGCTAGAATTGTTTTTTACCATTAACCGATTGGCAAAATTGGACTTGGAATCGACTTTATTAAGTTCTCTAATGTGTCCCGAAAAACGAATCGCGAAATTTCTACCTGTTTGTCCTGTATAGACACTGTCACATGTATCACATTTAATTTCCTATACAAATGAATTTTTTAATTTATCTAATTTTTCCTTATTATAATTTTACCTATGTTATTATTGTTATAGAAAGCTACCTTTGACTCCGTTTCTTTTTCTATTATATTAGCGATTTTATTAGAAATAGAACCAATATATTTTATTTTTACATACTTTTTATTGCAATGTTTTATATAATTTGCAGGGTATATTTCATTTTTTATTAGGTTTTTGGTTTTATTCTCAAGTAATTTATAGATAGTTTTTTCTTTATACCTATTTTTAAAGCTATATTTATTATTGTGTGAAGTTCTTTTTTATAAGCTAATTCATCAATGGAATATTAATTAATCTATTAATCATGGAATGAAATACTGATCATTTTAAATTTGTTGGATGCTTAGAATTTGTAGGTATGATTATATCTGAATATGTGTTTTTCCTATACATATATTTCAAAACTTAATCTACTATTCTCACGAATTATTTTTAAATCTAGAAAGTTTATTTTACAATTTGATTCTATTTCTGACGTGAATTGTATATTTTTATTAATACTATTAAGCCTCACGAATTATTTTTAAATCTAGAAAGTTTATTTTACAATTTGATTCTATTTCTGACGTGAATTGTATATTTTTATTAATACTTATTAAAAAGTTGTCCAGGTTCTCTTCATCTTCTTTCCACAAGCATCAAATTCACATAACGATAGTAAAAACCTATGTCTTCTGTATATGGGTAGCTTCTTCTAAATAATTTCTTCTATAAATGATTCATAAATGTGTCCGCTAGTGGAATTGAAATTTGTTAACCCATTGGACAGCCTTTTAGCATTTTGTAAAATTTGTTTACTTATTTAAAATAATTCTGGTCCACACATAAATTGAATATTACTTTAAGTTCTCTTTTAATATTTTTGTTGTTGACTGATGTATTTATTATACTATATATATATTATTGCTTTTAATTTATTAATTGGTATAGAAGTGAATAACCTTTTTACATCTAACGATATTAAAATTGCGTTGGCTGGTATATCAAGGTTTTTTATTTGGTTGCATAAATCAACGCTATTTTTTATTGTGTGCTGTGGTTTAAATTTTGTTTTTTTTAAAAATGTTTCGTTAAAAGCTTTACATAATTTATAAGCTGGTGCACAATTGTATGGAACTAATGGTCTAAGTGGAATTTCATTAATATTTCTGACGTGTGTAACTTAGGTAAATCTTTAATGTAAGGGGCCTTTGGATTCATATTTATGTGTTTATATACAATCTTTAATACAATTTTTAACATCGTTCTGGAATTTTTTAGTAGGATCAGTTTTGCATTTGTAGCTAAACATTCTTTTATAATTTAATACATTTTTGCATCATAATCATCTTTATTCATTATTGTTAATCTATTGCCTTTATCCGCTTTACTAACTATTAAATCATTTTCTTTTATTTGTTTATTAATAGATGTGATTAGCGCTTTTTCATTTTTGTTGTTATTATAATTAAAAGTTGCACTTTTTCTTCTAATAGCACTAGCGCATACAGATTTTAATATGTTGTCCTTTTCTGTTAAAGCTATTTCTGTGTCTAGAGCAAGATCGATATAGTCATTTTTATTTTTAATAGTTGGCGGGCAATATTTTAATCCATATTCCATAATATTAAGTTCTGCTTTCGTGAAACATGTATTAATGAAAGTTTTAATTCTAGGGTAAAAGTTTTGAATAACACTTGCATTTTCTGTTGAGTTTGAGTTCGTTTTTTCTTTTGTTAGAGAGAAAAGCTTTTTCTGCAAGAAGTGAAGTTGTTGATTACTTTCTCTCGTGCTATGTTCGAAAATTTTTTTTTGTAAGTTATCAAACTCTATGGCAATTAATCTATAAGCCAGTTCACTATGAATTACCTTTAAATGAAGTCGTAGGTTATCTCTTGTAGAGTATAATTTCCTTCCATGTATTTTTTGTATTTTATGGTTAATTGTATGCTGTACAAGCAGTTTTATAGCCTTGCATTTTTTCAACCGTAAGTTTGTGGAACATCTTTATTAGATTTATTGAGCAAAAAATTGTTTTTTATTTATACTTTTTGTCCACAGAATAATTTTATTAATATTTTATTTTTATAATTCTTAAAATATTATATTTATTTAATATAAAGCCTATATATATTTCGGCATCACTGCCATCATCAGGGCGAATACAATTTAATACTAAACATAAATAATTTTGCTATTTGTTAACATTACATTTACATCTACTAATTAATTACAAATCTAAACAAATATTTAACATAGGTGAATTTCGCAATTCTAATTGTTCGTTCAAAATTGATTTATTTTGTTTTATAGCTTTTTTAATTCCTAGTGATTCCAATAAATCCAACTTTTTACTTTTAATACAAATAATTGTACAAATTATTTTATTTTTACCTAAATGAGTTATATTAATTCAATTCTAACTGTGTTTGTAAGCAATCTGTAATCTTTTTTTAATTCTTTATTTAGATCTTATATATATATAAGTTACATTAAAAATATCAGTTAACTTCTTTGTTTTTATAATTAATTTTAAGATGGTATGTTTTCTTATTTTATTAATTTTAGGTTTTATATTTTAATATTACATTAAATCTTTGAATGTTCCATGGTATTTTACATCCTTATATTTATAATGCTTTTGGTAAAAACTTCGTTTAAAAATCCAAATTTATTTCTTTCAGATTTTAAGATAAAAACTTAACCTATCTTAACCTATGAATAAGCTAACGCTTTTGTCCCTTTCTGGTATATGTGTCTCACATTTCAACATCGAATAATCCAGGTTTTGCGGAATATAGTCAATGATCTTGCATATAGCCCGCCTATTATAATGAAATTATAGGGGGACATGGTTTTGATCTTGAATATAACCATTTGAATATAGGTATATAAAGAATTCCGATGAAATGAATCCTGTATTCATGCTGAATCGTATATACTCATCATATCAGAAAATTTTAATTGATTTGCCAATTAAAAATTAAGGAATGCACGGCCTCGTTCTTCAAAATTTTCTCCACAAAATGTTATTCCCATATCGCTTAGATTTACATTTTTCTTACTATCTTTTACAACGTCATGTACTTGCAGGCTTCATATTTTTCGTCCCATTTTTTACAATGTCATAATTATAGATTGATATGCAGTTTGCTGGATATACATTATCTGGTATCGGTTTAATAACGAATTTTATCTTACGGCGACGTATATTGAACCGTTTTACAACATCAAACTTATATTTTTAATAGAATACAGTATAAAAGGTTTAAACAAGATTTTTAAAAGGTTTGAATTTGCAACATTGTAGTAAATTTCCATTTTGATACGTCATGATTTTGCCTATTAAAAATAAAATACAAAGAAAATAAGACCTTGTGTATATTTTAAAATAGAAAAGAGTTCAAATTATATATTGCAACATTGTAGTCACGACATTTTAATAAATTACAGTTCTGTAAAAATAAAAATACGATCGTAAGTCTATTTAAAAATAGAAGAAGTGTAATTTGCAACACTTCTGTACATAATAAAATACTGTACATAAATATCTAAATGTCATTTCAATAAATTAGAGTTTTTGAGAACAAAAGCAAAACCTATCTGCAATACGTTTTAAACTCGTATAAATACACTGAAATTTTGTATAATAGTTACAGTTTAATTCAATATTTAGAAAAAGCAAAATGACTCAAGAATACATTACCATGTTCCTACATTCTATACATTACCATGTTCCTACATACATTACCATGTTCCTACCTATTCCTTCCCGTAATACATCTAATGATGCTGTTTCTTCCTGCAAAAAGAAGGAAGGAACAACCACAACAACAACATACACAATGACATAAACTTCAACAACATCTACCTCAACAACATCAACTTCAAAAACTTCAACAAGGGCCATCCCCCTCTAAGAAGAGAAAATTTTCAAATTTATGTAAAGCTAAATAAATGATATAACAAATTACAAGAAATTTTTGTGGCAAAATAATTTGGAACCGAAACGGTTCTATATTATTGAGAGAATTAGGAAATATGTAACAAAAGAAAAGAAGGAAAAGTGGGTTTTTCAGACCAAAAATTATATTATTTTTGGGGCGGACTTATACGCAAAAATATTTGATAAAGATACAAATATTGCAGACATCGAGAAAGGAGAATAGTTTTTGTTAAAGAAAACGGAAAATTGCTACTTTCAATTACGCTCGAGTCAATATCAGAGCGTTGTTGGGGTGACACGTATCTCGAGAGCATTGTTGATTAGAAAGGAGAAGATTTGTAAAAGGATATAAGAAGAGGATATTTGGTTGCAGCTTTTTACAATATTTTCTTTTATACAATATTTTTTTTGTTTTTTGTATTCTACTAAAATGCCGTGTTATTGTAAATCTAAGGTGGATAGAGTTGAATTCAAAATTCAATGTTCTATTTGTAAAAATTTAATACACGCTAAATGTACAAATTTATTACAAAGCGACATTGAATATATGGAAAAACATAAAAACTTTGTCTGCAAGAAGTGCAGTGCGATAAGACGTACATCTTTGCAGTCAAATGCTACAAATAATAATTTAAAAAATAATACAGCAACTTGCAGCTATACTTTCGTAACTGCTAATAATAGTGTAAAGCCATCTTCTGTTGCATCTCTTGATGTAAATGCCGATGGAACGAACAAAGTTATTATCTCTCATAATGAGAGTGAAATAACGGAAGTTAATACAAACAATCAGAAAGTTTTAAATAATGAAATTAATAAAATAGAGGAAGATAGAAAATATACCGTGGCAATGGTGTATAACAAATTAGTTAGTTTAGAAAAAATAAACAGTGATTTTTTAACCGCAATTAATTTACTAAAAGAAGAGAATGCGGCATCAAAATTGAAGTTGTGTAGTTTGGAAAGCAGATTGAACTGGATGAATCAAAAAAGGAAAGAAAAAGTTATTGAAATAGTAGGTGTTCCTAATGACAATAATGATAATGTCAAACAATTAAAAAATAAAATTTTTGCTGATGGTTTATCATTGAATATAAATGAAGATCAGATTGAGCAATGTTTTATTAAACGTGGAAACATAAAAACACAGAATAATAATTCTGATTCTATTATTAATACTGTACCTAAGGTAAAGAATATTATATACGTTAAGTTCTCAAATGATAACATAAAATCAAAGGTTATGAAAAAAAAATAGTTTCTTTTTTTAGCTTTTGCTAAAATAATTCTTCATGAATCTAGATGAAAATGATTTTGTTAATGACATAACCACCTTTTGTTTAAATAACAAAAATTGTGAAAGTGTTTTCCAGACTTACTCTAATTTCGAAAGTTTTAGGTCCCATTCTATTCTTAATTTACATAAATTCACTTTTTACTCAGAATTTCAAGGGGAAGCTAATTGCTTTTGCAGATGACATAGGTTGTGTTTATGGAGCAAATTATGCGCTTAATTTAACAGCTGAAATAAACCATGACTTGGACTTACTCAGATCTTGGTTCGCTAGATATAAACTTGTGATTAGTAGCAAAACTAAAATTATGTTCTTCAGTCTTTCACCTCAAGGACCTATTGGAGCAGATATGTTCTTCCATTCTACTGATTGCAAAAGATTCCCTTTAACAGCTAAATGTTGCTCTCACAGTAATATGCAAAAGTCCTATTGGGATAATGTTGAGTGCAGTGTAAACTGTTTTATTATAGAGAGAGTACAAGTGTTCAAATATTTAGGTGTTATCTTGGATTGTAATTTGAGTTGGTCCTCACATATTGAGGCCTTGAAACAATACTTTCGTTCAATTTTGAGATATTTTTTTAAATTAAATAAGGTATGTTCGGAGGATATTTTGAAAACTATTTATTATGGGATATTTCATTCGAAATTGCAATATGGTCTGTCGTGTTGGGGCGGTGCTGCCTATTATAAAGTGCAGCCTCTTTTAGTTTTGCAAAAATATGCTATCCGTAAAATTTGTAACGAAGATCGTATTTGCTCTAGTTTTCCCCTGTTTGTTTGTTTAAATATTTTACCTTTGAGACATTTATATTGTTACAAGGTGTTGAAAATATTTTTTGTTAGGTGTGGATACTTAAACAGTAGAATTTCTAATTTCTATCCACTTCGGGTGAACGACAACGGTTACTGTTCCTACTTTTCGCACCACATCTTATAAACACTTCTATAATGTAGCAGCTTACATTTTATTTAACAATCTTCCAATATATATTAGAAAATTAAGGATATTCAATTTGTTTTTAAAAGAAATTAGAAAGTGGCTTTTGAAAATGGATTATGATGATCTAAATCGCATACTTTACTCTAACTAAATACAATGCTGAACATAATTGAGGAAGCAAAAGGAGCTGGTTTGGAAGACCATATATATTACCATTTATATTCTTGGTTCTTAAATTAAATTAAATTAAAATAAATTAAAATTTTTTAAATTTGTTTTTTTTTTATATTTTTATATTTTTTTTCTTTTTCATATAAATTTTTTATAACTTTAAACTCTGTAATTTTTTTTTGTTATATTTCATTTTTCCTTTAAATATTAAATTTTGATGTTACTTTTTTATACACATCACCCCTCTATATAACTGTATTCCTTAACTTTTGAGTTTTAAATTAATGAAGTGGCTTTAAAACTATTTTCTTGTAAAATAAAAAAGCCACTAATCTCTCAATTACATTTTCAGTAATTAAACATTAAATTTGATAAAGTTCTTGTTTTAAAAATGCTTGTATAGTAGTTTGTTTTAGACTAGACACATTTTGAACTTTAAATTTTTAAATTGTAAGAATAGATTTATAAGAATGATGTAAAAAGTATTTGAGAATGAAATAATAAATAAATAAATAAATAAAAATATATTGTTGCTGATAGGCAATAAAAATTTATAAATATTAATTTAGCATTTTATATAAATAATTTTTTATTATTTATTTTATCTAGAAATACCTAGAAACTACAAATAGGTTAAAATAAAAATTTAAAACAAGTAAATGTAACAGTAAGTCGATACAACCGAATTATTTATACCCTACACCTAAAAAATTCAAATTAAATTAAAAATACATAAGTTATTTTAGTTAGGTATTTAAATAAGCTAAAAAAATAAATGCTTTTACAAACCTTTGTACAAAATTTCAGATTTCTATCTTTATTAAGTTTGAAGATATGCTTGTTAGGTCTTGAGAAGTGTGTGAAGGCACCCACACCACCTCCCCAATTCATCCCAAATTTTAGAGACATTATCAGAGCAGGGTAGAATACTCTTATATCAAATTTCAAGTTTTTATATTTATTAATTTCGAAGATATGCTTGTTCGGTCTTGGGAATTGTGTGGGAGATAACCAATAACCATTCCAATTCATCTGAAATTTTAGGCAAATCAGGGATTCAGGAAACAACACCCTCGTATCAAATTTGCAGTTTCTATCTTTATTAATTTCGAAGATATTCTTTTTCGGTTTTGGGAGTTGTATGTGAGGTACCCGACCAACCACTCCAATTCATTTCAAATTTTAGGCAAGTCAGGAATTCAGGAAACAGTACCCTCAAAATGTAAAGCTTTTATCTCTATTAATTACGAAGATGTGTTTGTTCGGTTTTATGAGTTGTGTGGGAGGTATCCGAACAACCACGCATTTAGATACAAAATTTTAAGTTTCTATCTTTATTAATTTCGAAGATATATGTATTCGGTTTTGGGAGTTGTATGGGAGGTACCCCAACAACTAGGGGATTTTCTCCAGGTTCGAACTTAGCATTTATTTCGTAATTAGTAACCTATTATATAAATTGCATTAAGATAGCTTCACTAGTTTTTGAGTTATCGTGCGAACGGACGGAAGGACGGTTATCGCTAAATCGACTCAGGAGGTCATCCTGATTTAGAATATATATACACGTCCATATTTAACTCGCTTCCTTTTGGTGGTTACAAATACCATACCAAAGTTAATATACCCTATACTTAATGTGTAGGGTATAATAAATATACTTGTCTTTAATTTACTTTTTCAGCTGGGATTAGTAAGTTATAAATGGGGATTTAAATTTCAGAGAAAAAAATTTTTACTTTAAAAAGTTTTAGGTCATCATTACCAACAAAAATAACAAATTCTATATATAAAAAATGTTTATACACATACATATATTTGTTTTTTTTAATTATTTTTATATAGATACCAAAAGCAATTACCCTGTTTTTTGTTCATTCCTTACAGTATAGAATGTAACATAATAATAGCAAAAACAAGTAAATCAAATCTATCATCAATTTCCGGTTATTTTCTCGAAGTTCTTATAGAACAGAAACGAGGAAGAGTGCAGTAGAGTAGACTGTGTCAACTCTGGGATACCCGTATGAACGTAATATATCCTGTTTCTATAAAACTTGATCATCTTTTAAAAACATTCAGATGTTTTAGTACCGAACTACAGAGATATATTTATGTAAATTGTGGAGTTGTATGACAGCTACTCGAATCTATTGCGCCTAGCTTCATTAAGTTCCAAGAAATGCAAGAAGCCTGAACCGGCTCCTTTAGACCAATCAAATTTTACAAAAGTTTTTGGCATGCAACTCGACACTTTTTCACAAAATTTAAGATAGCTAGCTTCAATAGACACTGAGTTATTTTCATTTAAAAAGAGAAATTGTATGGCAACTTTCCGGACCTGCCATATCATCATAACCAAATTTTACAGAAGTTGTTGCCATAAAACTGGATCATCTTTTGCAAAATTTCAGATACCTAAATTGAATAGACAACTAACAATTTTGCAAAAGTGATGTAAAAAAATTTCAGCCTCCTAGCTCCTTTATTTTCTGAGTTATCGTGCGGACGGACACTGAGTTATTTTCATTTAAAAAGAGAAGTTGTATGGCAACTACCCGAACCTGTCGCACCACCACAACCAAATTTTGCATAAGTTGTTGCCATAAAACTTGATCATCATTCGCAAAATGTCAGATTCCTAGCTTCAATAAACACTGAGTTATTTTCATTTAAAAAGAGAAGTTGTATGGCAGCTACCCGAACCCGTTGCACCACCACAACCAAATTTTGCAGAAATTGTTGCCATAAAACTTCATCATCATTCGCAAAATGTCAGGTTCCTAGCTTTAACAGACACTGAGTTATTCTCATTTAAACGGAGAAGTTGTATGGCAGCTACCCGAATCCGTCGCACCACCACAACCAAATTTTACAGAAGTTGTTGTCATAAAACTTGATCATGATTTGCAAAATTTCAGAAACGTAGCTTGAATAGATACTGACTTATGTCTATATAAAGATAGAAGTTGTATGGCAGCTACTCGATCCCGCCAACCGAAAATGTTGGATTTAAACAGCAAAACTAGCAATTTTGCAAAAGTGACACAAAAAAAATTTCAGCCTCCTAGCTCCCTTATTTTTTGAGTTATCGTGCGGACGGACGGATGTTCATGGCTTAATCGACTCAAAATTCGATTCTGAGCCGATCCATACCTTTGACACTATATCTAGCTCGACTCCTTTAAGGTGTCACAAACGTAATGGCAAATTTATTATACCCTTGAACATAGTTCATACGGGTATAAAAAGAAATCTTACATAACAGGTGCACCTATAATTCTATAATTTTTTTGTTTTATTTTTTATTTCAACTTTTCTACTATCTGCATTTGCAGATGCATTTTTCTGCATCTGCATCTGCATTTTTCAGATGCAGAAAGTAGAAAAATGCAGATAAATAGTAGAAATGCAGATAGTAGAAAAGTTAAAATAAAAAATAAAACAAAAAAATTATAGAACTATAGGTGCACCTGTTATGTAAGATTTCTTTTTTCTGTTCTATAAGAACTTCGAGAAAATAACCGGAAATTGATGATAGATTTGATAAGTTTTTTAAATTGTTTGAAAGAGTCAAACTAGATTTTACAATTTATTTTACACCAAGTAAGCCGAAATTAAAAGAATGAAAATACTTAGTTAAAAATTCATGTGTATACTTACTGAATATCTTACTTAATTTTAGAACAAAATGTAGTATAACAAGTAAATGTAACAGTAAGTCGATGCAACCGACTTATTAATACCCTACACCTGAATAATTCTAATTAGATTAAAAATCCATAAGTTTTTTTGGCAGCTGCTTGAACTTCTTCCCTTTTCTGTCTTATTTAACTCGAATTTCAGAAACGTAAAAGAGGCATCCTCTTGGGATATGCTTGACACCTTTGTAAAAAATTTTAAGTTTCTATCTTTATTAATTTCGAAGATTGTTAGTCCTTGGGAGGTATGTGTCAGGTACCCGAATTGCCACTCCAATTCATCGAATCCATCTCAGGAACATAAAGAAAACATGCCAGAACACCATTCTACTAAATTTAAAGGTTCTACATTTGTTGGTTTTGGATATATGCTCCAAAGATATGCAGAATATATCTACATGTCCATAACTAACTCGCTTCCTTTTGGTGGTTACAAACACCATACCAAAGTTAATATACCCTATACTTTAGGTGTAGGGTATAATAAAAAACAACACATATCCTAACATATTTTTATACCCTACACCTAAAGTATAGGGTATATTAACTTTGGTATGGTGTTTGTAACCACCAAAAGGAAGCGAGTTAGATATGGACATGTATATATATTCTGAATCAGGATCCGAACGAGCCCTAGAGCGAACGAGATTATCTCCAAAATCAACAAAGATAGAACCTTTAAATTTTGTACAATGATGTTCCTTCCCGTTCGATCTATGTCTCTGAAATTTAATAGGATTTGGTCATGGGTTTGGATTTTGGAAACTTCCGAAATAGCACCAGAGCAAATGAAATTATCTCCAAAACCAATAAAGATATTACCTTTAAATTTTGTACAATCATGTTAATTCCAGTTCGATTTATGTCTCTGCAGTTTAAGAGGATTTGGTCCATGGGTTTGGTTTTTGGAAGCTTCCGAACGAGCACCAGAGCAAATACGATTATGTCCAAAACCAATAAAGATATAACCTTCAAATTTGACAGAGTGGTGTTATTTCATGTTTTATTTAAGTCTCGAAAATTTGAGAGGATTTGTTCCATTGGCTCGGATTTTGGAAGCTCCCGAACGAGCCCCAGAGCAAACTAGATTATCTCCAAAACCAACAACGATAGAACCTTTAAATTTTTTACAATGATGTTCCTTCCTGTTTGATTTAGGTCTCTGAAATTTGAGAGGATTTGGTCCATGGGTTCGGATTTTGGAAGCTTGCGAACGAGCCGCAGAACAAAACGAGATTTTCTCCAAAATCAACAAAGATAGAACCTTTAAATTAGGCAGAATGGTGTTCCTTCATGTTTGATTTATGTTTCTGAAATTTGTGACTATTTGATCCATGGGTTCAAATCTTGGAAGCTTCCGGACGAGCCTCTGAGCAAACGAATGTATCTCCACAACCAACAAAGATAGAACTTTTATTTTTAGTACAAAGCTGTTCTGTTATGTTTCCTTTTCTGTAAAATTGGAAACTGTCATTTGAAAGAATTTGAACCATGGATTCGTATTTTGGAAGCTTCCGAACGAGCCCCAGAGCAAACGAGATTATCTCCAAAACTAACAAAGATAGACCCTTTAAATTTTTTACAATGATGTTCCTTCGCGTTTGATTTATGTCTCTGAAATTTAAGAGGATATTGTCTATGGGTTTGGATTGTGGGAGCTTCCAAACGAGCCCCAGAGCAAATGAGATTATCTCCAAAAACAACAAAGATATAAGGTTTCAAGCACCTATAAATTCGGCAGAAAGGTGTTCTTTCATGTTTGATTTAGGTCTCTGAAATTTAAGAGTTTTTGGTCCTTGGGTTCGGATTTTGGAAGCTTCCGAACGAGCCTCAGAGCAAATGATATTATCTCCACAACCAACAAAGATAGAACTTTTATTTTTAGTACAAAGGTGTTCTGTTATGTTTCCTTTTCTGTAAAATTGGAAACTGACATTTGAAAGAATTTGAACCATGGGTTCGTATTTTGGAAACTTCCGGACGAGCGCAAGAGCAACGAGCATATCTCCAAAACCAATAAAACTAGAACCTTTAAATTTAGTACAATGGTGTTCTGGCATGTTTTCTTTATGTTCCTGAGATGGATTCGATGAAGTGGAGTGGCAATTCGGGTACCTGGCACACACCTCTCAACTAACAATCTTCGAAATTAATAAAGATAGAAACTTAAAATTTTTTACAAAGGTTTCAAGCATATCCAAAGAGGATGCTTCTTTTACGTTCCTGAAATTCGAGTTGAATAAGACAGAAAAGTGAAGAAGTTCAAGCAGATGCCAAAAAAACTTATGGATTTTTAATTTAATTCGAATTATTCTGGTGTAGAGTATTAATAAGGCGGTTGCATCGACATACTGTTACATTTACTTGTTCTAATTTGTTTTTGGAACTTGAAAACTATAATAACAACTTTTAAGAATTAAATATGAACTACACGTCTTCTTCTAATTACGTTTTCGTTTTTATTTTTATTATACCCTACACCTAAAGTATAGGGTATATTAACTTTGGTATGGCGTTTGTAACCACCAAAAGAAAGCGAGTTAGATATGGGCATGTATATATATTCTGAATCAGGATCACCTCCTGAGTCGATATAACGATGTCCGTCCGTCCGTTCGCACGATAACTCAAACACTAATAAAGCTATTTTGATGAAATTTATATAGTAGGTTACTAATTATGAAAGGCAAACTAAGTTCGAATCTGGACAAAATCGGTCCTCGGGTTCGGATTCTGGAATCTTCCAAATGATTCCGGAGCAAACAAGATTATCTCCAAAACCAACAAAGATAGAACCTTTAAATTTAGTAAAATGATGTTCCTTCCCGTTCGATTTATGTCTCTGCAGTTTAAGAGGATTTGGTCCATGGGTTTGGTTTTTGGAAGCTTCCGAACGAGCACCAGAGCAAATACGATTATGTCCAAAACCAATAAAGATATAACCTTCAAATTTGACAGAGTGGTGTTATTTCATGTTTTATTTAAGTCTCGAAAATTTGAGAGGATTTGTTCCATTGGCTCGGATTTTGGAAGCTCCCGAACGAGCCCCAGAGCAAACTAGATTATCTCCAAAACCAACAACGATAGAACCTTTAAATTTTTTACAATGATGTTCCTTCCTGTTTGATTTAGGTCTCTGAAATTTGAGAGGATTTGGTCCATGGGTTCGGATTTTGGAAGCTTGCGAACGAGCCGCAGAACAAAACGAGATTTTCTCCAAAATCAACAAAGATAGAACCTTTAAATTAGGCAGAATGGTGTTCCTTCATGTTTGATTTATGTTTCTGAAATTTGTGACTATTTGATCCATGGGTTCAAATCTTGGAAGCTTCCGGACGAGCCTCAGAGCAAACGAATGTATCTCCACAACCAACAAAGATAGAACTTTTATTTTTAGTACAAAGCTGTTCTGTTATGTTTCCTTTTCTGTAAAATTGGAAACTGTCATTTGAAAGAATTTGAACCATGGGTTCGTATTTTTGAAGCTTCCGGACGAGCATATCTCCAAAACCAACAAAAGTATAACCTTTAAGTTTAGTTCAATGGTGTTCTGGCATGTTTTCTTTATGTTCCTGAGATGGATGAATTGGAGTGGCAATTCGGCTACCTGACACGAGGACTGGAGGACTAACAATCTTCGAAATTAATAAAGATAGAAACTTAAAATTTTTTACAAAGGTGTCAAGCATATCCCAAGAGGAACACTCTTTTACGTTCCTTAAATTCGAGTTGAATAAGACAGAAAAAGGAATAGGTTCAAGCAGCTTCCAAAAAAACTTATGGATTTTTAATTTAATTAGAATTATTCAGGTGTAGGGTATTAATAAGTCGGTTGCATCGACCTACTGTTTAATTTACTTGTTATTTTAGTACTTCATATCCAAAAGTACCTATAAATATTTTTTTTTTGTTTCTTTTATATCTCCTTTTAACTATATACATATACATATTTAATTAAGCATATGAATTTGTGCAACAAAAACAAACTTGATTTGAGTTGGAAAAATTCTTCTTTCAATTTGTATGACATCCTATTACTAAGTACCAATGGTTTAATGGAAAAATCTAAATATTCTAAACTTGTCCAGTTCATTAACCTTGCTTGACAACTTCCACAGCACCGACAACCTTCACCTCCTACTATACAACCACTTGCAACTTATAAGTTAACAATCCAGACCTTTCAACCTATCTTGCAACCCAAACCAAAACAATCAAAACTAGTTTTTGACCTACTAACCAAGAATAACAACAATAATCTATAAATAGCAAAAGCAAAATCATTATTCAACGTGATGGATTTTTACCTACGCTTCTTGGTGCAGTACTTTCTGGGATAATCGGAAATTTTATAAAATGAATAATACAACATTTAACAAATTGACTATATTGAAACCCGAGATTTATGAAAAAATGAAGCAAAATGCAGACCTTGAACTCTATGAGTTGGACAAAAACATAAAAAACATACTGTTAAATAAACAACAGACCGACAATTAAAAATTTAACGTCAAAACCTATTTAAAATAAGAAATAAATTTAGAGTTCTTCCTCGGAATAAAGAGCAATTAAAAATTACAGAAACAAAAGGTACTCAAACTCGTGCAAAACCTCTGTATATTTATTTATTTATTTTATTTATATTAATATTACATACATAAATCAAAATGTAATTCAATATTATTGAACCATCAGCTACCAAGGCCATTATAGGTTTTTATACTATTATTAAATTATATACTAATATTATTTATTTTGTTTATATTCTATACTATATATTTACATTATATTTGGTCGTAAGGGGGTATGTAAAGAAACAACCACTTACGACCTGTGCAGGGATCGAACCCACACTCCTTCGGTTAATAATCCACACGCCTACCCACTAGGCTACCGAATCCCCCTCTGTATATTGATGCAGAAGCTCAAATAAACATACGTAAATATAAAGATGCTGCAATACAATTTGTTCCCGAAGAAGAAGCATACTAAAAAGAAGCAGAGGAAGTATTCGATGATAAAATGGAAGAAATTTTTATTTTTAGAACACCTCAGAAAAAGAAAATCTATTAGAAATAAAAATGTACAAATTTTTGAAACTGATGCAGAAGACATCACAGTTAACAGTTTCTTTAGACAGCCCAAGTCCACAAACGAAGAAAGAAAAAACTATAAATAGCAAAGAGTTAATCAAGACGTGTTTTACGATCAAATATGGCAGATATGGCACTCAAACAGAACTTAATTTTCCCATTCGTAAGAATAAATCAAGCACCTCATGGACAGCATACAAATAAACGATGAATGTTATATTACTTTACATTACTACATCTTTGAATTGTTATCGAGAAAATATATTATCAGCTTTTGCAAACAATTTAAAAAAGCAAGTCATTTTGGATTCTAAATGGAAAGTTTGTATTTCTGAAATATATATAAATGATTTTATTCTAAATGCATATGGAGAAAACCCAGAAAAAGGAATTACAATTCATATCGGAGGTTAAATATAATAGTATTGGTACAACATACATTCAATACAGATCTGAACAAATTAATTGTGACTGGAAATCATTTGTTTTACTAACACTAATACAAAATATACAACCATTTGATGGATATCCAAAGACAGAATGTGAACGTTAACTTGTATGGCAAATTTATGATTATATTTCTAAAGATTCTAGTTATATAAAATCTAAAGAATCATCGTATGTTGGAGAATTAATTAAAATTTGTGTTATTAATCCAAGAGTGGAAATAAAGTTACGGGAGAAGGTAATTTTACAATAGAATATTTTATTAAGGAATGTTTTAACCAAATTTTACAAAAATTTCCAGACTTTAAAAAGCATCAAAATAGGATTGTAGAACTATATAAATCATATTTAGAAACATTATACTTAATGCCAGTAGTTATAAGTTTGATATTATATTTTTGTATACTGATATTATTGAACCACATATCGTTGGAGATAATACTATAAGATGTTTAAGAGCAATAACGATTAAAAATGTTTATGAAAATGTTCAATATTTTCCTGTTAAAAAGAAAAGTTATTACAATATTTCTATTTTATTATGTGATAATTAGTATGGTAGCCCAATGAATTTCTCTACTAGCAGTAATTGCATTTTAAAAAAGTATAAATAAAAAATATTTTCATTATTTATTATTTTATTCAAAAATTATGGAGAGAGCATATTATAAATATTATTTAGTTCAATCAGCAAAAGTTTTTGAGGATATTGGCCCACTGTTGCATTCTATTGTACTTTACCAAAGGGGTTGAGGATTAGTGAGTTTTTTCGGTGGACTTTTTAAATATTTAAAACCAATATTTTCGTCTGGAGCTAATATATTAAAAAGAGAGGTTATTAACTCAGGTATTAATGCTTTATCTTATATCGCAGCGATAAAATAAAGAGATAAAAATAAAAAATGTAAGGCGAGGTGCGGTTCGAAAACTCAATGAAATGTAAGGACAAGGTAAAGGAAAAAGAAAAAAACCTATAAAAAGAATAAATTATTATACTTCAAAGCGACGCGAAGTTAGTAGCAAAAGGAAACAAAAAGATATTTTTGAATAATTATGATTGAGTATATGAAATCTGAGTTGGATATATTCAAAATACAACCCGTGCAGTCACATATATTGCATTCTGAAGAAGTTTCCTATAACCTCATCGATTCTCTAGATAATTCACCAGTCATTCTTTCATGAGGTCATAGTGATAAGTATAGGGACTTATCTTCTATATATCTAAAATAAAAAGAACAAATTTTAAAAAAAGATGGAAGACAATGGAATAAAGATAAAGACAAAAAAACTAATGGAACTGCTATACAACAACCAAGTGTAGTTAACAATATGTTACACTCATTAATAAAACAATACAACGTTCAACTAAATGGAAAGAATATATCTCCATTAGATGGCAATTACCATTACAGAGATTATAGTGAATTATTAAATTACGGTACAGATGCCCCTACAACCAATTTAGAATGTGCTAGATGGACGTTATATAAGCCGAAGATAAGAAAATCAGATAATAGTTGTTCAAAAGAACAAATAACGTGGTATAACAAATAGCAAATGCGTAAACTACATCTGGATATATTGAACCAACCTATACTTCTCATAAATACTGTTGATGTTCGAATTCTCCTAACACTAGAAAAGCCAGAATTTTACCTCTTTGCAGATGGTTCTGAAGAATCTAAGCCGAAAATTTTAGAATATACTTTATTTATGAGGCATGTAACTATTAATCCTACTGTGCACATAACACATAATGCTAACACATAATAGTGCACATAACACATATTGACACATAATGCTGTATTGGAAAAACGAACGCCAAGTACAACAAACGTGTAGAGGTAAAAAGTTTTACAATTCCCCAAATTTTAAACACTTTGATATTTAACAATTTATATTAATCGTAAATGGAGTTCAAGTAGCCAATTCAGCGATTTGGCGAGTAGCCATTTTCGGCAAAAAATTAATTGCCACACTAGAGCTTTTTTCAGGTACTGGAATTTACCATAATGATAAAGTACATCAGATAACAAAGTCTATGTTAAGTAATGGATTCTTTATACTAGCTTTTGATTTAATTCCAGATGCATCAGGAAATGAAGAGTGTCAAGGTTTACTAAACCAGGGTACAAATAGAATATAGGCAAGGCTATCAACGCCTAATGCCAGTAGTCTAATGCAACACTAAGAGGCTATCTAAAGCCTAATGCCTTACATCAACACTAACTGCTATGGTTTATGGAGAATTTGATACAAGCTTACAAATTGATAAAAATCGAAATATATTCACAAACCTATAAATAGCATACACAAATGTAAATATGAATATTTGACAAAATGTCACTGTCTTGAGCACTTCTGGATGTAACTTTTTGTTGTGATGATAATAATAACTTGTTTACAAAAAATATTTGTATAGTTGGTATTAAAGAACCTTGTAAAAAAATTGTAAAAGAGCTTAAGTATAAATTTCCATCTAGGGATTTGGCAAAAGATAATTTTGAAAATTACTCTTTTGGAACTATGTACAACGATAAAATAAATAAAGAGGTATGTGAAGTACTACAAAAATTTGATGCTATTATAACAAATAAAAAAAGCAAAAAAGAGATTTTGTCGAACTACATTAAAAAAACAACCAAAGTAAATGACTTGAGTCAATTTGATTAATGAACACCGCAGAAATAAGCAGCGCATTAAATGTAAAGTAAATTTTTTAAAGGAGTTTTTGCTTTATATCAACTCTCCAAAATAATTAAAAAACAAACATTTTTGTTGTAAACACCGACAAGGCAAACGAACGAGGGACACATTGGTTAGCTATTTATATTCCACAATATGGCTGTATTGAATATTTTGATTCTTTTGGTAAGAAACCAAATTAGAAATTTTGAGTTACTTAAAAAACCAATGTATAATTTTTAATGAAGAATAATTACAAAGTAACTATTCAGATGTATTCGACAATATTGTTGTGTTTACGCGTGGTATAGATCTTGCGGTAGTATGAACGCCTTTTTAAAAAAATTTAATAACGCAAATCAACTAGAAAACGTAAATTGATTCTAAAAACTTTTCAAAACTTTTCAAAGTATTTGGAAAATATAACGCTTTACAAACCTGTGTTCCTAAAACGTATAAAAACAATATAAACAGTTTTTAGTAAAATTAAAGTAATGGAGGAACCTGGGCAAAAAAGTTTATTCCTAAGTTATAATTTTCTCAATGAAAGTCATACTTTAAAAATTTCTGTTTGATTTGACTGAGTCATTTCAAGCTTTAATCATATTTCACCGTATTGGTAGAAAGGCAATTGCCTTAACCTACTGTTGTATTTCATCTAAAACCGATGGAAAAATCGAATGAGGACATCCGAACTTAAGAGGGGAAGAGTTAACGATATTTACAATTATATTGATTAACTTGCCACAATGTTTCTCAACAATGACTACAAAGTATTAATGTTTATGTTAGTATGTTGCCCATTGGAAAGTTAATGTCAACAATTTTATAAATTTTGAACGAATAAATCTCTCTTAGTAAACATAATTTTATAATTTATGACATAATTTGGTTAGTACGATTCAATGTCAATATTGTTTTGTGAATTAAAAATTTTTGTTATTAAATTTGACCGTAAAAATACTATAAATTGTAAATTTATTTATTTTTATAAAATAAGCATTTTTTTATAATAAATTAAGTAATTTCTTTATAGTAATTTCTTTTTGTAATAATTATTCGATTTTTGTAAGACATGCTAATTTTTGTAACGAATTATTTTTCTTTGTAATTATTTTCTTTGTAACAGTTTTTAAGATTTCAAAATAGGGAAATGTAAAATTCTTATTATAAACTAATTAACTAAAAACACATATTAGTTTATTTAAACCTAGTCATTATTTTGAAATCATGAAGATAAGGAAATAAAATTATTTTTTTAATATTTTTGTATCAAATTGCAAAATTATAAATATTGGTAATATGGAAAGAAATATTGTATTCACATTTAAATTTTAGACAAAATAAGTTTAAATAAAAATTATATAACTTAAAGAAAGGTATTTGGTTTTATTTTTAAAATATAAAAAAGATTATTATATTAAGAAAAGGAGAATATTATAACTTATATTTTGAACCTAAAATTTCTCAAAAAAATAAATATAAAGTTGGAAATTGTGTATAAAGGTTATTTCGAAAAAGCTTATCAACCAAATTGGTCAACAGAAATATTTAAAATTGAAAAGATCAATAAAACTTATCCTACTACATATCAACTAACAGATTACACTGGCACACCAATTTCTATTTAATTAAGCATATGAATTTGCGCAACAAAAACAAACTTGATTTGAGTTGGAAAAATTCTTCTTTCAATTTGTATGACATCCTATTACTAAGTACCAATGGTTTAATGGAAAAATCTAAATATCCTAAACTGGTCCAGTTCATTAACCTTGCCTGACAACTTCCACAGCACCGACAACCTTCACTTCCTTCTATACAACCACTTGCAACTTATAAGTTAACAATCCAGACCTTTCAACCTATCTTACAACCCAAACCAAAACAATCAAAACTAGTTTTTGACCTACTAACCAAGAATAACAACAATAATCTATAAATAGCAAAAGCAAAATCATTATTCAACGTGATGGATTTTTACCTACGCTTCTTGGTGCAGTACTTTCTGGGATAATCGGAAATTTTATAAAATGAATAATACAACATTTAACAAATTGATTATATTGAAACCCGAGATTTATGAAAAAATGAAGCAAAATGCAGATCTTGAACTCTATGAGTTGGATAAAAACATACTGTTATTTAACATACTGTTTATTTAAACAACAGGCAGACAATCAAAAATTTAACGTCAAAACCTATTTAAAATAAGAAATAAATTTAGAGTTCTTCCTCGGAATAAAGAGCAATTAAAAATTACAGAAACAAAAGGTACTCAAACTCGTGCAAAACCTCTGTATATTTATTTATTTATTTTATTTATATTAATATTATATACATAAATTAAAATGTAATGCAATATTATTGAACCATCAGCTACCAAGGCCATTATAGGTTTTTATACTATTATTAAATTATATACTAATATTATTTATTTTGTTTATATTCTATACTATATATTTACATTATATTTGGTCGTAAGGGGGTATGTAAAGAAACAACCACTTACGACCTGTGCAGGGATCGAACCCACACTCCTTCGGTTAATAATCCACACGCCTACCCACTAGGCTACCGAAGCCCCCTCTGTATACTGATGCAGAAGCTCAAATAAACATACGTAAATATAAAGATGCTGCAATACAATTTGTTCCCGAAGAAGAAGCATACGAAAAAGAAGCAGAGGAAGTATTCGTAGCAAAGAGTTAATCAAGACGTGTTTTACGATCAACTATGGCAGATATGGCACTCAAACAGAACTTAATTTTCTCATTCGTAAGAATAAATCAAGCACCTCATGGACAGCATACAAATAAACGATGAATTTTATATTACTTTACATTACTACATCTTTGAATTGTTATCGAGAAAATATATTATCAGCTTTTGCAAACAATTTAAAAAAGCAAGTTATTTTGGATTCTAAATGGAAAGTTTGTATTTCTGAAATATATATAAATGATTTTATTCCAAATGCATATGGAGAAAACCCAGAAAAAAGAATTACAATTCATATCGGAGGTTAAATATAATAGTATTGGTACAACATACATTCCATACAGATCTGAACAAATTAATTGTGACTGGAAATCATTTGTTTTACTAACACTAATACAAAATATACAACCATTTGATGGATATCCAAAGACAGAATGTGAACGTTAACTTGTATGGCAAATTTATGATTATATTTCTAAAGATTCTAGTTATATAAAATCTAAAGAATCATCGTATGTTGGAGAATTAATTAAAATTTGTGTTATTAATCCAAGAGTGGAAATAAAGTTACGGGAGAAGGTAATTTTACAATAGAATATTTTATTAAGGAATGTTTTAACCAAATTTTACAAAAATTTCCAGACTTTAAAAAGCATCAAAATAGAATTGTAGAACTATATAAATCATATTTAGAAACATTATACTTAATGCCAGTAGTTATAAGTTATATTTGTGTATACTGATATTATTGAACCACATATCGTTGGAGATAATACTATAAGATGTTTAAGAGCAATAACGATTAAAAATGTTTATGAAAATGTTCAATATTTTCCTGTTAAAAAGAAAAGTTATTACAATATTTCTATTTTATTATGTGATAATTAGTATGGTAGCCCAATGAATTTCTCTACTAGCAGTAATTGCATTTTAAAAAAGTATAAATAAAAAATATTTTCATTATTTATTATTTTATTCAAAAATTATGGAGAGAGCATATTATAAATATTATTTAGTTCAATCAGCAAAAGTTTTTGAGGATATTGGCCCACTGTTGCATTCTATTGTACTTTACCAAAGGGGTCCAGGATTAGGGAGTTTTTTCGGTGGACTTTTTAAATATTTAAAACCAATATTTTCGTCTGGAGCTAATATATTAAAAAGAGAGGTTATTAACTCAGGTATTAATGCTTTATCTTATATCGCAGCGATAAAATAAAGAGATAAAAATAAAAAATGTAAGGCGAGGTGCGGTTCGAAAACTCAATGAAATGTAAGGACAAGGTAAAGGAAAAAGAAAAAAACCTATAAAAAGAATAAATTATTATACTTCAAAGCGACGCGAAGTAAGTAGCAAAAGGAAACAAAAACATATTTTTGAATAATTATGATTGAGTATATGAAATCTGAGTTGGATATATTCAAAATACAACCCGTGCAGTCACATATATTGCATTCTGAAGAAGTTTCCTATAACCTCATCGCTTCTCTAGATAATTCACCAGTCATTGTTTCATTAGGTCATAGTGATAAGTATAAAGACTTATCTTCTATATATCTAAAATAAAAAGAACAAATTTTAAAAAAAGATGGAAGACAATGGAATAAAGATAAAGACAAAAAAACTAAGCGAACTGCTATACAACAACCAAGTGTAGTTAATAATATGTTACACTCATTAATAAAACAATACAACGTTCAACTAAATGGAAAGAATATATCTCCATTAGATGGCAATTACCATTACAGAGATTATAGTGAATTATTAAATTACGGTACAGATGCCCCTACAACCAATTTAGAATGTGCTAGATGGACGTTATATAAGCCGAAGATAAGAAAATCAGATAATAGTTGTTCAAAAGAACAAATAACGTGGTATAACGTAATAACGTAACGTTAAAACGTTAAACGTTAAAAGTTATACCAAAATAGCAAATGCGTAAACTACATCTAGATATATTGAACCTACAAATACTTCTCATAAATACTGTTGATGTTCGAATTCTTCTAACACTAGAAAAGCCAGAATTTTACCTCTTTGCAGATGGTTCTGACGAATCTAAGCTGAAAATTTTGGAAGATACTTTATTTATGAGGCATTTAACTATTAATCCTACTGTGCACATAACACATAATGCTAACACATAATAGTGCACATAACACATATTGACACATAATGCTGTATTGTACCAAGTACAACAAACGTGTAGAGGTAAAAAGTTTTACAATTCCCCAAATTTTAAACACTTTGATATTTAACAATTTATATTAATCGTAAATGGAGTTCAAGTAGCCAATTCAGCGATTTGGCGAGTAGCCATTTTCGGCAAAAAATTAATTGCCACACTAGAGCTTTTTTCAGGTACTGGAATTTACCATAATGATAAAGTACATCAGATAACAAAGTCTATGTTAAGTAATGGATTCTTTATACTAGCTTTTGATTTAATTCCAGATGCATCAGGAAATGAAGTGTGTCAAGGTTTACTAAACCAGGGTACAATTAGAATATAGGCAAGGCTATCAAAGCCCCTTCAAGGACATCAACACTAACTCCTATGGCTTATGGAGAATTTGATGCAAGCTCACAAATTGATAAAAATCGAAATATATTCACAAACCTATAAATAGCATACACAAATATAAATATGAATATTTGACAAAATGTCACTGTCTTGAGCACTTCTGGATGTAACTTTTTGTTGTGATGATAATAATAACTTGTTTACAAAAAATATTTGTATAGTTGGTATTAAAGAACCTTGTAAAAAAATTGTAAAAGAGCTTAAGTATAAATTTCCATCTAGGGATTTGGCAAATGATAATTTTGAAAATTACTCTTTTGGAACTATGTACAACGATAAAATAAATAAAGAGGTATGTGAAGTACTACAAAAATTTGATACTATTATAACAAATAAAAAAAGCAAAAAATGTAAAGTAAATTTTTAAAGGAGTTTTTGCTTTATATCAACTCTCCAAAATAATTAAAAAACAAACAATTTTGTTGTAAACACCGACAAGGCAAACGAACGAGGGACACATTGGTTAGCTATTTATATTCCACAATATGGCTGTATTGAATATTTTGATTCTTTTGGTAAGAAACCAAATTAGAAATTTTGAGTTACTTAAAAAACCAATGTATAATTTTTAATGAAGAATAGTTACAAAGTAACTATTCAGATGTATAGACATCACGACATCAGATGTATAACATCACAATATACAATATTGTTGTGTTTACGCGTGGTATAGATCTTGCGGTAGTATGAACGCCTTTTTAAAAAAATTTAATAACGCAAATCAACTAGAAAACGCAAATTGATTCTAAAAACTTTTCAAAACTTTTCAAAGTATTTGATAAGTATATATGTTTAAGTATAAGTATAAGTATAAGTATAAGTATTTTCAAAGTATATATAACGCTTTACAAACCTGTGTTCCTAAAACGTATAAAAACAATATAAACAGTTTTTAGTAAAATTAAAGTAATGGAGGAACCTGGGCAAAAAAGTTTATTCCTAAGTTATAATTTTCTCAATGAAAGTCATACTTTAAAAATTTCTGTTTGATTTGACTGAGTCATTTCAAGCTTTAATCATATTTCACCGTATTGGTAAAAAGGCAATTGCCTTAACCTACTGTTGTATTTCATCTAAAACCGATGGAAAAATTAAATGAGGACATCCAAACTTAAGAGGGGAAGAGTTAACGATGTTTACAATTATATTGATTAACTTGCCACAATGTTTCTCAACAATGACTACAAAGTATTAATGTTTATGTTAGTATGTTGCCCATTGAAAAGTTAATGTCAACAATTTTATAAATTTAAACGAAAACATTATTTCTCTTAGTAAACATAATTTTATAATTTATGACATAATTTTGTTAGTACGATTCAATGTCAATATTGTTTTGTGAATTAAAAATGTTTGTTATTAAATTTGACCGTAAAAATACTATAAATTGTAAATTTATTTATTTTTATAAAATAAGCATTTTTTTATAATAAATTAAGTAATTTCTTTATAGTAATTTCTTTTTGTAATAATTATTCGATTTTTGTAAGATATGCTAATTTTTGTAAAGAATTATTTTTCTTTGTAATTATTTTCTTTGTAACAGTTTTTAAGATTTCAAAATAGGGAAATGTAAAATTCTTATTATAAACTAATTAACTAAAAACATATATTAGTTTATTTAAACCAAGTCATTATTTTGAAATCATGAAGATAAGGAAATAAAATTATTTTTTTAATATTTTTGTATCAAATTGTAAAATTATAAATATTGGTAATATGGAAAGAAATATTGTATTCACATTTAAATTTTAGACAAAATAAGTTTAAATAAAAATTATATAACGTAAAGAAAGGTATTTGGTTTTATTTTTAAAATATAAAAAAGATTATTATATTAAGAAAAGGAGAATATTATAACTTATATTTTGAACCTAAAATTTCTCAAAAAAATAAATATAAAGTTGGAAATTGTGTATAAAGGTTATTTCGAAAAAGCTTATCAACCGAATTGGTCAACAGAAATATTTAAAATTGAAAAGATCAATAAAACTTATCCTACTACATATCAACTAACAGATTACACTGGCACACCAATTTCTATTTAATTAAGCATATGAATTTGCGCAACAAAAACAAACTTGATTTGAGTTGGAAAAATTCTTCTTTCAATTTGTATGACATCCTATTACTAAGTACCAATGGTTTAATGGAAAAATCTAAATATTCTAAACTTGTCCAGTTCATTAACCTTGCCTGACAACTTCCACAGCACCGACAACCTTCACTTCCTACTATACAACCACTTGCAACTTATAAGTTAACAATCCAGACCTTTCAACCTATCTTGCAACCCAAACCAAAACAATCAAAACTAGTTTTTGACCTACTAACCAAGAATAACAACAATAATCTATAAATAGCAAAAGAAAAATCATTATTCAACGTGATGGATTTTTACCTACGCTTCTTGGTACAGTACTTTCAACATTTAACAAATTGATTATATTGAAACCCGAGATTTATGAAAAAATGAAGCAAAATGCAGACCTTGAACTCTATGAGTTGGACAAAAACATAAAAAACATACTGTTAAATAAACAACAGACCGACAATCAAAAATTTAACGTCAAAACCTATTTAAAATAAGAAATAAATTTAGAGTTCTTCCTCGGAATAAAGAGCAATTAAAAATTACAGAAACAAAAGGTACTCAAACTCGTGCAAAACCTCTGTATATTTATTTATTTATTTTATTTATATTAATATTACATACATAAATCAAAATGTAATGCAATATTATTGAACCATCAGCTACGAAGGCCATTATTGGTTTTTATACTATTATTAAATTATATACTAATATTATTTATTTTGTTTATATTCTATACTATATATTTACATTATATTTGGTCGTAAGGGGGTATGTAAAGAAACAACCACTTACGACCTGTGCAGGGATCGAATCCACACGCCTACCCACTAGGCTACCGAAGCCCCCTCTGTATACTGATGCAGAAGCTCAAATAAACATACGTAAATATAAAGATGCTGCAATACAATTTGTTCCCGAAGAAGAAGTATACTAAAAAGAAGCAGAGGAAGTATTCGATGATAAAATGGAAGAAATTTTTATTTTTAGAACACCTCAGAAAAAGAAAATCTATTAGAAATAAAAATGTACAAATTTTTGAAACTGATGCAGAAGACATCACAGTTAACAGTTTCTTTAGACAGCCCAAGTCCACAAACGAAGAAAGAAAAAACTATAAATAGCAAAGAGTTAATCAAGACGTGTTTTACGATCAAATATGGCAGATATGGCACTCAAACAGAACTTAATTTTCCCATTCGTAAGAATAAATCAAGCACCTCATGGACAGCATACAAATAAACGATGAATGTTATATTACTTTACATTACTATATCTTTGAATTGTTATCGAGAAAATATATTATCAGCTTTTACAAACAATTTAAAAAAGCAAGTCATTTTGGATTCTAAATGGAAAGTTTGAATTTCTGAAATATATATAAATGATTTTATTCCAAATGCATATGGAGAAAACCCAGAAAAAAGAATTACAATTCATATCGGAGGTTAAATATAATAGTATTGGTACAACATACATTCCATACAGATCTGAACAAATTAATTGTGACTGGAAATCATTCGTTTTACTAACACTAATACAAAATATACAACCATTTGATGGATATCCAAAGACAGAATGTTATATTTCAAATTTATGATTATATTTCTAAAGATTCTAGTTATATAAAATCTAAAGAATCATCGTATGTTGGAGAATTAATTAAAATTTGTGTTATTAATCCAAGAGTGGAAATAAAGTTACGGGAGAAGGTAATTTTACAATAGAATATTTTATTAAGGAATGTTTTAACCAAATTTTACAAAAATTTCCAGACTTTAAAAAGCATCAAAATAGAATTGTAGAACTATATAAATCATATTTAGAAACATTATACTTAATGCCAGTAGTTATAAGTTATATTTGTGTATACTGATATTATTGAACCACATATCGTTGGAGATAATACTATAAGATGTTTAAGAGCAATAACGATTAAAAATGTTTATGAAAATGTTCAATATTTTCCTGTTAAAAAGAAAGGTTATTACAATATTTCTATTTTATTATGTGATAATTAGTATGGTAGCCCAATGAATTTCTCTACTAGCAGTAATTGCATTTTAAAAAAGTATAAATAAAAAATATTTTCATTATTTATTATTTTATTCAAAAATTATGGAGAGAGCATATTATAAATATTATTTAGTTCAATCAGCAAAAGTTTTTGAGGATATTGGCCCACTGTTGCATTCTATTGTACTTTACCAAAGGGGTCGAGGATTAGGGAGTTTTTTCGGTGGACTTTTTAAATATTTAAAACCAATATTTTCGTCTGGAGCTAATATATTAAAAAGAGAGGTTATTAACTCAGGTATTAATGCTTTATCTTATATCGCAGCGATAAAATAAAGAGATAAAAATAAAAAATGTAAGGCGAGGTGCGGTTCGAAAACTCAATGAAATGTAAGGACAAGGTAAAGGAAAAAGAAAAAAACCTATAAAAAGAATAAATTATTATACTTCAAAGCGACGCGAAGTTAGTAGCAAAAGGAAACAAAAAGATATTTTTGAATAATTATGATTGAGTATATGAAATCTGAGTTGGATATATTCAAAATACAACCCGTGCAGTCACATATATTGCATTCTGAAGAAGTTTCCTATAACCTCATCGCTTCTCTAGATAATCCACCAGTCATTGTTTCATTAGGTCATAGTGATAAGTATAAAGACTTATCTTCTATATATCTAAAATAAAAAGAACAAATTTAAAAAAAAAATGGAAGACAATGGAATAAAGATAAAGACAAAAAAACTAATGGAACTGCTATACAACAACCAAGTGTAGTTAATAATATGTTACACTCATTAATAAAACAATACAACGTTCAACTAAATGGAAAGAATATATCTCCATTAGATGGCAATTACCATTACAGAGATTATAGTGAATTATTAAATTACGGTACAGATGCCCCTACAACCAATTTAGAATGTGCTAGATGGACGTTATATAAGATAAGAAAGAAAATAAGATAATAGTTGTTCAAAAGAACAAATAACGTGGTATAACGTAATAACGTAACGTTAAAACGTTAAACGTTAAAAGTTATACCAAAATAGCAAATGCGTAAACTACATCTAGATATATTGAACCAACCTATACTTCTCATAAATTCTGTTGATGTTCGAATTCTCCTAACACTAGAAAAGCCAGAATTTTACCTCTTTGCAGGTTCTGACGAATCTAAGCAGAAAATTTTAGAAGGTACTTTATTTATGAGGCATGTAACTATTAATCCTACTGTGCACATAACACATAATGCTAACACATAATAGTGCACATAACACATATTGACACATAATGCTGTATTGGAAAAACGAACGCCAAGTACAACAAAGGTGTAGAGGTAAAAAGTTTTACAATTCCCCAAATTTTAAACACTTTGATATTTAACAATTTATATTAATCGTAAATGGAGTTCAAGTAGACAATTCAGCGATTTGGCGAGTAGCCATTTTCGGCAAAAAATTAATTGCCACACTAGAGCTTTTTTCAGGTACTGGAATTTACCATAATGATAAAGTACATCAGATAACAAAGTCTATGTTAAGTAATGGATTCTTTATACTAGCTTTTGATTTAATTCCAGATGCATCAGGAAATGAAGTGTGTCAAGGTTTACTAAACCAGGGTACAATTAGAATATAGGCAAGGCTATCAAAGCCCCTTACATCAACACTAACTGCTATGGTTTATGGAGAATTTGATACAAGCTTACAAATTGATAAAAATCGAAATATATTCACAAACCTATAAATAGCATACACAAATGTAAATATGAATATTTGACAAAATGTCACTGTCTTGATCACTTCTGGATGTAACTTTTTGTTGTGATGATAATAATAACTTGTTTACAAAAAATATTTGTATAGTTGGTATTAAAGAACCTTGTAAAAAAATTGTAAAAGAGCTTAAGTATAAATTTCCATCTAGGGATTTGGCAAATGATAATTTTGAAAATTACTCTTTTGGAACTATGTACAACGATAAAATAAATAAAGAGGTATGTGAAGTACTACAAAAATTTGATACTATTATAACAAATAAAAAAAGCAAAAAAGAGATTTTGTCGAACTACATTAAAAAGACAACCAAAATAAATGACTTGAGTCAATTTGATTAATGAACACCGCAAAAATAAGCAGCGCATTAAATGTAAAGTAAATTTTTAAAGGAGTTTTTACTTTATATCAACTCTCCAAAATAATTAAAAAACAAACATTTTTGTTGTAAACACCGACAAGGCAAACGAACGAGGGACACATTACACAGCTATTTATATTCCACAATATGGCTCTATTAAATATTTTGATTCTTTTGGTAAGAAACCAAATTAGAAATTTTGAGTTACTTAAAAAACCAATGTATAATTTTTAATGAAGAATAGTTACAAAGTAACTATTCAGATGTATGTGGACAATATTGTTGTGTTTACGCGTGGTATAGATCTTGCGGTAGTATGAACGCCTTTTTAAAAAAATTTAATAACGCAAATCAACTAGAAAACGTAAATTGATTCTAAAAACTTTTCAAAACTTTTCAAAGTATTTGATAAGTATATATATTTAAGTATAAGTATAAGTATAAGTATAAGTATAAGTATTTTCAAAGTATATATAACGCTTTACAAACCTGTGTTCCTAAAACGTATAAAAACAATATAAACAGTTTTTAGTAAAATTAAAGTAATGGAGGAACCTGGGCAAAAAAGTTTATTCCTAAGTTATAATTTTCTCAATGAAAGTCATACTTTAAAAATTTCTGTTTGATTTGACTGAGTCATTTCAAGCTTTAATCATATTTCACCGTATTGGTAGAAAGGCAATTGCCTTAACCTACTGTTGTATTTCATCTAAAACCGATGGAAAAATCGAATGAGGACATCCGAACTTAAGAGGGGAAGAGTTAACGATGTTTACAATTATATTGATTAACTTGCCACAATGTTTCTCAACAATGACTACAAAGTATTAATGTTTATGTTAGTATGTTGCCCATTGAAAAGTTAATGTCAACAATTTTATAAATTTAAACGAAAACATTATTTCTCTTAGTAAACATAATTTTATAATTTATGACATAATTTTGTTAGTACGATTCAATGTCAATATTGTTTTGTGAATTAAAAAATTTGTTATTAAATTTGACCGTAAAAATACTATAAATACTGTAAATTTATTTATTTTTATAAAATAAGCATTTTTTTATAATAAATTAAGTAATTTCTTTATAGTAATTTCTTTTTGTAATAATTATTCGATTTTTGTAAGATATGCTAATTTTTGTAACGAATTATTTTTCTTTGTAATTATTTTCTTTGTAACAGTTTTTAAGATTTCAAAATAGGGAAATGTAAAATTCTTATTATAAACTAATTACCTAAAAACACATATTAGTTTATTTAAACCAAGTCATTATTTTGAAATCAAGAAGATAAGGAAATAAAATTATTTTTTTAATATTTTTGTATCAAATTGTAAAATTATAAATATTGGTAATATGGAAAGAAATATTGTATTCACATTTTAATTTTAGACAAAATAAGTTTAAATAAAAATTATATAACTTAAAGAAAGGTATTTGGTTTTATTTTTAAAATATAAAAAAGATTATTATATTAAGAAAAGGAGAATATTATAACTTATATTTTGAACCTAAAATTTCTCAAAAAAATAAATATAAAGTTGGAAATTGTGTATAAAGGTTATTTCGAAAAAGCTTATCAACCGAATTGGTCAACAGAAATATTTAAAAATGAAAAGATCAATAAAACTTATCCTACTACATATCAACTAACAGATTACACTGGCACACCAATTTCTGGAAGATTTTATGAAGCTGAGATTACACCTGTAAAATACGCAGATACTTACCTTGTAGAAAAAATTCTGAAAAAACAAGGAAATAGAGTGTTTTTAAATGGCTATGTTTTGATTTGTATCCTGGAGAGATATGAACGAAACTTATCTAAAATCTTATTTAGTCTATTACAGCATTCTATCCGATTAATCGAACTGGTATATTTTGCACTCTTACAGAATGTGAAAATAACAGAAAATGAATGGATAAATTGCTGTCAAAAATCAATATGGATTTAGAACTAAATCAAGTACTGAAACGGCAGTAATTGATATACTAAATCATGATCTGAGGTTGAAAGATAAGAAAAAAGTAAGATTTTACTAAAGAGGTTACAAAGCTTTGGTATTTTAGAATTAGCATACAATTGGTTTCAATCCTTTTTAACCAGCAGTAAGCAATTTACAAAAATTGGTTCACATGTAAGTAATAAAGAGTTGGTTTCAAACGGGGTACCTCAAGGAAGTGTTTTGTGTGTTCTTAATATATGTACATAGTATTAACAAAACTGGAATTTCTTTTTTATTTTATTTTATTTAATTACCAAAACAACGTATGTACATATTTAAAAAAAAGCAAAAGAGAACAGATATTATAACATTGATATTGAAAAAATACATAAAATATGATTGCAATTCTTAATGACTAATTTATATGTATAATATTAAAAATATATTTAAGACTTAAAAAACAAAATACAAAATTTGATTACCTACAAAAAAAACTTAAACTCTTAAGCAAATTTTATAATTCTTAATGATATATGTATAAACAATAAACCGTACTACTAAAAAATAAAGATGACATAATCAAAATATACTTTAAATACTTAATGTAGAATCATCAATATATGAACATTATCATGTAATTAAATTACAATGATTTTTTTCGAAAATTAATACAAAAAATTATAATATCACATTTCAACAAATTTTTGAAAAGTAAATTTATGAATTGGTTTGAATTAATCTCAGACAATTAATAAAGTAAATTGAAAAAGTGTTGATGTAAAGTGTTTTTGAAGGTATTTCTGGAAATTGTTAAAGAATAGAAATAATTGATTTTATTGAATGTAATACAACATCTGTTTATCGGTTCATTTCTTCCGTATTATGTACTGTGTTTATATTCCATTAAAAATTTTGGGGATCTTGTTTGTCTAACTATATCATTAAGTCTAAATTTGTAATTTAGAGATTGGATAACAATAATTTAGAATGTTAAAAGTAAAACATGATGAAAATATTTGTCTACTTGAGGACAAGGGGAGCATGTTTAAGAATTTAAGTCTTGTTGTGCGAAGAGGAAGCTAGGAAGATTTAAAAAGTCTGAAGGGTTATATTGGTTTTATAATGCAAATAGAAGAAACTGTTTTTGAACTGACTCAATTTTGTTAGAATGAACCTGAAAATCTGGATCTCATACCATATAATGCTACCATATTCTAATATAGAACGAACTAGCGAACCATATAGAGTTTTTTGTCACAACTAAGTCAGTAAATTCTTCTGCTCTTCTCTTAATGAAACCTAACATTTTATTTGCTCTTAAAATTAAATGGGCATAGTGCAGATTAAAGTTAAGTTTACTATCAAGTAAAATTCGGAGATCAGTAATACTACACACCCTTTCAAGTAATTAGATTATCTATTTTGTAGTCGTACGCAAAAGAACGTTTACGGGTAAAACTGATTACCTTGCCTTTCTGAATATTGAGCTCTAATTTGTTTGTTTTGTACCAATCATGTAATGATGATAAGCTTGATTGAAGTAAAGCTGCGTCAGAATTATCATTTACGATTTAATATATTTTTAGCAAACACAATGTGAGGTATGGCAGCCAAATATTCTGAAAGATCCAGAAATAAATATATTGAATAAAAGTGGCCCTAAATGGCGGCCTTGTGGTACACCAGAACTAACCTCGTTTATATTGGACAATATACCTTGAAATTTAACGTTTTGAGTCCTTGCTGATAAATAAGAGTTGAGCCATGCAAAAAAAGAACCCGCGATACCAAAAGTTGTAAATTTGCCCAGCGAAGTGTAGTGACCTACACTATCCAGGGCTCTGCTAAAATCAATGTAAATTGCATCAACTTGATATCCTTTCTCGACAACAATTTTTTCAACTAATTTTGGAATAGTCGATAGGATAGCTATACCTCGATAGTTTGCTACTGATGATCTTTCACCTCTTTTATAGATGGGAGTTAAATGAGTGAATTTCGACACATGTGGGAAAACACCATTTGAAAGCGATTTGTTTAAAATGAAATGAAGAGAGGTAATTATATAATGAGCACAGTTATATAAGAAAAGTAGAGGGAAGAGGTCGGGTTCGGCACCCTTTTTTGTGTCAATTAATTTTATTTTGGATAAGTTGAGAAATAAGAAACAGAGGTGAGAATAGTTCAACTTGTTTCCCAATTGAGGTTAAACTCAGAGAAGTGTTGTTGGAGAAGTGAAGGCAGTCTCTGTTATAAATATTAAAATAGCCCACCAGAACAATTTCAGTTTCTGGAGATGAATATAAAATTTCGTGGATCTCGTTTCAGAGATTTTCAATCTCTATAATTATTTCTTCTTCACTTGAGTTGAGTGATTTTTGTAAAAAACAGATATGTATAACGTGCTTTCCAAAGAGGATTTTTATCCAAACATAATGGAAGGTTGGCCTAGAACATTTGAATTTATTAATAGTGTTGAGAATTATGTAATTTTTAATATAGATGGCGATACCTCTTTTAGGTACGAAGTGTGCGTCGTGTATGTAGCTAATAATATTCAAATTATCGTTCTGACAATTTTTTTTTTTTTTTACGAGGGACGGTGGAAAACATCAAAAGTCACTCAAAGGAACTGCACGAGGTTCCTCTGAGTAGTGTTGGATTCTAACCAACCAAAACTACCCCCTTTAAAACCAAACTATAGGATGGGATCTTTAATATATAATAATATAATGTACAGCTTGGTTTTGGGGAAAAGGATGAGGGAAGGATTTCTTGAGAAATTGGATTTAGGATAATTAGAATTATAGAGGGTGAAGGGAAAAATTTATATAGTTATTTTGAAGAAGGATATTAATGTTCTTCTTGAATTTCGTTATATAGTACACAAATGAATTACCAACTTTTGGGAACACATGTGTAGGCATTAGGTTCCATAAACTTGACGTGCGCATAACAAACAAATTTCCGAATGTTGTATTACGCCATCTTGACAGTTCGACAGTGTATGGATGGGCATATATTTCACTCCTCCTTTGACGTTCGAAAACTTTCAGTGGAGGCATTAATTGTTTTATTTCTTTAGAACCGGTGTTCACACCTACAAGGTATCTATAAAACAGGGTCAATTAGCCAACAATACGTCGACGGCATAGTGAGGTGAGCGGTGTGGTAACACTGGGATAGCCAATAAAGCGTATATTTCTGTTTTGAACTTTGTCGAGATAACCCAGCGCTGTTTGGCGAGCTCCAGCCCAAATATGTGCGTTATACTCCATTTTCAGTCTAATGTACATTTTATAGATGTTGAGAAGATCGGAAGTAGAAAAGTAAGCTTCACAGTGGTACAAGAAACCCAGACATTTAGCAGCGTCTTTAGCTATACCTAAAATAAGATTGACAAGTCAATTTTTGATTTAACTCAATGCCCAGAATGTTCAAATCTGTCGAGTGCTGCAAAGTTCACCCTTAAATGTCAGGTTGGGTGTAGTAGTGGCTATTTTAAGCGATATTAAACAGTTTTGTGTTTTTTTGGTGTTGAAATCAACTCTGTTAACTTCACCCCATCTTTGGATTTTCACTAAATCATTATTTAGCTCACTGATAGTGATATTTCTTGCTGTTCTGTTAATCTGGTGACTAATACAACAGCGGCTATGAAATTCATAGAAAGCTACAAGGATGCTGTTATCTGCGAAACTATAGATTGGATTGGAGGATATTGAAAGTAGGTAATTGATAAATATTAAGAAAAGAGTGGGAGATAAAACCGATCCCTGAGGGACACCAGCATTAATTATAAAATAACCATATAATTTTATAATTAATTATAGAATAACCAGAGACAAATAGGTACTCGAATCATGCGATTCGAAAGGAACTCTCCAATCTATTTTAAAAAGACTCTACCTAATTCTAATGCTTTGCTAATAAAGCATCATGCCAGACTTGGTCAAAAGCTTTAGAAATATCCAGAGCCACTACATCAGACTCACCAGAATGATGAAGGCTAATATTCAATTTTTCGCAAAGGTAAGTCATGAGATCACCAATTGAACGACGGGCTCTGAACCCGTATTTTCGATTATGAAGCAAACCTCTACGATCCAGATATTTCAAAAGCTTGTGGTTTACTATTTTCTCCATTACTTTGGAAAGCATCGAGGTTATAGCAATAGGACGGTAGTTAGAGGGATCGCTTTTGTTACCTTTTTTGGGAATTGGGAAAATATGCGCAACCCTCCATTGGGTAGGATGAATACCCGAAGTAAAGGAGAGATAGAAAAGGTTACGTAGAGGTTTTGAAATAGTTAAATAGGTCCTTTTCAAATACCACCTGGGCCGGCTGATATTTTTGAATCAAGATTCTTCAAGATTATCATCACTGCTCTCGTCCTGAAGTAAATTTTACCGAAGGAGTAGTCAATTTCAGGAACAAATGGTGGCTTTAAAGTTGACTGAGGCAGTGTCGAGTTGAAATAGAACTTCTTGCCAAAGAAATTCGCTTCTCTTTGGAATCTGATACAATTCTGTTGTTAATATCAACAAGCGGAGGTAAAGAAGATCCGCTAATGTCCAAAAGGATTTGCTATTCTTTAATGTAGTAGTATGAAAAAAACAGTAGTATGAAAAAGTATTTGGATATAAAAACTACAGTGATTTGATTAAGTATTATAATACTCCCCCTATCAATGCAGTTTTTATTTGAAATTAATAAGCATTTTGATGGAATGTTCCAGTTTTATCCTGTCCAAATGTTTTGTTAAGAAATCTGAAATCATATTTGAAGACGAACGATATAAAAATTTCAGTTCTCCATATTTCTGTTTTTCTCTGCAATAATTTTATTTGATATCAATGTATTGAGACCTTCCGTGGTTAAAACTATTCTTGCTCAATTTAATGGCGCTTTGATTGCCGCAACGTATTATTGTTGGCTCTTTATAATATGACTTAATAGAAAGTTGTTTAAATAATTTTCTTAAATGTACTACTTCGCTAGCAGCTTCACTCATAGTGATGTATTCCGCTTCCACAGTAGAAAGTGCTACTCAACTTTGTTTCTTCGACTTCCCGGTGATTGGTGCACCTTCCATCACTATTAAATAACCCAAACAAGATTTTCTGCTTGAGCCATCTTCTGCCCACATTTTCATTCTTCACTTGATTTTCGATAAGTAATTGTATAATCTAGACTCAAATATTGAATAACTAGTTTTGCTGCGTTCCAGTGGGTTTTCCTGGGAATTGAACAGAAGCTTCCGAGAATACTAGATATAAATGGAATATCCGATCGTGTGTAATTCACATCATCCTTTTGTAATTGGGCATTGTTCTTTTGTTAGCTTAATGCTATTGTTAATTTTTGCGTGTTACCGATATTTCTAAATATTTGACTCACTTTTCCTAAATCTTTCATCTTAAATTTAAAAGCAAATAACCGCTTTGTTTGGTTTAAAAAATTCAAACATGTTGAAGCTATCAATAAGTCATCAACATATACTACAATTATTACCGCCTTATTATTTTTATTCATAAATTACAAACATAGATTTGCGAAAGATTGAATCATACCAATATGCTTTAAGTACTCATGTAATTTTACATATGCAAATAATCACGTAATCACGTCCATCTGATATAGGTGTATTTCTTTATTTGCACAAATTACAAAAGTATTTTGATTGTTTCAAAGCGTGCCACTGGCGCATATATAACATTATAATCAAATGCTCCGTTTTGTTCGCACCCTCTTTACTATAAACCTTGCTTTATATTTGACAATCGTTCCATCATCTTTATACTTAATGCAGTATACCCATTTATTTGGAAACACACTTTTTTCTTTCGGGCGTTCGACCTCCACCCAGGAATTGTTTTCATTTAATGAAGATAATTCATTTTCCATCGCTTCTATCCATTTGTCGCTTTGTGGACTATTAACTGTTTCTTCAAAATAAATTGGATCAGTATTATTTATAATTGCTGAATTTATCTCTTGTGTTTTCAGTTTCCTGCATCTCTCTTTCTCCCCAGTTCTTCAAATTTTTGGGAGTCCTCTTTTTTCTCTTTTTCTAATATTTTCTTCACAGTCTGACCCTTTCCCATCCATAATATCTTCACACTTTTCTGACTTACTGTTACTTGTTGTTCACTTTACATGTTCACTTTCTCTGAGCCAGAAAAATATTCGCTAAGATTTTGAAAAGATGTTTCCTGCTCCAATTGTTTATTTTCATTCTTAATTTGATCTGTTTCAGCAATTGTTTTTACAATATCATTTCCAAGACCATTCCACAGTCTATAACCGTTTGATTTTTTGCAATAGCCGACAAAAAAATATTTTTGACCACGTTCACTAAATTTTGAATAATTAGACCTTTTATTCAAAGAAATTGCTGTACATGCAAATGTTTTTATAAAACCAAAATTTGCCTTTCTACCGATCATAATCTCGTACGGTGTTTTGTCCTTAATAAAATTTGTTCATCATCTATTTATGACGAATGCTGCTGTATTAATAACTTTGTAATATAAGCACATACTATAGTATAGATTTTATTTTTTATTCTTCAGGCAATTAGATTATCAAAGTGCTCTACAAATGCTTGTAGAATTTTCTGATAAAGCGCAACTAACTCTGGACAAGCTTCTTTATCACAATCATATAGAAATTTTTAATTTAATATTTATCAATTTCAAATAAAACATATACTTTATATTATATTTTTTACTATTTAACTTAACTTCGTTTTATTACAGTTTAATTGCTTTTATATTTAAATTTAAGTAATATCAGTACCTTGTTATTTGACAATATAGACAAGACTGATCAGTAATCTTTTCTTATAAAGTTACAAATTTTATTCTATTATTTATTTCACATTTTGTTTTACAGTTTTTTATTTAAATTTATTTTTCTTTTTTGGAGAGTTTCATTAAATATGTTTATTCTGTAATTATATATGTAATTATTCTATCCTTTTCTGTCATGACATTTATTTTGCCAGGACTGCCACAGTACTTCCGTTTAGCTAAGTGCTAACAAAAGGAATTGCATTAGCTTCGCGACCAAATTGAATTTGATTTTGTATTAAGATTTCTATGTTAAAGTATAAAAATTTGTATTTTCGATTAAAGATTTATATTCCAAAAAAAAAAAACTTTTAAGTTGCGACGTCTGTTGCGCTTATATTTAAGTTTAAATTTATGACTCATAATAAACTTATATTTAACTCATAATAAATTTATATTCAAGTTTATTATGAACTATGCTTCCACAAATTATATACCGAATGAATTTTAATTTTAAATTATATTACATGAATTTAAATTTATACCGTGTATTGAAATTAAAATTCATTTATGTATTGATATTTATCCAACTTTAGAACGCTTATCCAAAGTGAACTCTCTGCTTGCGGTTTTTTACATTACTTTTATTTGCGCTGGCTGATGTTGAACTCAATATGCCAAACGCTGGCTTTAATCTATCAATTGATACACAGTTGGTTTATGTCTAACACGAAATATTTTCGAAACCGTCTTACCACAAGGTGAGGACTATCGTACGTCGGGTGTAAACTAGGTTTAACTTTGTCTACTCTTACAAAAACATGACAACATGTTTCCAGCTGTTTTGTTGGTATATTGTGTATGTGTTGGTATATTTGAATTGGCTCTAGTTTCTGTTGTTTTCAACCCGCGCATATATTTTAGGAGTGTGGCTAAGAAATTTCATGGGAGTTTTGGATCATTAAGAGGTTAATTTACAAATATTTCTCCTGGAAGTTTTCAACATTGGCCATACATCATTTCTTCTTCTCCAAGCAGAACTAATGGTAACTCGTCTTCCCAATGATGGTGATTAAGTTTGACAATTAAAGAAGCTTTTAGTTGTCTATGAAAATTCTCAACCAACCCGTTTGATTGAGGGTGGTAAGATGTTGTGTGAATGTGATGTATTCCTAGCAATTTTGATAAGTCTAAGTAAGAATAATTTTGATTCAAATTGAGCTCCACGATCTGTGGTTATAATTTGTATAATTCCGAATCTTGATATATAGTTTGCAATTAAAATCTTTGCAATAATGATTGTTGAAATATCTTTCAGAGGATATGCCTCTGGCCACCTTGTCATACGATCTACTAGCGTTAATACATGTGTATATCCATTGCAAGTTGTAAAGGTCCAAGAACATGGCATAGATATGTACATGTTCAAATCTATTTTTTGGGGCTTTAATTTGTGAGATTCCAGACTTTGTGTGCCGGTGTACTTTTGCTTTTTGACACCATATACACGCTCTGGTCCAGTTGTTTGAATCATTATTTATATTGAGCTGGAAATACCTAGATGATAATAATTTTCTGTTCGGTCTCACTTCGAGGTGAGATAGATTGTGCAGTTTGTTAAAGATAAGTTTTTTAAGGTCATCCGGTACGAAAGGTCTATTTTTGCCAGAACTAACTTCACACCATAAGAATTCGTTTGTTAGAGGTATCTCGTTTTTTTGTATTTTTATTTTGGAGTGTGGTTTAGGTTTTTTAATTATATCTATAAGCTCTTCATCTTGTTTTCGGGCTTGAATAAAGGTTTTAAATTCTATTGTTTGGTCTGAATTTGATTTTTAAACTGAAGCGATTTTTGAAAGGTAAAATAAAAACGTAAACGTTGTCTTTTCCCGATAGATGTCAGTTGTGAATTGAGAAATGTGGTCCAAATGTCTTGGTTGTAAGGTTTCTTTCTGTTTTAGACGTTATTGCTTTTGTTAATGGTCTATGACCAATAAACACGCTGAAGTTTCTGCCTTCGATATAGTACCGAAAATGTTTTATTGCAAGATAAATGGCGACAAATTCTCGATTGAAATGGCGACAATTCTCGATACTTGTATTCCGAATTTGAAAGTCTTTTTTGAAAAAAACGACAATGGTTCCTATGAGCCATCATTGTATTGTTGCAGAACGCCTCCTACAGCTACATCTGATGCGTTAGTAGTGATACTGATCGGGGCATCTATTATAGGATGGACAAGTAGCCCGACGTTTGCTAGTGTGTCTTTAATTGCAATAAATGAGTTTTAGCCATCACACGGCCACGAAAATTTGGGTTTTGATTTTCTTTGAAAGTTAGCTAAATGAGTGTAAATGGGACTTAGTAGATTTACGATATTTTTAATGAACCGATGGTAATAATTAGTCATGCCAACAAATTATTGAATTTAACGTATACCACCAGGTTGTGAAATTTCGATAATTGCTTGTACCCTATCTGTAGACGGTAATATCCCCTTAGAGTAATTTTGTATCCCAAGAAATCGAGTTTTTCTACCCCAAATGTGCTTTTAAATGTTTTTATGTTTAAAACATATTCTGTTAGTCTTTTAAATAGTTGATGTAGGTGTTCCTTGTGTTCGTTTATATTATGGCTTGCTATTAGTATGTCGTGTATATAAACGAAAACAACTGGTCACCTCGCGCATGAAGTGTTGAAATGTTTGGCTACTGTTTCGTAGCCCGAACGGCATTTTTGTAAACTCAAGTAAACCGAACGCTGTGGTAATGGCAGTTTTGTGTATATGTTCTTCTGCAATAGGAATTTGGTGGTACGCTCGGAATAGATCTATTTTTGAAAAAATTTTACATCCGTGTAATTGTGACGAAAAATCTTGTATGTGAGGAATAGGGTACCTCTCGGGAACTGTAATTGAGTTTAGTCGTCGATAGTCTCCACACGGACGCCAGTCTTCCGAATCTTTTTTCGATACTAGATGTAAAGCGGAAGATGCGGGTGAAGACGACGGTCTGCAAATACCTAGTTCACATATGTATTAGATTTCGGTTTGCGCTGCTTGAAATCGTTTTGGGTCTAATCTGCGACGTTTTGCAAAAGGAAGCTGACCTTCAGTTGTTATGTAATGTACTACGTTATGTTTTACAGGAGTATTGGAATTTGGGGTACAGTGATTAATGTGTATTCCTTTAAAATATTTCCCAATTCACTCTTAATTTCGATATGCAGTGGCGTGATAGATTCAGTCGGTTCTGAAATTGCTGTTGTTTTAAGATTTGTGTTTCCGTCAATTAATCGTTTCTTTTTTAATTCAACTTACTGAGTTTATTTAGGAAGTCTGCTCCAATAATTGGATGGGTTATTGCTGCTATGATAAACTCGTGACAAATTTTCGTCGTAGACCTAAAGCAATTTCAATTAATTTCGTGCCATATTTATTACCGATCCATTTGCAGCGTAGAGTTGAAATTGTGGTGTTTTATTTACTTTGCACAACGAATATGGAACTACAGACAGATCTGCGTCTGTGTCGATTAAAAATTTCAATTTGTTTTTATTATAACAAATGCAAAGTCAGCTATTTAAATATTTGGTCACGTCGTTAGATGGGTTTATGCGACCGTGGGTTTATTTAGTTTTTTGGATTGTTCATTGTATCGGTATTACTAGAAGTCTTATATTGGCATGGTTCAATGCATTTCTGTGATTTGTTTCCAAATTTAAAATGATACCAACAGAAACGTCCGCTCTTGTTGAAACGACTTCTACTATTTCATCTACTACTTGATCGTCTCGAATAGTTTCGAGAAGTAGAATTGTTTCTTGGTCGACTTCTGTTAAAATTAAGGTTTGATGAAGTTTGTTTAATTTCGTTAATTTCGTAACTGAGTTTATCGAGTTTTGAGCGGTCTAGACTGGTACATGGTTCCGGCTGAACCTGTAAGGATTGACTTGTTTTGATTGGCAAGGATTGGCATTTGATTTATTATGGGTTTAGGATTGGCATTTAATTTATTATTGAAATATTTGACGACTGCATGGCATCCTAGATTTACCTATCTCTTCTTCTTTGTGTGGGATTAAAGCAATATTTGTTACACTTGGTAGCCGACCTAACCATAATTGTTTTAGCAGATCTTCGCCGACATTCTCTGACATTCCCTGTCGGTACGTTTTTAGTTTTCTATAATATTCGGATGGTTTCTGATCTCTTATATCCTCATCCAATACTATTTTTTTGATTTTGAACTCTATACTAAGTGAGTGTCTTTTAATTATAGCTGTCTTTAGTAGTTCGTATTTATTTATTTCTGGAGGATTTTGCAAGTTGTCTGTAAAGGCTTCGGCGACATCCTGTGGAAGGGCAGCGAATATTAAATATATATGTTACTGTCGCTTGAATCATATTAAGTCATATTAACTGAAACTGTGCCTCTGCTTATATATATATACCAGGTTATTGGGGAATTTGCCCAAAAAGGGGGTAGATGGATATTTATTTTGCTAATTTCTGCAGCCGATTGCAACGCACTGCTAAAAATTTTCACTTGTTACGGAACTAATTAATGCATTGTTGATGATTGAGCTGTCGGGATAATCTTTAGATGCCCCTGGATTCATTTTACTTCGATTTATTTACTCGCGGATATGGACAGCCAGCATAGTATATAAAAATATTTAGTTAGAATTATCAGAATGCTTTAATTAGAATTATTTAATCAGAATTATTTGTTAAGAATTATTTAATTTAATTTTTTATATTTTTTTTTTAGAATTATTTAATTTAAAAGATTAGTAGGTTAGGTTAGGTTAAGGTGGCTGCCAAAAAGGCACAATTAGAACGCCTTTGGTCCATTGTGCTACCACATAGAAGCTTTTCTATCCCACTCGTTAAAACTAATTTAAACTTTTTGCAAAGCGAAGAATACTCTTCACATTTTTACTTGCTAGATCGCTAAGGTTTTTGACGAGATATTGCCCTACATAGGTATTCCTTCTTGTCGACAAGGCCGGGCATGTGCAAAGGAGATGGACAGTAGTCTCGTCCTCTTCTTCATCTTTGTAGGCTCTACAATATTCGTTTGCGGATAAGCCAAGTCTTCTGGCATGCTTCTTTATTAGACATTGACCGGTGATTATACCCATTGTCATTCCAATGTCTGCCCTTATGAGAGAAAGCAGATCATTGGGTCGTCTTAAATTGGTTTTGGGCCATATCAATCTTGTGATATTGCACGAGGTCAAGTTTGACCATTTGTAATTTCCCATATCTGTTATTTCCTTTCGAAATAACATTTTGCTTGTAGATAGAGGTACCCCTATACCACAGGACTTGTAAGGTTGTACCAATTCTTGCGAGCTTATCAGCTATTTCATTTCCCGGAATACCTGGATGACCTGGTACCCAGCGAAGCTGAATGCTAAACTGCCTGGCCATCTTGTTAAGAAGTTTTCGGCAGTTTAATACAGTTTTCGAGGTTCTGCATATTGATTCCAGAGATTTTAACGCAGCCTGACTATCTGACAGAATACGTACTTGCTTTAGAGTCAACAAGTTTCTATTCAGTAGAATCAAGGCTTCTTGAATTACTATAATTTCGGCTTGGAAGACGCTACAATTTTCTGGTAATAGGAAATTATGACTAATATACAGATTTTCTGAGAAGACCCCGCATCCTACACTGTTGTTCAATTTTGACGTAGACGCTGAAATTTCGCCGTTTCGCTAAAGGCAAGAATGGAGATATTTAACAAGGGGCCGCTTTATTTTAGGAGTTTTATATTTCCTTGAAAAAAGGACCAGTTCGGTTTTTTGTGGATTTACTGACACTCCACAGTCTGTAGCCCATATTCTGATTTTGTTTAGTGCAAGTTGCAAAACGTCCCTGAGGCTGTCTGGGAACTTGCCACTGACAACAAAAGCAAAATCGTCCGCATAGTTGATTGTTGTGCAGCCCGCCTCTTCCAGGATTTTAAGCAGTTTATTTACCACCATATTCCAAAGAAGGGGAGATAGCACCCCTCCTTGCGGAATCCCTCTCTTCACAAACCTTTTTGCAGAAGCGTTGCATAAGTTGGCTCTGATAGCCCTGCTATTTAGCATATTAGCTATCAGTGCCCTTTGCTTCGGTTCTACTCCCAGGCTTATGAGTGCATCTACAATTGCTGCCTGATTGACGTTATTAAACCCTCTCTCAATGTCTATAAATGCTGCAAGAGATTTAAAGACATTGCAATTTAAAGATCTTTCAATCGAGCTAGTCAAAGTGTGAAGTGCAGTATCCACTGACTTCTCTTTACAGTAAGCATGTTGAGAGGCTGACAAAATATTTGTATCTACGTTGCAGTGGATATGGATGTCGATCAATCTTTCTAAGGTTTTTAGAAGGAAGGATGACATGCTTATAGGCCGAAAGTCCTTCGTATAGACGTAACTATTTCTGCCGGCCTTGGGTATATACACTACTCTGACTTGTTTCTATTTATCCGGGATAAGCCCCAAATTAAGCCAACCACAGAAAATGCTTTTTAGCCAAGTTAGAATAGTAGATGAAGTTTGCTGGATCTCAGCGGGTATAATATAATGTATATAATCCCTTGGCTTTGTCCGCTTGACTTTGAAACTATCTATAGCCCATTGTAGTTTTCTCCTATAACCACCACCTCTTAGATAGTAGGTGGAGGATTCAGAAGACAAGCCACCTCTGAGCTATTATTAATGTACCCAGAAAAATGGGTTTCTAAAAGTAATTCCAACGACTCCTCGCTTGTGGTAGCCCAGCTGCCATCCTCTTTTTTAAGAAGACTGGGGACCATGGGGTTTGTCGATATGATTTTCCTCAGTCTAAATGCCTCAGAGACGTTTTCTATACCTCCGCAGAATAGGCTCTAGGTGTCTGTTTTCGCTTTTTTAAGTGTTTTTTGGTACTGACTGAGAGAGCTCCAGTTCTGTACCTCATTCGTTTTTTTGGCATTATTAAAAGCCCTTCTACTATCTTTCCTTAGAGCTTTTATTTGATCATTCCACCAAGGTGGTTTAGGTTATCCCCTAGGCTTACTAATGGGACACGAATGCTTTAAGGACTTATTGCAGGCCTTAGTAAAAACATTTACTAGGCTATTTAGATCCTGGATATTTTTAGGAATTTCAGGTGTTAAAGAGGGAAGCGTTGACTTTAAGTGCTCCCTATATGTGTTCCAGTCAGTTCTATTGGGGGACCTTCGTCCAGACTGAACTCAAGGTATCTAAGATCTGAAAAGGAATGCTCATCAGAAACTTTCCCCAGAGCCTTGAGTTTTTTAGCTTTAGGCTCACTGCGACCAGTTCAGCATCGCTGTAATTATACATAAAAGTTAAATTCAATGTATTTTTAGCAAGTATGCACGCTCTCGGTTTGCATACCTCTTTATTATACAACAACGCGTAACCTGCTATCTTGAGTCCATGAACCTGTTTTTTTGCCAGCCATGGCTCTTGGATCAAGATAATATCCTCGCCCGTTCTCCTGAGTCAAATTTCAAGTGCGGCGGAAGCCGCTTTGGAGTGATGGACATTAATTTGGGGTAGCTTCATAACCTGAGCATCCTTATTCCCCACCACTGTCTCGTTAGCATCATCCTCAAAGTCCATTGAGAAGCGCTCGGCATCATCAAATCTGTCAGAATCATATTTAAATAAATCGTCTTCATCGTTAGCCTTCTTGACATCATTCACTCTTTTTGGAGCCGAGGAGGATGGTACGTCAACGACATCCAATCGGTCAGATTCCGGCTCTTGGGCTTGACTTGCTCATTCACCGATGCTCCTTCAGGCTTCCACCTCATCCTTCTTATACACCTTCAGTGTTACCACTGTGAAGCCGTAAATAATGACTTCTTTGGCTTTCGCTAGTGGTTGTAGGGAGTCCTTATTGACAATGACCAGCGCCTGTCGGGATTCTCCTACTGCTTCCACTAGTTTGGAAATCTTCCAATTGCAAGTTGGAAGTTGGGGATTTGTCTGCTTCGGCAGGTTCCCTAGGTAGCCATACCTTAGTTCTTGGCCTATTAGGGGTTTCCTCCCTGCTTACGGCTTTGAATTTGACCCCCGGCCACAGACTTCCTACCTCACCTATCGCCTCTTTGTAGAGATCTACCGATCTCTGATCACCGCAAACTGTCACTTTGACGTGGCGCTGATGCCAGCCTGCGTCTCTACAGGAGGGTGGTGGTCCCGGATTTTCTTCCAGTACCTGGAAGAAAGTTGTGTTTAAAGCAACAACAACCTTCTTCCACGTACTTGGGGAAATACCCCCATCCTCTAACCCCTCATCAATGATTGCCAGAATTAAACTATCCTTGGCAATTTCATTGAACGGCTTGATTACCTGGTTGCTCCCTAGCAACCTAGCCTTTTTAGAACTACCTTGTGGTTCATCTTGTGACCTCTGTCTCTGGGAAATAACGTCCTTCGATGAACCTTGGATTTGTCCTTCTTGGGGCTTAACCTGGCCTACTACTGTTTTATCACAGGCTAAGGAGTTATTTTGCTCCTCAGATAACTGACCAATATTGAGAGAGCTTAACTTCTTAATTATTTTATAGGCCGACCGTTTTACGAAGAAGGCTTGTCTCGACGGGCGCACTTTGCGTACCGTCTCTGGTTGTTCGCGACTTTCCTTAGCATGCTAGTGCCGGGTTTGGTTGCTTTACTTGCCGACTTTTGGGAAGTGCCGGCTAACTCTTTTTTCGAATCTTTTAAATTTTGTTCCATAATTTAAACCCACGAGTACGGAGAAAAGGGAGGTCCGCCCTATGCAGAGGTCCATATACTTAGGGTAAGTCCAATTAATTCGTAGGGTCGCCAGGTACTCCGAATACTCCGTTCGCGACTGGGCTATTTTTAAGGCTGGGCCCCCAGCCAGGCTGATCATCGGGACGGGTCGTATAACACCTTGAATCCGGGCCAGGTTTACCCCAATCCGATGGTTTCTGTAAAAACCGAGGTGTCAGTAGTACGATACATAAAGACAGACCCAGTTTAATTTCCCTTAGTGCCTAACCACCTAGCTGGTCATTATTTCCGGTCGGCGCCCACGAGGAGGGTTTAGCTTGAGGATTTTTGCCGACCAAAAGATTAGTAAAAAATATTAATAATTATTAATAGGGGTAATAAAATCAAGGTCTTATTTATTACTAGCGTTCCACGTAATTTTGTTTTAAGCAATACCACTTAAAAAAAAAATTTTGAAATGCCATTTAATTTTGTGTTGCATAAAGTTGACTTAGAACAAATTAAATTCTACTGAATATAAGTTTGAGCTAAGTTATATTTCCTTTTATTAGAAAAAAAAAAATTTAATCACGACTTTGTTTTTATAAATATTAAAAAAATATAGTCACAAATATAAATATTGAGTACTTTCTTTCAATGCACTTATTTTATTGTTGTTCTTTATTATGTGGTGCACCCTGTAATATCATGTCAACAAAGGAAAAAAACAATTAAAACAAAATCATATGTACATATGTATACCTATTATATGCTTTGTAGCAACTAATTATTTGTCCTAATCCTATTATTTTAACTTTAAATTATTTTTGTTTTGCTTTTGTTTGACAGAACACAAAATAAAATTCAAACTGATAAATATATTTTAACTTTACTTTTATATTATAAATTGTGTTTTAATTATAAATTCTAATTTTTGTAGTTGTAATTTAAACCAATTTTACTCTTACTTTCTGTTTAATTTTATGTTGAATGTTTATAATTGCTAACAATTTCTGTTGACACTGTTGTTGAAGCTGCTGCTCATGTTGCTGTTGTAACTGCTATTGTGTTTGAAGATTTTGTAATTTTGCTTGCTGTAACTTTTGTTGTGTAATTCAAAACTGCTGTTGTATTTAATTTACATGCATAATTTTAACACTGCTATTGTTGTATTTGATTTCGGTACATGTCTAATTTAAAATTGCTGTACATTTTTGATTATAGATGATGTGCCATGTGGTTTCCTGTAAAACCATGTGTATTCCGGATTACGGTATATAACCTTTATTCTTGGTATTTTAATGGATTTTTATTTACAAATTGATTTATTTTTCACAACGTTTCGGGGTCACCAATGTAATATAGGTTTTATTTTTTATTCAATGTAGTATAGGTTTTATTTTTTTATTCTTCAGGAAATTAGATTATCAAAGTGCGCTACGAATGCTTGCAGAATTTTCTGGTAAAGCCCAACTAACTCTGGACAAGCTTCCTTATCACAATCACATAGAAATGTTTAATTTTATATTTATTATGTTTTTTTCAAATAAAACATATACTTTATATTATATTTTTTATTATTTAACATAATGTCGTTTTATTACACTTTAATTGCTTTTATATTTAAATTTAAGTAATATCAGTACCTTGTTATTTGACAATATAGACAAGACTGATCAGTAATCTTTTCTTATAAAGTTACAAATTTTATTCTATTATTTATTTCACATTTTGTTTTATTGTTTTATATTTAAATTTATTTTTCTCTTTTAGAGAGTTTCATTGAATATGTTTTGTAATTATTCTTTCGTTTTCTGTCATGACATTTATTTTGCCAGGACTGCCACAGGGAGTACACACAGTTTAGCTAAGTGCTAATAAAAGGAATTGCATTAGCTTCGCGACCAAATTGAATTTGTTTTTGTATTAAGATTTCTATGTTAAAGTATAAAAATTTGTATTTTCAATTAAAGGTTTATATTCCAAAAAAAAAAATTTTTAGTTTTGTTGCGCTTACATTTAAGTTTAAATGTATGACTCATAATAAACTTATATTTAACTAATAATAAATTTATATTCAAGTTTATTATGAACTATGCTTCCACAAATTGTATTAAGAATGAATTTTAATTTTAAATTATATTAAATGAATTTAAATTTATACTGTGTATTGAAATTAAAATTCATTTATGTATTGATATTTATCCAACTTTAGAACGTTTATCCAAAGTGAACTCTCTGCTTGCGGTTTGTTGCATTACTTTTATTTGTGCTGGCTGAAGTTGAACTCAATATGACAAACGCTGGCTTTAATCTATCAATTGATACAGAGTTGGTTTTACCGTTTATGTCTAATACGAAGTATTTTCGAAACCGTCTTACCACAAGGTGAGGACTATCGTACGTCGGGTGTAAACTAGGTTTAACTTTGTCTACTCTTACAAAAACATACATGTTTCCAGCAGTTTTGAGACAAGGGTTGGTAATTTTGAATTGGCTCTAGTTTCTGTTGGTTTCAACCCGCGCATATATTTTCCGAGTGTGTCTAAGAAATTTGATGGGAGTTTTGGATCATTGAGAGGTGAATCTACAAATATTTCTCCTGGAAGTTTTCAACATTGGCCATACATCATTTCTGCTAGCCATACATCATTTCTTCTTCTCCAAGCAGAACTAATGGTAACTCGTCTTCCCAATGATGGTGATTAAGTTTGACAATTAAAGAAGCTTTTAGTTGTCTATGAAAATTCTCAACCAACCCGTTTGATTGAGGGTGGTAAGATGTTGTGTGAATGTGATGTATTCCTAACAATTTTGATAAGTCATTGAATAATTTTGATTCAAATTGAGCTCCACGATCTGTGGTTATACTTTGTATAATTCCGAGTCTTGATATATAGTTTGCAATTAAAATCTTTGCAATAATGATTGTTGAAATATCTTTCAGAGGATATGCCTCTGGCCACCTTGTCATACGATCTGCTAGCGTTAATACATGTGTATATGCATTGCAAGTTGTAAAGGTCCAACTATGCCATATGTACATGTTCAAATCTTTTTTTTGGGGCTTTAATTTGTGAGATTCCAGACTTTGTATGCCGGTGTACTTTTGCTTTTTGACACCCTATACAAGCTCTGGTCCAGTTGTTTGAATCTTTATTTATATTGAGCCAGAAATACCTAGATGATAATAATTTTCTGTTCGGTCTCACTTCGAGGTGAGATAGATTGTGCAGTTTGTTAAAGATAAGTTTTTTAAGGTCATCCGGTACGAAAGGTCTATTTTTGCCAGAACTAACTTCACACCATAAGAATTCGTTTGTTAGAGGTATCTCGATTTTTTGTATTTTTGTTTTGGAGTGTGGTTTAGGTTTTTTAATTATATCTATAAGCTCTTCATCTTGTTTTCGGGCTTGAATAAAGGTTTTAAGTTTATTATTTGGTCTGGATTTGATTTATTTTTCAACTGCAGCGATTTGTGAAAGGTAATCTGCCACGACATTGTCTTTTTCCGATAGATGTAGCATGTCAGTTGTGAATTGAAAAATGCTGTCTAGGGTTTCTTTCTGTTTTAGACGTTATTGCTTTTGTTAATGGTTTAAGGTCAATAAACACGCTGAAGTTTCTGCCTTCGATATAGTACCGAAAATGTTTTATTGCAAGATAAATGGCGAGAAGTTCTCGATCGAAGGCCGAGTACTTGTATTCCGAATTTGAATATTTAAAAAAGAAAACGACAATAGTTCCAATGAGCCATGATTGTATTGTTGCAGAACGCCTTTTACAGCTACATCTGATGCGTCAGTAGTGATACTGATCGGGGCATCTGTTATAGGGTGGACAAGTAGCTCGACGTTTGCTAGTGTGTCTTTAATTGCAATAAATGAGTTTTGGCAATCACATCGCCACGAAAATTGCTAAATGAATGTAAATTGTTGTTAGTAGATTTGCGATATTTTTAATGAACCGATGGTAATAATTAGTCATGCCAACAAATTATTGAATTTAACGTATACTACCAGGTTGTGAAATTTCGATATTTGCTTGTACCCTATCTGTAGACGGTAATGTCCCCTTTTTCTACCCCAAATGTAGTTTTAGATGTTTTTATGTTTAAACCATATTCTGTTAATCTTTTAAGTAGTTGATGTAGGTGATCCTTGTATTCGTTTATATTATGGCTTGCGTATATAATTATATGACATTAGTATGTCGTGTATATAAACGAAAACAAAATTTAGAGGAGGCCTCGGTGGTCTAGTGGGTAAGAGCGTATAAAATAAGCTGTAAACACCGAGGGAGTGTGTGTTCGAATCCCACACACGTCGTAAGAGTTATTCGGCATTACAGCCCTTACGACATTTACAGCCACGCCTGAACGGAAAGGCTGTGTAATTTTTTTTTTTGAAATGCACTTGTCTGCCACATAAAAGTGGACCGGACTTTTATGTGGCAGAGAAGTGCATTTAAAAAAAAAAAAACAAAAAAAACAATTTAGGCCGCCGGGCACCTCGCGCATGAAGCGTTGAAATGTTTTGCTACTGTTTCGAAACCCGAACGGCATTTTTGTAAACTCAAATAAACCGAACTGTGTGGTAATGGCAGTTTTGTGAATATGTTCTTCGGCAATAGGTATTTGGTGGTGCGCTAGGGATAGATCTATTTTTGAAAAATTTTTACATCCGTGTAATTGTGACGAAAAATTTTGTATGTGAGGAATAGGGCAACTATCGGGAACTGTAATTGAGTTTAGTCGTCGGTAGTCTCCACACGGACGCCAGTCATCCAAATCTTTTTTCAATACTAGATGGAAAGCGGAAGATGCGGGTGAAGACGACGGTTTGCAAATACGGTCACACATGTATTTGAATTCGGTTTGCGCTGCTTGAAATCGTTTTGGGGCTAATCTGCGACGTTTTGCAAAAGGAAGCTGACGTTCAGTTGTTATGTAATGTACTACGTTATGTTTTACAGGAGTATTGAAATTTGGAGGTGCAGTGATTAATGGGTATTTCTTTAAAATATTTCCCAATTCACTTTTAATTTCGAAATGCAGTGGCGTGATAGACTCAGTCGGTTCTGAAATCCATATCCATACACTTCAGAGATCCATATACTTAGGGTAAGGTTAATTAATTCGTAGGGTTGCCAGGTACTCCGAATACTCAGTTCGCGACTGGGCTATTTTTAAGACTGGGCCCCCAGCCAGGCTGATCATCGGGACGGGTCGTATAACACCTTAAATCCGGCTCAGATTCACCCCAATCCTATGGTTTCTGTAAAAACCGAGGTGCCAGTAGTACGATACATAAAGACAGACCCAGTTTAATTTCCCCTAGTGCCTAACCACCTAGCTGGTCATTATTTCTGGTCGGCACCTACGAGGAGGGTTTGCATTGAGGATTTTGGCCGACCAAAAGATTAGTAAAGAAAATTAATAATTTTCAATATTGGTAATAATATAATGGTCTTTTTTATTACTAGCGTTCCACAAAGTTTTGTTTTAAGCGATACCACTTCAAAAAAAATTTTGAAATCTAATTTAATTTTGTATTACATAAAGTTGACTAAGAACAAATTAAATTTTACTGAATATAAGTTTAAGCTAAATAGTATTTCCTAAATAAACTAAATAAAAAAGTAAAATTTTATGCATGTCTTTGTTTTTATAAATATTAAAAAAATATAGTCACAAATATAAATATTGAGTACTTTCTTTCAATGCACTTATTTATTGTTTTTCTTTCTTAAGTGGTGCACCCTGTAATATCATGTGAATAAAAGAAAAAAAACAATTAAAACAAAAGCATATGTACATATATCCTTGAATTTTTTCAACCGTAAGTTTGTGGAACATCTTAATTAGATTTATTGAGTAAAAAATTGTTTTTTATTTATACTTTTTGTCCACAAAATAATTTTATTAATATTTTTTTTTTTTTTTTATTAGTCTTAAAATATTATAGGGCTAGGCTTTATAATAAATAAATATAATATTTTAAGACTTATAATATTATATTTGTTTATTTTTTTATAATAAATAATATAATATTTTACTTTTTGTCCACAAAATAATTTTATTAATATTTTATTTTATTTTTGTTATAAGTCTTAAAATATTATATTTATTTATTATAAAGCCTAGGGCCTTATAATAAATAAATAAATATCTAAAAAAAAAAAAAAATATTAATAAAATTATAAATAAAAAACAATTTTTTTTAACATTTATTGGAATAAAAGTTCAATCTTAAAATATTGAAAGAAACACCTTGGATTTAATTTTTGTTAAACAAGTACACCTACATACATATGTACATATTAGATTTCTTGAGTAAAAAATTGTTTTTTATTTATAATATTGTCCACAAAATAATTTTATTAATATTTTTTTTTTTTTTTTTTATAAGTCTTAAAATATTATATTTATTTATTATAAAGCCTAGTAGAATTAAATATTTTTGCGAAAAAACTGCTAACGGGAACAGCCAAAAGGGCTATTCGAGCTGAACCATTATTGACGACATGGAATCAGTTAAAACAGTTTTTAATTGAGGAGTTTGATGAAATTATTAATTCAGCGGGTCTACATAGAAAATTAAACAATACCAAGCAAGAGAAAAATGAAAGTGTGCAGGAGTACATATTGAAAATTCGCGAAATTGCAGTAAGAGGCAGAATGAATGATGAACCTGCTTTAGTGAAATATATTATCAATGGTATTAACGATTCACCAAGTAATAAGTCCATCTTATACGGCGCAACAACAATTAAAACTTTAAAAGAGAAATTAGTAGCATACAATCAATATAAAGAAAGTTTATTAACAAATTTTAAGAATTTTAGTGAACAAAATAGATTTAAAGTAATAAATAGAAATTCAAGTACACCACCATACAAAAGTAAAAAAATTAAGTGCTATAAATGTGACGAATTGGGTCACAAAAGTTCAAACTGTCCTGAAAAAGAAATTATATGTTATAAGTGCAGAAATTTTGGCCACACTTCAAAAAATTGTCCCACACAAGATGGGTCATGCTCACTAGTAAATAAAAATTGTGAATCCGGTAAAATTATTAAAATGGATGGAAACTAGAACTAGAACTAGCAGTAAATGCGGGTCCCGGTGTGTGTTTTTCAATTGACGGTGTGATTTGTTCAATTGTCTGCTTAATATTTTTTGTAATTTCGATTTTAGTTTTATATTTTTTAATATTCATAGACAAACAATACCATCTGTTAATAAAGAAAACAAAATAAGATCAGAATTTATAAAAATAGCTCAAATAAATAATTTAAAAAAACTAAAATAAAAAAATGTAATGCAAGACCATTTAACTCATATTATCGTTAGATTATTATATAGTCATATTATTATTAGAAACTCGATCTTTTTAATCATTTTGCAATTCAAAATAAACTCTATCCTTATATTAAACAGCGCATTAAGGAGTACGTTTGCGCCAAAACGAGCATTGTCGACTACGTCGTTTGTTCATAACACACAATTTTTCTTTACTTTTTCGGTAAAAACAAAGCAAAAAACAAATTTTTATCAATTAGTAGAGGACAAAGTATGTTTTGAAACATAACTGTATATAAAAACTGATGTGTTTTGAAAGTTTTTCAGAAAAAATTACTGTTGTAAATTTTTTTTTGTAACATAATCTTCCAAGCTTGTCATTATAGATCGAGTCGTGGAAATAAAAGTTGAATAGTTTATTTGACATTAATTTGTGATTAAAATTAAAATCCCGTATTTCTTTACAAAATTTTTTCAATTAAAATTTTAAGTTACTATAATGGAGTTAGGAAGAAATTCAGTTGGATCGAGAAAACGGTAAAAAAGTGGTAACAAATTACGAAAACGCCAAAAAGCTAAATTATAAGTTCAAAAAATAAAATAAATTTTTAAAAAATATTCGAAAGTAAGCTTTCAATAGAATTTTAATAAAATAATAAATTAAATTTATTTAGATACCAAAACAGAAATGCATTGTTAAAAAATGTTAGCCCAAATTCTAAATATGGGACCAAAACATTAAAGTGTCCCACAATTTCAAGAATCAAATTAATTGAAATGAAAAAACGTGTTTTTAAACATCTAGATAAACTGGATCAAGACAGAATATTAAGTATATTTTTAAAAATTTCTCAAGTAAAACAACAAGAGATAAAGTTCTAAAAATAGAGCAAGAGAAAACAATATTTCATATTTTTTAAGAATAAATGACAGCCACGAATATGTGCTACGTTTTTTCGGAATTTATTTAACATTGAACGTTCCATATTAAAAACATTATCAGGCTATATTTTAAAAGAAGTATATATTAGTGAAGGAAGAGGTGAAGATAGATTTACTGAGAAGAATAATGAAAAAAGGCAAAGTGTTGTTAATTTTATTTCAAAATTAAGAGCAAAGGAAAGTCATTACTCGAAATCGAAAAGTAAGAGGTTATATTTACCCAGTCATTTGAATATAACCAAACTACGAAATCTATATAATGACACTGTTGATGAAAATCTTAAAGCAAAGAGCTGGTTTTTTAATAATATTTTTAATACCAAATTTAGTTTAGGTTTCGAACTCCAGCTAGAGATACCTCTATATGCATGTTATACATGCTCCACATGGTGAATTTTCCGGATATCTCCAAGACAAATAAAAGAAATATAATTAGTTTTTGCAGTCATCTCTCATGTTATAGAGTGTTTGGGATAATTGAAAAACAGTTAAGAGAAATTTTAAATCCTGAAGAATTCGAAGAGGAGTATTCGAAACGTGGAAAAGCATTACGTCTTGGAGAAGATTGGGAAATTCATGATTTTAAATCTTTACCAAAATACTTGCAGCCTATTGAAGGAATAAGAGAAATGAAACGTATTTCTTTAAAAAAGAAAAAAAAAGTATAACTTTTTCAATGCAGTCAACATTCAGATTTTATGATTCTTCAGTAAATTAAGTTAGCCTTTTAAAAAGACTGAAAAAATTTTACCATATACATACTCCAGTAATATTACCTTACACTTTCCGAATTTCCGACGCTAAAAAAAAAGATGTTATTAACTTATTAATACAAAGATTTGGAGAAAACTGGCACAATGACGAAAAATTAAACTATCATACAATACCTTCAAAAATATTTGTTTATCCACAACAGAATCGGGAAAGTGGTTTTCAAATTTAATGTTTTTAATATAAAATATTTTTATAAAATTTACTTGTCTAGTACTTTCCTATTAAACATTTTCACACATTTTCTTTTATTAAATAATTTTTCAATTAATAATATAATTTAGTTTTACATTAATATTATTGTTAAATACTTTATCAAATCACTGTAGTTTTTATATCCAACTACTTTTTCATACTACTGTATTTTTTCTTATTGTTGCATAATATATTAGAAACAGTTAATTACTTTAAATTTGTACATATGTAGAAATTTTATATATTTAAGAAACATGTGTTGAATTAGAAAGTACAGTCAATATTATAATTTAAGGAAAGTAAAATGTAATAAATGTTAAATAAAAATTAACAGGTTATGGACCCAGGGCGTTTATAGAAAAAAAAAATTATTGAATTATTTTGGAAGGTTCTGGAATGCAAACACGTCCCTGAAAAATTTTTTTTTTGGAGTTTCATATATTGAATAAGAAATGAAATTAATTGTTTTTGAAGTTTCACATATTGGATAAGGATTAAATAATATTTTTTTAGAGTTTCATATTGGATAAGAATAAATATTGGATAAGAAGTAATATTTTTTGGAGTTTCATATATTGAATTAAAATTTAAATAATAATTTTTTGTAGCGAATGTATATTTATTTGAAATACTGAAGTAAATTTAAAGTAATAAATTATGAATAAACTAACTGGTACAAGTATGGAAAAACTAAATGGCGAAAACTATGAAACGTGGGAAGTGCAAAGGAAAATGTTTTAATTTGTAATGACCTGTGGGATTATACAGATGGCGTGATTAAAAGACCTGTGGATAAAGAGAATGCAGAAGATGCAGCAAAATCCGATGCAAAAGATCAGAAATCTCTGGAAAAGATAATTTTAAGTGTGAAAGACAGTTAACTTTATTATATTAAGAAATCAAACATGTCAAAAGAAGCTTGGATTACATTGGGAAATATATATAAATTTAAAGGAGAATTAAAGAAGTGTATGCTCTATAGAAGACTATTTTCGATGAAAAAGAAACCAAATGAAAGTATGCAAGAGCATATTAAAAATTTTCAAATAACAGTTGATCAAACAGAAGAGTTGAGTGATAAAATATCGATAAAATTTTTATCAGTTCTATTACTCAATACATTACCTAATGAGTACGAAAATTTTCGTATAGCCTTAGAAGTAAGAGATGAACTTCCAGATTTGCAAACTTTAAAAATAAACAACTTATGGAAGATGATAATCGCAGGACTGAGGATAACATTAAAAGTAATCTAGTAGAAAATGCTTTCTTTTTTATAAAGGCAAGGAAAAAACACATATTAAAAATGCAAATAAGTTTCTAATAATTAAGAAAGATTTGATCAAAAACAGAAAAACAAATTTGAAGGCACGTGTTACATATGTAATAAAAAGGGTCATAAGGTTTATGAGTGCAGATATAGAAAAAATAATATAAGAAAAATTAATGAGAATGCAATGTTGTGCACAAGTTATCAAGTTGTATCAAATAAAAATTTATAGGATGTGCAGTGTGGTCAGTGGCGCCTCATATATGTGCAGCAACAAAAATATGTTTATTGAATGGAGTAATGAAAATAATTTTTGGATTGAGATTGTAAACAGAGATACAATTAGTTCGAATGGATGTGGTACAGTATTTTTAAAATTAACAACATATGGTAGCAATATTGATAACATTTTATTAATAAAGTAATTTATGCTCGAAAACTAAATCTAATTTATTATCAGTGTCTACAGTAGTAGAAAATGGATATAAAGTTAATTTTGGAAAATATTTTGCTCGTATAGAAAAAACGGAGTGCAAATTTTAAAAGCATATAAAGAAGATAAATTATATATTATTACAAATTACTCGGATGTGTCACTATATTCAAATCAACAAAAATGAGACATAAAAAAATGGTACCAAAGATTAGGTCATTTAAACTTCAATGATTTACGGAAGATGAATAATAAAGTATTAGTTCAAGGACTTACTTCAAAATTTCAAAATAATGAAATAACATATTTAATTTGTGGCAAAGGAAAGATAAATCAACAACCTTACCAAAAAGCAACGAACCAAGAAAGGCAGTTGTTAGGAACTGTACACTTTGACATTTGTAGACCTTTTTCAGTGAAGTCGTTGGGTGGAGCCAGGCATTTCGTAACATTGATAGATAAAAAATCACATATCTGGATGATAAGTTAAATTTTTAAAATTCAGAAGCGAAGTATTCGACGCTTTCAGGCAATTTAAAATATACGCAGAGTGTGAAACCGGCAAGAAAATCAAAAGGTTAAGAATAGATAACGCTAAAGAGTATTTATCAAATGAATTCAAAATCTATTTGGAAAAACAAGGGATTACGCACCAACTTTCGATACCATATACACCGCAACAAAACGGCATTTCCGAAAGCTTCAATCGAACCTTGTTTGAAATGAACCAGTGCAGGTTGATGGAAAGCAGTTTACCAAAGAGTCTATGGGGTGAGGCAGTGGTAGCCCTGGCAAAATAAATGTCATGACAGAAAAGAAAAATAATTACAAAACATATTAAATGAAACTCTCCAAAAGAGAAAAACAAATTTAAATAAAAAACTGTAAAACAAAATGTAGAATAGAATAAAATTTGTAACTTTATAAGAATTAATATAATAAAAATTACTGAGCAGTCTTGTCCATATTGTCAAATAACAAGGTATTGATATTACTTAAATTTAAATATAAAAGCAATTAAAGTGTAATAAAACGAAGTTAAGTTAAATAATAAAAAATATAATATAAAGTATATGTTTTATTTGAAAAAAATATAATAAATATTAAATTAAACATTTCTATGTGATTGTGATAAAGAAGCTTGTCCAGAGTTAGTTGAGCTTTACCAGAAAATTCTGCAAGCATTCATAGCGCACTTTGATAATCTAATTTCCTGAAGAATAAAAAAATAAAACCTATACTACATTGAATAAAAAATAAAACCTATATTACATTGGTGACCCCGAAACGTTGTGAAAAATAAATCAATTTGTAAATAAAAATCCATTAAAATACCAAGAATAAAGGTTATATACCGTAATCCGGAATACACATGGTTTTACAGGAAACCACATGGCACATCATCTATAATCAAAAATGTACAGAAATTTTAAATAAGTACCGAAAACATGTACCGAAATCAAATACAACAATAGCAGTGTTAAAATTATGCATGTAAATTAAATACAACAGCAGTTTTGAATTACACAACAAAAATTACAGCAAAAAAATACAAAATCTTCAAACACAATAGCAGTTACAACAGCAACATCAGCAGCAGCTTCAACAACAGTATCAACAGAAATTGTCAGCAATAAATATTCAACATAAAACAACACATACAAACACAACAGTATCAACAGAAATTGTCAGCAATAAATATTCAACATAAAACAACACATACAAACACAACAGTATCAACAGAAATGGTCAACAATTATAAACATTCAACATAAAATTAAACAGAAAGTAAGAGTAAAATTGGTTTAAATTACAACTACAAAAATTAGAACTTATAATTAGAACACAATTTATAATATAAAAGTAATGTTAAAATACATTTATCAGTTTGAATTTTATTTCATAAGCAAAACAAAAATAATTTAAAGTTAAAATAATAGGATTAGGACAAATAATTAGTTGCTACAAAGCATATGTATAATAGGTATACATGTAGGAATTTAGCTCGCTGGTCACTCTAGTCTTGCCATTCTGATTAAACAGATATCGTAAACAGATGACATGCACATTTGAATTGAATGAATAAAAAAAAGAGCACTCTTGCTATAACTGTCGACGAATAGAGTAATAATTACATTTTGCCTGTAGAAAAAAAAACCTTTTTAATATTACGATTTACTGTAATTAAGATTAAAGTTAAAATAAAAATTGAAGTAATTATTGTTAAAAGATCTAGTTTGGAAAAAATTATATATCTAACAGAATTTAAACATAAAATAAAAATTGTAACATTTATTGGAATAAAACTTCAATCTTAAAATATTGAAAGAAAGACCTTGGATTTAATTTTTATTAAACAAATACACCTACAATTGGGGCTCAACCAGAAGCACATGTGGAATTAACCTATAATTCAGAAGTTGAGGAATTTGATTTGAAAATCAGAAGTTTGGAAATTCCGATTACACAGAAATTAGGTAAAGTAAGCATAATCTTAAAATTTTAATTTTAGAAATGGCAAGAAGGAGAAATAAAAATAGCACACATATTAGAGAAAATGAAGTTGATTTTAACCAAATTTTTGAACGAGATAGAGACACAGAAATTACAGCATTAAAAGAAGAACTAAAACAAAATCAAAGAAGTAATATCACATTTAGCGATTTTCAGGCTGTTGTTCCAGAATTTAGCGGAAATGATGAGTATGATGTGAGAATGTGGATTTCTAACGTAGAGGAAATGGCTAGAAGTTTGAAAATCAAAACTGTAGAATTAAATATTTTTGCGAAAAAACTGCTAACGGGAACAGCCAAAAGGGCTATTCGAGCTGAACCATTATTGACGACATGGAATCAGTTAAAACAGTTTTTAATTGAGGAGTTTGATGAAATTATTAATTCAGCGGGTCTACATAGAAAATTAAACAATACCAAGCAAGAGAAAAATGAAAGTGTGCAGGAGTACATATTGAAAATTCGCGAAATTGCAGTAAGAGGCAGAATGAATGATGAACCTGCTTTAGTGAAATATATTATCAATGGTATTAACGATTCACCAAGTAATAAGTCCATCTTATACGGCGCAACAACAATTAAAACTTTAAAAGAGAAATTAGTAGCATACAATCAATATAAAGAAAGTTTATTAACAAATTTTAAGAATTTTAGTGAACAAAATAGATTTAAAGTAATAAATAGAAATTCAAGTACACCACCATACAAAAGTAAAAAAATTAAGTGCTATAAATGTGACGAATTGGGTCACAAAAGTTCAAACTGTCCTGAAAAAGAAATTATATGTTATAAGTGCAGAAATTTTGGCCACACTTCAAAAAATTGTCCCACACAAGATGGGTCATGCTCACTAGTAAATAAAAATTGTGAATCCGGTAAAATTATTAAAATGGATGGAAAAAATATATTTGCCATTATTGACACAGGTAGCGATTTTAATAAGAGCAGATGAATAAGTAAAACTAGGCGCACCAGATTTGATATTTCCAGGTCTATGTTCTAAAACGAATTCGTAATCTTGAAGAAGAAGTGCTCATCCTAAGATTCTTGGAATTAAGTTCTTTTTTTGCATTGTACCGCACAATCTGTGACAATTTTGAATTTTATGCCCAACAAGTAGACGCGCATTCTTTTTAATTCTGATATAATCGGGAGGACCTCTAACTCGTAGCTATGATAATTTTCTTCAGTGGGTGATGTTTTTTTGCTGAAATAATAAACTGGATGGAAATTATTATCTCCAGCTAATTTTTTTTTTTTTTACTTTATTTTATTAAACAAAATCAAAACAAGTCGTTAAGTCCAAATTTGTTATTAAGAGATTGGATAGAAATACTATTATTTAAAATATCAAAAGTAAAGCATGATGACAATAGTTGTCTACGTAAAGATAAAGAAAGCAAGTTTAATGAATTAAGTCTTGTAGTGTAACTAGGTAGATTAGCAAAATCAAAAGGGTTATATTGATTCCTTAATGCAAATAAAAGAAATTGCTTTTGAACTGATTCGATTCTATTGGAATGAACTGCAAAGGCTGGATCCCACACAATGTTACCGTATTCTAAGATAGATCGAACTAGGGAACAATAAAGAGATTCAGTCACAGCTAAGTTGCTAAATTCTTTAGCTCTTCTCTTAATGAAACCTAACATTTATTAGCCTTTGAAACTATTAGATCATAGTGAAGATTATAATTAAGTTTATTATCGAGAAGAATTCCTAAATCAGTAATGCTAAAAACCCTTTCAAGAGTTACATTATCTATTTTGTAGTCATATATTAGAGAAGACCGTTTACGTGTAAAGCTTATAACCTTGCATTTCTGTATGTTGAGTTCTAATTTATTTGACGTGCACCAAGCTTGTAACACTGATAAGCTTGATTGAAGTTTAGCTGCATCAGAATTATCTTTAACCACTTGATATATTTTTAGGTCATCAGGAAACGAAATGTGAGGTATATTGCTTAGATATTCCGAAAGATCTGAAATAAAAACATTAAACGGGCCTAAATGGCTGCCTTGCGGTACACCGGAAGTGACCCCGATGGTGTTGGATAATACACCATGAAATTTAACATTTTGAGTTCTTTCTATAAGATAAGAATTAAGCCACTCAAGAAATGAACCCGCAATGCCAAAAGTTGATAGTTTGTTTAGCAAAGTGAAGTGATCTACACGATCGAAAGCTTTGCTAAAATCAGTGTAAATTGCATCAACTTGGTATCCTTTCTCCATTTGATTCAAGATTTTAGATGTATAAACCATAAGGTTCGTTGTACTGGAACGACCTTTTCTGAAACCATGTTGTTGTTCATTTAGTTTTGCATTTATGATAGGGGTAATTCTATCAACGACAATTTTTTCAAATAATTTAGGTATAGTCGAAAGGATTGCTATACCTCGATAATTTTTCACCGATGCTCTATCCCCTTTTTTAAAAATAGGGATTAAGTGGGAGGATTTCCACTTTTGTGGGAAAATCCTAATTGAAAGTGACTTATTGAAAATAAAATGAAGAGGGAAGATTAGGCTGTGAGAGCAATTATGTAAAAAGATTGGATGAATTAAGTCCGAACCAGCACTCTTTTTTATATCAAGGCTCAAAATTGCTTCAAGAATTTCATTTTCAGAAAGATACACCTCTGTAAATAGCAAATTTGAGCTATTAGATAAGGAATTAGTCGATGTGGTAACTGGTGCTGTTGGGCGATAAACTTGTTGAAAATGATCAGAAAAGAAGTTGCAAATTTCTTTTGGGCAATCAGAAACCACATTGTCTTTTGATATCATTGAATTGGGATACCCAAATAATTTCCGTTTAGTGTTAATAAAATCAAAAAATGTTTTAGGATCAGTAACAAGTTTGTTGCCAATATCCGTGACATAGTTTTCATATGCTGCATTGGCTTTTTGTTTAAATTCAATTGCAAGTTGCTTATACATATTCAATAAGTCGTCGCATGGTGCTTGATGATGTTTAAGTTTTTTGTATATTTTATTGCGCCGATTTCTCAAGTTCCTAAGATCTGTATCTAACCATGGTTCTGTTGTTTTATGCTTTTTGCGAATTTTAGGAACAAAGGCATCAATAATTTGAAACAGGTTTGAGTAAAAGATAGAGATTAGTAAATTGATATCCTATTGAACTAACAGTTCGTCCCATGTGATTAATGACAAAGCATAATTAATACTTTGATAGTCAGCATTAAAAAAATCGTAAACAATTTCATTATTGCAAGATTTGGCCAAGAGTGGGATAGAAGTGGAGAACTCGAAAATGAGTGCGTTATGATGAGCAGAGTTGGTTAAGAGATTATCAACACCATCAGCGAGTTTAACCGACACTCTATCATATGCATTTGAAAATGCAAGATCTAACCACTTATTATTACTATTAGGATAACTGATAATTTGTTGGAAATCGTTACCGTAGAACTCGCTAATAAGACCGAAGTCAATTTCGTCATGAAAGTTAACCGGTAATAACAAATTATCAGTGTCGTCAACGATAAAAGAAATAGAAGGACGATTAAAATCGCCAAACACAAAAATTGAGTCATCCTCATGCATTTCTGAAATAATATTGTGATATACACTATAAAAATCAGAATATGAGGAATTGTCAGAGTTCGGAGGGAAATAAACAATACCTAGGTATAAATTATTTGTACCTAATTTTATTTTAACAAATTGGTGATCGAAGGATTGATCTGTACCAGTGATTAATGGTGCACTAGATAAGTTATTCTTTACAGCAAGTAGAACACCACCTCCTCGCGAACCATTTGCAGATAGATAATCACGATCCTTTCTGTAAATGGACCAATTACCATCAAGAATTTCCTCGTTTGTAAACGAGTCGTTGAGCCATGTTTCAGTTATAACTAATACATTGAAATTACACGACTTGGCATCAACAAAAAGCTTCTTGAGCTTGCCTCTCATATCACTACAATTGTGGTAAAACATTTTAATGTTGTTTATATTGTTGAAAGTTTGAGAGGTTTTTTTTAGAGTAAATAACGTTAGATAAAGAGATGAGATTTGAAGTTTGGTTGAAACTTGAGTAATTACTTAGAGTTTGGACGAAAAAACTTGTTATAACTCTCACGTGATTGATTCAAATAATTGTAGTAGTTGCTATTGCAATGACTACGATAAGCCTTAAGATCCTCTTCGACCTCTTTAACAGAGAAGCCTATATTTTTGTGATATCTGAGATAAAGATCATATAAATCTTTATAATTAGATGGCAGGCCCTCATTGTGAATGAGAACTGATAGGTGAGTCCTAGTTTTACCTTCTATAACGGTGTTATACGAATCATTATGTAAATAGGCTAGGAAAAGTCTAACGTTATAGATAATCCTCTCATCTCTGAATCTTGACAGAGCATATTTGCAATCTTCTGTTAGAGATTGCTTTGTCATTCTAACGATTGGAGAAACAAGCGGATCTTGTAAAACTAGTTTATTATTATTATTAATATTTTTGTTATTATTATTAATATTAATATTAGGAATGTTATTATTTTGATTATTATTATTATTATTATTGTCGTTACTAATTATTATTATTATTATTATTATAATTATTATCATTATTATCGTTATAATTATTATTATTATTATTGTCATTACTAACATTTTTATTATTATTATCGTTAAAATTATTATTATTATTATTATTGTTATTATTATTATTATTATTAATATTATTATTATTATTATTATTATTATTAATATTATTATTATTATTTTTATTTTTATTATTATTTTTATTATTATTTTGTTATTATTTTTATTTTGATTATTTTTAATTCGATTATTATTATTATTATTGTTACTTTTAAATTTGTTATTGATATTACTATTAACTTTATTATTATTTATATTATAGTTACTGGTAACCGGTCTTAAAGTATCTCCTTGGATGAAGTTAGAGTACTTTTTGCTATTGGTAGATAATGAACTCTGAATTGGAAATTTATTTTTAGCTTTATTACTAAAAGGAACAGCGAAAGGATTAAGAAGAAGTGTTTTAGAATGCGTGTTATTATTGTTTGTGTTAATGTTTTTACTTGTATTAGTATGTGAAAAAGATTTTGATGTATTACTACTAGAATTAGACTCTTCTTTAAAAAGCTTTGTTATAGTACATTTTTTCCATCGTTTGTAATTTATTATTTCACAAACTTTGGATTGAGGTAACATAACTTTAAAAGATTTATATTTCGGTTTAAATCTAAGATTCTTAGGAGTAATATTAACTATTATTACAGTATTTAAATTAAACTTATTTTTTAAAAACTTACTGAGATAATTAGAAGATGTGTAAGCTGCAAATTTAGTAAAGTACAGTGACTGGAGATCCGAATCCGGTTTAGACTCTTCATTAGCTGACGTCTGCCTACGATCTGCAGTAATTTCTTTTTCATTTGGAAGTAAAAATTGAACCTTCTTAGTTGGCAATTTAGAAGCATTTGAAGAACATTTTTTAATTGAAGAAGGATTAGTTACAGATGGTAATTGATCCAAAGTATCAGAGCTCAAAGATGTCGAAGTAGATGCGGAAATTTGTGGAACTTTTATTGTTGATAGAGTCAGTTTAGGTGAAGATAAATTGGTATTATCAGCACTACACTGAAGTAATTCATTATATAAAGAATTGTTTACGAAGCTTGATTTTGAAGCAGTTTCAGGAATATCTTGGTTCGAAAACGTGGCAGGTGAATCTTGAATTGAATCAGCAGATGAGATAGTTTCAGAACAAAAGCCAGCATGAGTTACATTTTTTGAATTGTAGTTTATTGGTTTAAAAATAAACGTATTCAGATCTGCACTATAGTTGAAAGGTTCATCAGTCTGTGTCCAAATATCTTTTGAGTTGCGACTTAGATACATTTGGTTGTATCTAAATGTATCAAAAGATGTATCAAGACTAGCATCTAGTTTCAAACCCATATTCGAAATTTCTTTTCTTAATGAACCTATCTGCTCATTAAATTTCTCTGCAACGTCAGTAGTAGTGTCGATTAATTTTGAATTAAACAGTTTTTGCAGTTGTGAATTAATAGAAGATTTTAACTCATTAGTTAATGATTTGATAGATTCATTAGTAGAATTTAATGCCGAGATAAACTCATCTTTATTGAGCACTGCATTCTGCTTCAAATGATCATTCTGCTTTAGTGACGTTCTGCTCAAGGTGGTATTGAGGGCTTCATAATCTATAGCCATTTCATTAAATGACTCGGAGTTGCATTTTATTGTGTCGTTACATCTTGCTGCAAGTCCTGTGTACTCATCTTTAATGTTATTGAACGAAGATTTGACTTCATCCAATATCATATTAATGCTGGAATGATAATCCAAGCATTCGTCACATACAAAGTATTGAGCCAGGAATGCAGAATACCACACTCTAGGAGCCTTTAAACAAACTCCGTGGAAACGCCTCTTACAAAAACTCCTGCATGTAACAGTTTCGGTTTTTGCGTCATAAACTGTGCAGCTTGAACTATTGCATTTAACCGAATTCATTTTTGATTAACAATTAAAAAAAAACAATTTAAAAAGAGTTCAAAGTTTTTAGCAAAAGTAATAGCAGAATAAACAAACATTTTGCAGCAAAACGGTCCAATAACCCCACTTTGACACATCTGTGTGGAGTTCTGTTTCAGCTTCTTGATGGTATAGTGCTAATACTGGTTTTGTCGATAAAATTGTTTTCAGTTCCTTAAATGCGATTTTTTGTTTTTCGCCAAATATAAATTTGGTTTCCTTTTTTAGCAGATCTGTTAGAGGTCTTGCTATTTTTGAGTACCACGGCACGAATTTTCTGAAAAATCCTGTCAGACCTAAAAAGCTCTGTACCTGTTTCACAGTTGTTGGTTCAGGAAACTTTGTTACCGCTATTGTCTTAATTTCGGCTGGGCGAACAGTGCCGATTGAAATTTCAAATCCGAGATAAATAATACTTCGACAAATGAATTGACATTTTTTCCATTTAAATTTTAAATTATACCTTTCTGCCAGTTTAAATACTTCATTTAATCTTTGTAAAGCTTCATTTTCATCCTTCGCTAAGACTACAATGTCGTCCATATAAATTAAAATTATCTCCTTGTCGAGTAGTGGTTGAAAAATTACATTGATATATCTCTGGAAAATAGTCGGTGACGTACATAAACCAAAAGGTGCTTTACAAAACTCATATTGCCCATTTGGTGTGGAAAAAGATGTGAATTTTTGGCTTTTTTTAACGACATCCACATGAAAAAATCCATTTTCTAAGTCGAGCGTCGAAAATATTTTATCTTTACTCAGCGCATCAATTTGATCTGCGATTAGTGGTAGCGGATATCTATCCCTTATAATTTGTTTGTTTAATTGGCGATAATCTATACATAGCCGTTTGATACCATCTTATTTATTGGCTAATACAATTGGACTAGCAAAATCAGAGGTGCTTGGTTTTATTATTTCAGCTTTCAGCTATTCATCTATTTGCTATTTTACAATGTTCTTTTCTAGTGGTGCGAGTTTTCTAGAATTTTGTTTAATTGGTGTTTCGTTTTTTAAAATTATTTTTAATTTGACATTTGTAGATTTTTCATTACGCGGAGTGTAATTAGCTATCATGTTATTAATCTCGGCTTCATAACTTTTGTTTCCAATATTCAATTCGTCGGATGTAACATTATAAGACTCCATAGTTGAGATTTTATTTAGTTTTTTCACAAAAATAACATCGTTTGTAAGTTTAATATCAGTGTTTTTTAAAACATCTCTACCAATTAGCATGGGTACAACAACATGTACTGTAGTTTTGTATTCTTCATCATCGATTTCTATATTGCCTTCAAATGCACCTAATGTGCAGACCGCGTCACTTGAAAGACCTTGTATTTTCATCGTTGTAGAGATCAAATCTGGTGCGCCTAGTTTTACTTATTCATCTGCTCTTATTAAAGTAAAATCGCTACCTGTGTCAATAATGGCAAATATATTTTTTCCATCCATTTTAATAATTTTACCGGATTCACAATTTTTATTTACTAGTGAGCATGACCCATCTTGTGTGGGACAATTTTTTGAAGTGTGGCCAAAATTTCTGCACTTATAACATATAATTTCTTTTTCAGGACAGTTTGAACTTTTGTGACCCAATTCGTCACATTTATAGCACTTAATTTTTTTACTTTTGTATGGTGGTGTACTTGAATTTCTATTTATTACTTTAAATCTATTTTGTTCACTAAAATTCTTAAAATTTGTTAATAAACTTTCTTTATATTGATTGTATGCTACTAATTTCTCTTTTAAAGTTTTAATTGTTGTTGCGCCGTATAAGATGGACTTATTACTTGGTGAATCGTTAATACCATTGATAATATATTTCACTAAAGCAGGTTCATCATTCATTCTGCCTCTTACTGCAATTTCGCGAATTTTCAATATGTACTCCTGCACACTTTCATTTTTCTCTTGCTTGGTATTGTTTAATTTTCTATGTAGACCCGCTGAATTAATAATTTCATCAAACTCCTCAATTAAAAACTGTTTTAACTGATTCCATGTCGTCAATAATGGTTCAGCTCGAATAGCCCTTTTGGCTGTTCCCGTTAGCAGTTTTTTCGCAAAAATATTTAATTCTACAGTTTTGATTTTCAAACTTCTAGCCATTTCCTCTACGTTAGAAATCCACATTCTCACATCATACTCATCATTTCCGCTAAATTCTGGAACAACAGCCTGAAAATCGCTAAATGTGATATTACTTCTTTGATTTTGTTTTAGTTCTTCTTTTAATGCTGTAATTTCTGTGTCTCTATCTCGTTCAAAAATTTGGTTAAAATCAACTTCATTTTCTCTAATATGTGTGCTATTTTTATTTCTCCTTCTTGCCATTTCTAAAATTAAAATTTTAAGATTATGCTTACTTTACCTAATTTCTGTGTAATCGGAATTTCCAAACTTCTGATTTTCAAATCAAATTCCTCAACTTCTGAATTATAGGTTAATTCCACATGTGCTTCTGGTTGAGCCCCAATTGTAGGTGTATTTGTTTAATAAAAATTAAATCCAAGGTCTTTCTTTCAATATTTTAAGATTGAAGTTTTATTCCAATAAATGTTACAATTTTTATTTTATGTTTAAATTCTGTTAGATATATAATTTTTTCCAAACTAGATCTTTTAACAATAATTACTTCAATTTTTATTTTAACTTTAATCTTAATTACAGTAAATCGTAATATTAAAAAGGTTTTTTTTTCTACAGGCAAAATGTAATTATTACTCTATTCGTCGACAGTTATAGCAAGAGTGCTCTTTTTTTTATTCATTCAATTCAAATGTGCATGTCATCTGTTTACGATATCTGTTTAATCAGAATGGCAAGACTAGAGTGACCAGCGAGCTAAATTCCTACATGTATACCTATTATACATATGCTTTGTAGCAACTAATTATTTGTCCTAATCCTATTATTTTAACTTTAAATTATTTTTGTTTTGCTTATGAAATAAAATTCAAACTGATAAATGTATTTTAACATTACTTTTATATTATAAATTGTGTTCTAATTATAAGTTCTAATTTTTGTAGTTGTAATTTAAACCAATTTTACTCTTACTTTCTGTTTAATTTTATGTTGAATGTTTATAATTGTTGACCATTTCTGTTGATACTGTTGTGTTTGTATGTGTTGTTTTATGTTGAATATTTATTGCTGACAATTTCTGTTGATACTGTTGTGTTTGTATGTGTTGTTTTATGTTGAATATTTATTGCTGACAATTTCTGTTGATACTGTTGTTGAAGCTGCTGCTGATGTTGCTGTTGTAACTGCTATTGTGTTTGAAGATTTTGTATTTTTTTGCTGTAATTTTTGTTGTGTAATTCAAAACTGCTGTTGTATTTAATTTACATGCATAATTTTAACACTGCTATTGTTGTATTTGATTTCGGTACATGTTTTCGGTACTTATTTAAAATTTCTGTACATTTTTGATTATAGATGATGTGCCATGTGGTTTCCTGTAAAACCATGTGTATTCCGGATTACGGTATATAACCTTTATTCTTGGTATTTTAATGGATTTTTATTTACAAATTGATTTATTTTTCACAACGTTTCGGGGTCACCAATGTAATATAGGTTTTATTTTTTATTCAATGTAGTATAGGTTTTATTTTTTTATTCTTCAGGAAATTAGATTATCAAAGTGCGCTATGAATGCTTGCAGAATTTTCTGGTAAAGCTCAACTAACTCTGGACAAGCTTCTTTATCACAATCACATAGAAATGTTTAATTTAATATTTATTATATTTTTTTCAAATAAAACATATACTTTATATTATATTTTTTATTATTTAACTTAACTTCGTTTTATTACACTTTAATTGCTTTTATATTTAAATTTAAGTAATATCAATACCTTGTTATTTGACAATATGGACAAGACTGCTCAGTAATTTTTATTATATTAATTCTTATAAAGTTACAAATTTTATTCTATTCTACATTTTGTTTTACAGTTTTTTATTTAAATTTGTTTTTCTCTTTTGGAGAGTTTCATTTAATATGTTTTGTAATTATTTTTCTTTTCTGTCATGACATTTATTTTGCCAGGGCTACCACTGCCTCACCCCATAGACTCTTTGGTAAACTGCTTTCCATCAACCTGCACTGGTTCATTTCAAACAAGGTTCGATTGAAGCTTTCGGAAATGCCGTTTTGTTGCGGTGTATATGGTATCGAAAGTTGGTGCGTAATCCCTTGTTTTTCCAAATAGATTTTGAATTCATTTGATAAATACTCTTTAGCGTTATCTATTCTTAACCTTTTGATTTTCTTGCCGGTTTCACACTCTGCGTATATTTTAAATTGCCTGAAAGCGTCGAATACTTCGCTTCTGAATTTTAAAAATTTAACTTATCATCCAGATATGTGATTTTTTATCTATCAATGTTACGAAATGCCTGGCTCCACCCAACGACTTCACTGAAAAAGGTCCACAAATGTCAAAGTGTACAGTTCCTAACAACTGCCTTTCTTGGTTCGTTGCTTTTTGGTAAGGTTGTTGATTTATCTTTCCTTTGCCACAAATTAAATATGTTATTTCATTATTTTGAAATTTTGAAGTAAGTCCTTGAACTAATACTTTATTATTCATCTTCCGTAAATCATTGAAGTTTAAATGACCTAATCTTTGGTACCATTTTTTTATGTCTCATTTTTGTTGATTTGAATATAGTGACACATCCGAGTAATTTGTAATAATATATAATTTATCTTCTTTATATGCTTTTAAAATTTGCACTCCGTTTTTTCTATACGAGCAAAATATTTTCCAAAATTAACTTTATATCCATTTTCTACTACTGTAGACACTGATAATAAATTAGATTTAGTTTTCGAGCATAAATTACTTTATTAATAAAATGTTATCAATATTGCTACCATATGTTGTTAATTTTAAAAATACTGTACCACATCCATTCGAACTAATTGTATCTCTGTTTACAATCTCAATCCAAAAATTATTTTCATTACTCCATTCAATAAACATATTTTTGTTGCTGCACATATATGAGGCGCCACTGACCACACTGCACATCCTATAAATTTTTATTTGATACAACTTGATAACTTGTGCACAACATTGCATTCTCATTAATTTTTCTTATATTATTTTTTCTATATCTGCACTCATAAACCTTATGACCCTTTTTATTACATATGTAACACGTGCCTTCAAATTTGTTTTTCTGTTTTTGATCAAATCTTTCTTAATTATTAGAAACTTATTTGCATTTTTAATATGTGTTTTTTCCTTGCCTTTATAAAAAAGAAAGCATTTTCTACTAGATTACTTTTAATGTTATCCTCAGTCCTGCGATTATCATCTTCCATAAGTTGTTTATTTTTAAAGTTTGCAAATCTGGAAGTTCATCTCTTACTTCTAAGGCTATACGAAAATTTTCGTACTCATTAGGTAATGTATTGAGTAATAGAACTGATAAAAATTTTATCGATATTTTATCACTCAACTCTTCTGTTTGATCAACTGTTATTTGAAAATTTTTAATATGCTCTTGCATACTTTCATTTGGTTTCTTTTTCATCGAAAATAGTCTTCTATAGAGCATACACTTCTTTAATTCTCCTTTAAATTTATATATATTTCCCAATGTAATCCAAGCTTCTTTTGACATGTTTGATTTCTTAATATAATAAAGTTAACTGTCTTTCACACTTAAAATTATCTTTTCCAGAGATTTCTGATCTTTTGCATCGGATTTTGCTGCATCTTCTGCATTCTCTTTATCCACAGGTCTTTTAATCACGCCATCTGTATAATCCCACAGGTCATTACAAATTAAAACATTTTCCTTTGCACTTCCCACGTTTCATAGTTTTCGCCATTTAGTTTTTCCATACTTGTACCAGTTAGTTTATTCATAATTTATTACTTTAAATTTACTTCAGTATTTCAAATAAATATACATTCGCTACAAAAAATTATTATTTAAATTTTAATTCAATATATGAAACTCCAAAAAATATTACTTCTTATCCAATATTTATTCTTATCCAATATGAAACTCTAAAAAAATATTATTTAATCCTTATCCAATATGTGAAACTTCAAAAACAATTAATTTCATTTCTTATTCAATATATGAAACTCCAAAAAAAAAATTTTTCAGGGACGTGTTTGCATTCCAGAACCTTCCAAAATAATTCAATAATTTTTTTTTTCTATAAACGCCCTGGGTCCATAACCTGTTAATTTTTATTTAACATTTATTACATTTTACTTTCCTTAAATTATAATATTGACTGTACTTTCTAATTCAACACATGTTTCTTAAATATATAAAATTTCTACATATGTACAAATTTAAAGTAATTAACTGTTTCTAATATATTATGCAACAATAAGAAAAAATACAGTAGTATGAAAAAGTAGTTGGATATAAAAACTACAGTGATTTGATAAAGTATTTAACAATAATATTAATGTAAAACTAAATTATATTATTAATTGAAAAATTATTTAATAAAAGAAAATGTGTGAAAATGTTTAATAGGAAAGTACTAGACAAGTAAATTTTATAAAAATATTTTATATTAAAAACATTAAATTTGAAAACCACTTTCCCGATTCTGTTGTGGATAAACAAATATTTTTGAAGGTATTGTATGATAGTTTAATTTTTCGTCATTGTGCCAGTTTTCTCCAAATCTTTGTATTAATAAGTTAATAACATCTTTTTTTTTAGCGTCGGAAATTCGGAAAGTGTAAGGTAATATTACTGGAGTATGTATATGGTAAAATTTTTTCAGTCTTTTTAAAAGGCTAACTTAATTTACTGAAGAATCATAAAATCTGAATGTTGACTGCATTGAAAAAGTTATACTTTTTTTTTCTTTTTTAAAGAAATACGTTTCATTTCTCTTATTCCTTCAATAGGCTGCAAGTATTTTGGTAAAGATTTAAAATCATGAATTTCCCAATCTTCTCCAAGACGTAATGCTTTTCCACGTTTCGAATACTCCTCTTCGAATTCTTCAGGATTTAAAATTTCTCTTAACTGTTTTTCAATTATCCCAAACACTCTATAACATGAGAGATGACTGCAAAAACTAATTATATTTCTTTTATTTGTCTTGGAGATATCCGGAAAATTCACCATGTGGAGCATGTATAACATGCATATAGAGGTATCTCTAGCTGGAGTTCGAAACCTAAACTAAATTTGGTATTAAAAATATTATTAAAAAACCAGCTCTTTGCTTTAAGATTTTCATCAACAGTGTCATTATATAGATTTCGTAGTTTGGTTATATTCAAATGACTGGGTAAATATAACCTCTTACTTTTCGATTTCGAGTAATGACTTTCCTTTGCTCTTAATTTTGAAATAAAATTAACAACACTTTGCCTTTTTTCATTATTCTTCTCAGTAAATCTATCTTCACCTCTTCCTTCACTAATATATACTTCTTTTAAAATATAGCCTGATAATGTTTTTAATATGGAACGTTCAATGTTAAATAAATTCCGAAAAAACGTAGCACATATTCGTGGCTGTCATTTATTCTTAAAAAATATGAAATATTGTTTTCTCTTGCTCTATTTTTAGAACTTTATCTCTTGTTGTTTTACTTGAGAAATTTTTAAAAATATACTTAATATTCTGTCTTGATCCAGTTTATCTAGATGTTTAAAAACACGTTTTTTCATTTCAATTAATTTGATTCTTGAAATTGTGGGACACTTTAATGTTTTGGTCCCATATTTAGAATTTGGGCTAACATTTTTTAACAATGCATTTCTGTTTTGGTATCTAAATAAATTTAATTTATTATTTTATTAAAATTCTATTGAAAGCTTACTTTCGAATATTTTTTAAAAATTTATTTTATTTTTTGAACTTATAATTTAGCTTTTTGGCGTTTTCGTAATTTGTTACCACTTTTTTACCGTTTTCTCGATCCAACTGAATTTCTTCCTAACTCCATTATAGTAACTTAAAATTTTAATTGAAAAAATTTTGTAAAGAAATACGGGATTTTAATTTTAATCACAAATTAATGTCAAATAAACTATTCAACTTTTATTTCCACGACTCGATCTATAATGACAAGCTTGGAAGATTATGTTACAAAAAAAAATTTACAACAGTAATTTTTTCTGAAAAACTTTCAAAACACATCAGTTTTTATATACAGTTATGTTTCAAAACATACTTTGTCCTCTACTAATTGATAAAAATTTTTTTTTTGCTTTGTTTTTACCGAAAAAGTAAAGAAAAATTGTGTGTTATGAACAAACGACGTAGTCGACAATGCTCGTTTTGGCGCAAACGTACTCCTTAATGCGCTGTTTAATATAAGGATAGAGTTCATTTTGAATTGCAAAATGATTAAAAAGATCGAGTTTCTAATAATAATATGACTATATAATAATCTAACGATAATATGAGTTAAATGGTCTTGCATTACATTTTTTTATTTTAGTTTTTTTAAATTATTTATTTGAGCTATTTTTATAAATTCTGATCTTATTTTGTTTTCTTTATTAACAGATGGTATTGTTTGTCTATGAATATTAAAAAATATAAAACTAAAATCGAAATTACAAAAAATATTAAGCAGACAATTGAACAAATCACACCGTCAATTGAAAAACACACACCGGGACCCGCATTTACTGCTAGTTCTAGTGGTTTCTTTCTATTATTCCATCGAAATATAGAGTTTGTGCATTTTTATGCCTTTCTAATTCTGCCTTATGTTTAATTGCATAGTTTTTTATTTCTTGCACCACAGTGGAAATGTTTAACTCTCTATGTAAATCGCTATTTCGCACATACCAGGGAGCATTAACCATGTTTCTTAAAACTCTATTTTGGAATGTTTAAACTCGCTGTAAATGGATCTGTTTGGCACAACCCCAAAGTTGTATACCATACAACCAAACTGGTTTAATTATTTGGTTATATGATAGTATTTTATACCGAATTGGTATCTTAGAACTTCGACTCACAAGCCGATAAATTTCTCCATATTTTAAATCTCATTCCATTTTTTTCTTTTTTATATGTTCATTCCACCTTAACTTGACGTCTAATGTCATAGCCAGATAATTCTATAAAATGAACATGCACAGATTTCAACTCATTCAATTTAATTTTTCATTTCTTGGTCCAATTGTATAATTTACCATTTGCTTTCTGTAGTTTTTCTGTAGCCTCGTCAATAACCTATTGCCATAATTGCAGTATCGTATAATAATCCATCGTGCCATACTTTATCAAAAGCCTTGGCGCCGTCAAGGAAAATTGTAAAGGTAATCTTCATTTCTTCAAGAGTCCCTTCTATAACATCTATTGTTCTGTGTATTTGATCCACAGTGGAATGTTTAGGTCTAAAACCAAATTGAGAATTTGGAAGTAGTTACCATTCTTCTATTATAGGTTTCATTCTTTTAAGCAACAGCCTCTCACATAGTTTCCATATTATTGGAAGCAGAAATATAGGTCTGTAAGATTTAGCTTCATTCGGTGGATTTCTGGTTTTAATATCATTAAAATTTCAGCGACTTTCCACGCTTTAGGTACGTATTTCAGCCTTATTACTGAATTAATTATAAAAGTTAGCATAGTTAATCCCTTTTTTGGCAGCTGCTTTAGTATTTCAGCTGTAATTAAACCATAATCTGGGGCTTTATTAGATTTGATGGTTTTGATTTCTTCTACTACTTCTCTTTGTGTGAATGGCTCGATAAAATTTTCTTAATTTCTATCATTTTGTTCTTGAATAGGAAAAACGGTATCAATTTCATTTGGCGGAAAAATTTGTTCCAGGTGATCTGCGAATGTTTCGCCCTTTTCTTTATTACCAGTTTCCATCCGTTTTTCTAATTAGTGGAATTTGTAGAAAAGTTTTTTAATATTTTTCGCTGCCTTCCACGAAGAGTAATTTGTCTCTTCGTTAGCCGTTAAGTTATTAACATAATTGTCAAAAGATTTATCTTTAATTTCTCGGATAGTTTTACTAAGATTTTGTGTTAATCTGTTCAAAATGTTTTTATCCGCTGCATCTCTTGATTGATGCCATCTACGTCTGGCCCTTCTTTTTTTCTTAATCAATTCTAATATTTCTTTTGGGGTATTTATTTCCCAGTGTTCTATATTTACATTCTTTTGTTTTCTTCAGAGCGGCATTCTGAATTAATACAATGAATTGATCTAGTTCCGATTCTAATTCATCTATATTTCTCATTTTTATACCCGTATGAACTATGTTCAAGGGTATAATAAATTTGCCATTACCTTAAAGGAGTCGAGCTAGATATAGTGTCAGAGGTATGGATCGGCTCAGAATCAAATTCTGAGTCGATTAAGCCATGTACATCCGTCCGTCCGTCCGCACGATAACTCAAAAAAAATAAAGGATCTAGGAGGCTGAAATTTTTTTACGTCACTTTTGCAAAATTGTTAGTTTTGCTATTTAACTCCAACATTTTCGGTCGGCGGGTTCGAGTAGCTGCCATACAACTTCTTTCTTTAAATAGAAATAACTCAGTATCTATTCAAGCTAGATTTCTGAAATTATGGAAATGATGATCAAGTTTTATGGCAACAACTTATGCAAAATTTGGTTGTGGTGGTGTGACGGGTTCGGGTAGCTGCCATACAACTTCTCTTTTTAAATGAAAATAACTCAGTGTCCGTCCGCACGATAACTCAAAAAATACAGATGCTAGAAGGCTGACAATTTGTATTCGTCACTTTTGCAAAATTGTTAGTTTTGCTATTTAACTCCAGCATTTTCGGCCGCCGGATTCGAGTAGCTGCCATACAACTTCTTTCATTAAATGGAAATAACCCAGTGTTTATTCAATCTAGGTATCTGAAATTTTGCAAATGATGATCCAGTTTTATGGCAATAACTTCTGTAAAATTTGGTTGTGATGATATGACAGGTTCGGATAGTTGCCATACAACTTCTCTTTTTAAATGAAAATAACTCAGTGTATATTGAAGCTAGCTATCTGAAATTTAGTGAAAAAGTGTCGAGTTGCATGCCAAAAACTTTTGTAAAATTTGATTGGTCTAAAGCAGCCGATTCAGGCTTCTTGCATTTGTTGGAACTTAATGAAGCTAGGAGCAATAGATTCGAGTAGCTGTCATACAACTCCACAATTTACATTAATATATCTCTGTAGTTTGGTACTAAAACATCTGAATGTTTTTAAAAGATGATCAAGTTTTATAGAAACAGGATATATTACGTTCATACGGGTATCCCAGAGTTGACACAGTCTACTCTACTGCACTCTTCCTCGTTACCTTAAGTTTTATATTTTTTTCTATTTCTTCTTTGAGCTTGCCGAGTCAGATTTGGTGTTAGTGAGTGTGCTCTTGTTCTATATTTTTGTATTGATTCATAAAAACTTAGAATGATTGCAGAATGATCTGACTTTGAGATTTCGTCCATTATATTTACCATATTTTTGCATAAAGGTACCATTGCTGGCACATTTTGGTGTTGCAAATTTTCTTGCTAACTACCCTATTTCGATTGGAAATCTTTATTCTATTTTATCTTTTTTGTTCTGTATCGTTTTTGCCGCCAAAGAACCTCTATAGTTTGCAGGATGTGCCCCAAGGCAGTTAGCACATTTAGGTGCGAAAGTTTTACCTTTGTTACAGCTTCTTCTTAAGTGCAGATCGGAACATTTCACACATTTATATGATTGCCTACACAACTTTTTGGTGTGTCCAAACCTTTGGAATTTTTTACATTGGGAGACTAGATTATTTTTCAGAGAGTCTCTATTTTCACTCTCATATGTTGAATATAATCAATTTTATAGATTTTATTTATATCCTCAGAATTCTGAAAAGTTAGCATGAAAAGAGGAAGCCATGTATTGGTTATCATACCATTTATCTTTTCTTTTTTTATTTTATTAACTACTTCTAGTATCTTAAATCCTTTGATTTCAAGTTCTGCTTTAATATCTTCAGGGTTGCATGAAGGATGCAAGTCCCTAACAGTAACTTTTATTGGCCGAGTCAACTTAGTTTCATATGTATGCCACTCCACTTTAGCGTTATTTATTGCCTTAGTTACCCCCTATATTTATTTTTTTTCTTTATTTATTTATTTCAAAACTTATTACTAAAATATTTCAAACTTATTTCTAAAAATTAAAATTCAAAACAATATTGTAGCTTAAACTTAAAACTAAGCCATAAAGTATATAGAATAAGAAAAGTAATAAATTTATTTTTTTAATTTAGCTTATTAAGGTCTTGGCATTTAACCATCCCGCCGAGTAGAGATTTGAAATTGGGATACATATTAGCTTATAATTATATAATTTATTTATTAATGATATATATATACATACAAACAAATGTACATGTATATCTATACTTATTTATACATATATATATATATTTTTTTTATATATGTAAAATTTCTCATTATGATTTCCATTCTTTTATTTTTTTTTTATTATTATTTATTTATTTTTTTTTGTTTTTTTCTTCATTTGTTATTTTAGATTACAATTATAAAAAAAAATAGGTATTCCACTGTTTATGTCATCACGTATTTTTTCATGTTTTTTTCCTTATTTTTTTTATTTCCATCTTATTCTGATGTTTCTTTTTTTTTCTTTTTTTATTTACATTTTGTTACACTTTTACATTCCTAAACCTGATAATGATGAGATCCCGTTTGAAAGTTAAATACCTTATAAACCATCAAGTAGTACTATAATAAAATATAGTCTTTAATTTTTGAAAAAACATAGATTATTATTGAGTGTTAATTCGTTCGGTAAAACATTAAATACTTTAAGGCAATTGTATAAACAAATCTTTTTCTGGTTGTCTGTTCTAAATAATGTGAGGTAGAAATTAGTTTTATTTCTCGTATTATGACTATGAATGTCAATAGATCTATTAAGGATAAAGTTATGCTTGATATGATGATTATTAATTATTTTAAAAGGAAGAATATATAGTTCTCGTTTACAGATACTATCAAAACTAAGATAACGTGAAGTATAAATCAGATTTGTTGGATACATTACTGGATGAAAATAAAATATTTTCGTTTAAAATATTAAAAAGAAACAGAACTGAATCGAACTTGCAAACCCAAAAGACTAAACTGTATTTTTTACGTTTATATTCAGTTATATTGTTAATTTCCTAGTCCTACCATACAACCTATATTTTAAATTTATTAAAGGAAAAAAAAAACCAAAATATAAAATTTAACGGAATCAAAAAGCGTTTTTTTTGAATATGTATATTATAGGTATAAATTATACATACTTTATGATACATATGTATATTCTTTACATTGGTTTTTTATAAAAATGGAAAATGATTAATGAAAAATGGCTGTACTGAATATTTATCATTTAAAAAAAAAAATTAAAGTCGGTTGGAAAATCATTGAGTAAAATAGTTTTAAATGTCTATTATTTACAGATTAAATATTATGATAATAATAATGCGTGGTCTTAATAATAATAATGAAAATTGTGTGGTCATAATTTTCAATTGTTAACATCTGTTTGTATTTTACAATAACAAGTCCATTCACTTGTTTAGTAAGAATATTTGAATGAAAATAAATAAAGATGATCGGGTTACAATTTTTGTACTATATCTTAAAAAAGTAATCTGATTGCATGAAAATAATGTGTTTTCGATAATAATATTTTGTTTGATAATGTGTACATATGGTAATTATATTATAAATGAATTCTAGGTCAATATATTATTTTCTTTTGTCCCAAATAAAATTCTTTGTAACAAAGCAATAAATTATTATAATTTATTGTCTTTGATAAAATTTGTATTGGATTTGGTAAAATCCAAATAGTATATAAGGCTTCACTTTTGTTAAATAAAGGCAGATATAATCATAACTCAGAACTGGTTCTTTCATTTAAATTATAAGAATTATATATACTAGCATAATACATGTAGGGAATTTTAATTCTTATAAAAGAAAATTTCAGAGCTATTATTATATTTTAGTTTTTGTCTTGCATATATTGGGAGCAATCGCTAAATTATTATATTTGTTTTATCATATATAAAGGGTGTTCAAAATTGAGGTATCATTTTGATTTTGCGGCCATTTTTTTTCTACCTGGAATTTTTTACGAGGTTTCTTGAGGTATATTCTAAATACATTCCGGTTAGTTAATATGGAACGTTACACGAAGGAACAACGTGTTTTTGTTATTACTACATTTTTTGAAAATGGTAAAAGTTTTCAAGATATAATTAGGAAATTTCGAACAAAATTTGGTAGAGAAAATGCTCCAACAAATCGTGCCATCAAGCTGATGGTTGATAAATTTCTAGAAACTGGATCTGTTCTTGATAACAGAGGCAACATTTATCAACGTAGTGGCCGTTCAACCGAGAATGTAGCAGATGTGAGCAGAAGTGTTGAAGAAGATCCAAAAACTTCCATTCGTCATCATTCGCAGCAATTAAACATCAAACCATCTACATTATTCAACATTTTGCATCGAGATCTCCATTTAAAGGTTTATAAGATCCAGCTGACACAAGAATTAAAACCAACTGACCATGCATTACGTCGGCAATTCGTTTCTTTTATATTATAACAGTCAATTTACTTTTATATTATAACAGTCAATTTACTTTTATATTATAACAGTCCAAAATGCTTGCACTAGCAATTCACTTTTATATTATATAAGTCCAAAAAGCTAAAGTTTTGCGATCAATTTTATTTTCTACTTTTTAGGGTGCGAATTCGGTTTCGACAAAAGCATATTTTAAAAAATATTTTTTTTACATTATTTTATTTTATACTTTTTAGTTTTAAAAGAAACAGAATTTGAATTTAAAAAAAAGTTGGGATATTTTTCATTCACACATACATTATTGTTTCTGATATAAAATACGTTTTACAATTTTATACCAATTGTTTAAGAAAATTAAGAGACGTTAAATCGATTCCATTACAGCAAGAGTAAAAATTTTTTATTCCCGTAACTCATAAATAATGAAAGTACCTCGAAGGGTAAAATATGTACTAAAATACTGTGTGTGATTATAATTATTACAATCCAATTTTAGTTGAAGCAACATTTCTAACACGTACGTATGAAAATTATATATGTACATAAATGTATTTTATTGTATATTTCTATAAGTAGTATATCGTATATCCAAATAAAAATCTAACCTTGAACACCTACCTACCTAATCGCTTAATAAGATCATGCAGTAAAAAATGTTGACAAATATCTTGATTTAAATTATAAACAAATGGAGCGGAACAAAATAATTTAGAAAATTAGTTTAACATAATATTATGTACGTAGTTTTAATTTTTTGTGTTGACAAAATTTTGTTTGTAAATCATAATTCGTAATGCGCAAAAGCATAATTTTGAAATGATCTTTACTTTTTATATTCTTTACCATATATTATGTATGTATGTAGTTTGAATTTGGCAATTGGAATTTGAATAAAATTTTATATGTATTCCTATATACACAAAATACATAATAAATGTTCCTAAATAAAACACATAAAACACTAATTTTTAACGCCATGCATATTCAATAGGCAATAAAGAATGTTGACAACAAATATTCTGATTTAAATCCTAAACAAATGTTTTAAAACAAAATAATTTAGCAACATAAAAATATTGTACGTATATATTTTGTGTTTTGCTAAATCCTAATACAAAACAAATGTACACATCAAGATTGATTGAACTAAATTATTATAGGAGGAAAGATCAAATAATATGTGTATATTATACATAAAATTTTATCAAAAAAAAAATGTACGTACACGAATTGGATTCGAACCAAATCACTCTTACTTTCAAAAGCTCTACACTCTCCTCTGCACTATACAATACTTAAGTATTGTCTGAACATATTACGAACATAAAATCTTAATTTTTAACCATGCATATTCAATATGCATTAAAGAATGTTGACAGCAAATATTTTGATATTATACTATTATAGGAGAAAAGATCAAAAATATATTGCGTGTGTATTGTATGCATGAATTTAGAGATAAAAATTTAAGTTTTAAATTCATATATTCAAAATATATACATATTTTATTCAAAAAATGTTGATGAATAGATAGTTAAAAAAAAGTTGCATGTGAACTGGATTCGAACAACATGACCCCCACTTTTGAAACCTGTACACTTTCCTCTGCACCATGTAACACTTACAAATCTTGCTAACAGATTACGAAGATAATAAAAAGCGTGACAGAATGACAAATAAATAAATAAATAAACCGACACCGACGAGTTAATATAAAAGCATATAAAATTGATTCTGAGGAAACTATTATTCAAACAAGCAATTTAAAAATGGAAAATTTAGCCTTGACAAATAATGATGAAATATTTAAAATTATGGATGTCCAAACATTTAAAAATATGTTTAATAAGCTGCAAAACAATACTGAAAATACAGATTATTTCATTATGATCCTCCTATAAAAGTAATAAATAAAGAAGAAATGCGCAAATTAATTAAAGAGAATCATGATTCATTATAATATTATGGACACTGTGGCAAAAGTAAATGCATCAGTAAATTAAAACAAAAATATGTATGGAAAATATGAATAAAATGGTAAAAGATTACATAAACAATTGTAAAATATGTAATGAAGTTAAAATAACATTATAAACCATTTGCTCACTCAAGGCAAAATATTGAAAAGTATTAATGTTGATGTAAAGTATTGATATTCACATTGATATAAATTTATTTTAAAGTGTTGTCAAGTTTGGGTTATTTAAATCATACACTTTTACTTTTGATTTTACTTTTGAACAAATTTTAATTTTTACTTTAATCTTAATTTACATACTTTAATTTATTTTAAGTCAGATTTTGATCTTGCTTAATTTTAGAATTGATTTTAAGTCTAATTTTGATTTTAATTACAATTTCAACTCTGATTTTATTTTAGTTTTGCTTTTGATTTTAATTTTGAACTCGATTTCAATTTTAATGTTATTATTTATTATTTTAACTTTTGTTTTATATTAATTTTTTTCCATCAAAATTACTAATTTTAATGTTAATTTCTGTAACATACGCGGGTTGCAAACAAATTTTCATGCCGTCGATTGCCATCTTAGTTTAACTTTAATGTTACCGGCTACTCACTTATTTCACACTTCGCAGCCAAAAGAGGTATTGCTGTCTATTTAAAAAATGACATCGCTTTCAACACACTTCCAAAATATAAATGTTCTAGCCCAACCTTCCACTACATTTGGCTCAAAATTCTCGTTGAAAAGCATGTAATATTTTTCTGTTTCCTATACAGATCACCCAACTCAAATGAACAAGAAACTGCTATGGAAATTGAAAATCTATCGAACCAGATCAATGAAATTTTGGACGCATCTCCAGAAACTGAAATTGTTCTGGTGGGAGATTTCAACATTCATAACAGGGTCTGGCTTCATTTTCCAAGCAATATCTCTCCGAGTCAAAACTTAATTGTGAAAGAAGTTGAACTATTCTTCACACTGTTCCATTTTTCTCAATTTGTCCAAAATCCCGCTAGGATCCCGGACCGTGCTGATCATGAATGTCACCTGTTGGATCTGTTTATCACCACACACCTTGAAAAATATGTGGTTTCAGTTGGTTTACCCCTGGTAATTCTTCCGACCATTGTTTGGTTAACACAAGTTTCCGGGTAAGCCCAATTTCCAATCTCCCAAAAAATTAGTTTGGCGTTACAGCCATGCTGATTGGGAGGGACTTTTAGAGTATTTGATTGGTCATTCTGCTTCCGCAACAGAAATGTTAACTATGCTGAAAATGCGAAACTATTTTTCTTGGAATAAGGTTATTCATTCCTCATTTCATGAAATCTGTTAAGAGGAGACCTAAATCGTGGTTTAATTCTTGTTCAACCAAAAGTTAAAACGTCAAATCATCCACATGCCAAAGAATAGCAAATCTTTTTGATCATTTTGCAAAAGTCTAAAGGAAGACGTTAGAGGGTCTATTTTTTCAGCACTTATTGATAATAATAACAGAACCGTATCAGATTCTAAAGACAAGGCGAACTTATTTGGCAAGCAGTTCGCTTTCAATTCGACACTGTCACAGTCAGCTCAGATGCCACCTTCTGTTGCAGGAGCTGGCTTTCCTTCGGTAAAATTTGTTTTAGGACGCGCGCGGTGATGAAAATCTTAAAAAATCTTGATACAAATAAGTCAGTCGGTCCAGATAGTATAACCACCATGCTGCTTAAAAATACCTACTCCATTATTTCAAAACCTCTACGCAACTATTTCTACCTCTCCTTCACTTCGGGTATTCATTCTATCCAATGGAAGGCTGCACATGTTTTCATAATTCCCAAAAAAGGTTCAAAGGTTACCTCTCCAAGGTAATGAAGGAAATTGTGAACCAAAAGCTTTTGAAATACCTGGACCACAAAGGTTTGCTTCATGATTGTCAATACGGATTCAGAACACAAAGTTCAACCGGTGATCTCATGACTTGCCTTTTTGAGAAGCTAAACAACAGCCTTCATCATTCTGGTGAGTCCGATGTTGTGGCTCTTGATATTTCTAAGGCTTTCGCTCGAGTTTGGCACGATGCTCTACTGGCAAAATGGAAAGCATTAGGTCTAGGTAGGGTCTTTCTAAAATTTATTGGAGATTTCTTTTCAAATCGCACGATGGATATTCATTTGACACATTCAAAATAAATGGTGGTGTCCTTCAGGGATCAGTTTTATCCCCAACTCTCTTCTTAATACACAAATCCGAGCCATAGTTTCACTATTAGCGAGCTAACGATTTAGCAAAAATCAAAAATGGGGTAAAGTCAACAGAGTTGATTTCAACACCAAAAAAAACACAATGCTGTCTGATTTTGCGGAAAATTGCCACTACTGTTTCCAACCTACTATTTCAGGAAGAAGTTTTGCAGCATTGAACAGATTTAAGCATACTCTGCATCGGGTTAAACCAGAAATTGACTTCGTCAAATCACATTTTTGATATAGCTAAGGATGCAGTTTGGGTTTTTGTATCGCTAAAACTTACTTTTCCGCATATGATCTTCTCAATATCTATAAAACGTACATTAGGCTGAAAATGGACTATAATGCACACATTTAGGCTGCAGGCCCTCAAACAGTATTGGGTTATTTAGATAATGTGCAAAACAGAGCTATTCGTCTGTTCAACGACCCCAGAGTAACTTCAATGCTCACTCCACTCAAACATCGTCACACAGTTGGATCACTGACCTTGTTTCATAGGTATCTCGTAGGGATTAATACTTGTTAATGTCCAATTAAGTTTTTCTACCCATCCCCCACAGTCCTAATTTCAATTTCCCCAATTGTCCTTCCCACATTCCTATCGACAAAACCAAACCGTACATTTGTATTAAAAGTTCCATCCTAAAGTTTGGTTATAAAAGAGGGTGTTTTTGGTTACTTAAAGTCCAACACTACCCTGAGGAAGCATGTGTAGTTCCTCTTGGTGATTTTCGAGTTTTCCACCAACCTTCGTAAAAAAAAAAAAAACAAAGTACATAAAAGAAAATTATGAGATTGCAGACACACCCACAACATCATTTGAAACTATAACAATAGATACTGTAGATCCATTAAGACCATCTAACAACTATAAATATATTCTGACTCTACAATGTGAGTTAACTAAATATATTGTAGTATATCCAATAGAAGCCAAATATGCTAAAACAGTCGCAAAGAGAATCGTAGAAATATTTATATTAAAGTATGGATGTTTCAAAAAATTAAAAACAGATAAAGGTACGGAATTTACAAATGAACTATTAAAAAAAAATTTTAAATTTCTAAATATTGAAAAAGTAACGTCAACACCTTACTATCATGAAACGTTAGGTTCTATTGAACGAAATCATGGGTATTAAATGACTATCTAATGAGTTTAAAAGAAAAAGACGTTTGGGACGAATACTCACCTTACTATACGTACTTCTACAACTCAACACCACATAGTACAACAGGTTACTCACCATTAGAATTGGTATATGGTAAAATAAATAGGTTAATAAATAATAATAAATAATAAACATAGCATTTATAATTTAGATGACTATTTAAATGAATTGAAAATAAAATTAAAATATGCAAATAAAAAAGCAAAAGCTTATCTAATTAAAAATAAAGAAAATAAAACAAAATAATATTAATGAATCAAATTTTAAAATTAATGATTATGTAATGATAAAAGTATGAAATAAGAAAAAATTAGAAAATCCTTTTAAAGGACCATTCAAAATTATTGAACAAAACGGTACAAATAGTACCATATTAATAGATAGTAAAAAAGTAGAATTACATAATAATAATATCATTGTTACAAAAATCAAAATCTGTAAATAGGAATGAATTTAAAAATTCTTTTTAAAACAAGTATAAATATTTTTTAAACAAAAATATAATTGAATATAAAATTTTTAAGATAATTAAATTAAAAATTATACATTACTTATTTTGATAACTTATAAAAAATTAGTTTAAGTTTTAAGAAATATAACCTACATTTTTTTTTCTTTGGGGGAAGGATGTAGTATAGAAGATCTTGACTGTACTGTAATTACCAAAACTGCAATCACCAAAATAACTTTAAAAATAAAATTATTATCTAAAATAATAATGCTGACCTAACATTTTGTGTGGTCATAATTTTCAATTGCTAACATCTGTTTGTACTTTACAATAACAAGTCCATTCACTTGTTTAGTAAGAATATTTGAATGAAAATAAATAAGATGATCGGGTTACAATTTTTGTACTTTATTTTAAGTAAGTAATCCGATTGCATGAAAATAATGTATTTTCGATAAGGATATTTTAAAATATATTGTAAATGAATTCTAGGCCAATATATTGCTTTCTTTTGTCCCAAATAAAATTCTTTGTGACAAAGCAATAAATTATTATAATTTATTGTCTTTGATAAAATTTGTATTGGATTTGATAAAATCCAAATAGTATATAAGGCTTCACTTTTGTTAAATAAAGGCAGATATAATCATAACTCAGAACTGGTTCTTTCATTTAAATTATAAGAATTATATATACTATAATAAATGCAGGGAATTATAATTCTTATAAGAGAACTTATTCAGAACTATTATTATATTTTAGTTTTTGTCTTGCATATATTGCGAGCAATCGCTAAATTATAATATTTGTTTTATCATATATATTTTGGTATGCCGTGCCACATACGGAAAATTTGGCAGAATTTCCAGATGTAATGCGATATCCTTTCTCGCAGTTTAAATAATTGAAGGAACTTTCTGTATCATAAATTTGGTGAGCATCTAAGTATGCTCATATCTTTCTGATCAGAAAGTGTTAGGAAATAAATAAAACAAATTCAAGTAGTAGATCAAAACTTTTTACAGGGTTAAGATAGGTTATGTTTGAAAGAATGTATAATGAAAACAAAATATAAAGTATATCGCTGCTGAGCACTCTTCGCAATCTATACATAATAAAAATATATGGTGAAATTTGTTTTATTATGTGTTCAATATGATTGTACCAATTTAATTTGCTGTCAATGATTAGACCTAGATAGTTGAATGATTTAACTATTTCGATGTTATTAATATTGTAGTTGAAATTTATTATTAATGTTTTTTTGTTTTCAAATAAAAGAAATTTTGTTTTTTTAACATTCAATAATAGACTGTGATTTACAAGCCAGTTTTCCATTATCTTTAGCTCTGTAACAATAGCTCTTTTTACGTTAGACTCGGATGACTCAGCATATTTAATTACAGTGTCATCAGCATATAATTGTATATTTCCAGATAGATTTAAATTAACTCTGTCATTAATGTAAAATTTAAATAAGTCTGGATCTAAAATTGACCCTTGTGGAACACCATTTATAATAATTTTATCATCACTTAAAGTATCTCTTATTTTCACTTGTTGTTTTCTATTGGATAGGTATGATTAAAAAAATGAATTTTATTGGAAGTGAAGTTAAGTTTTTTTAGTTTAAGTACCAAGATATCATGGTCAACACAATCGAAATCTTTCTGAAGATCAAGAAAAACACAGGCAACATATTGATTTTCATCAATTTTCTTAGTTATGAAGTCATTAAGACAAAGACAAGCAGCAGTAATATTGGATATTTTTTCAAAACCAAATTGTTCATCACTTAATATTTTATTCTTGAACATAAACAAATGGAGACGATTTTTGATTACAAGTTCAAAAATTTTGCAAAAAACAATTAAAACTGAGATTGGTCTATAATTTGATTTACATATGTTGAACTACCATTTTTTAAAACGGGCGTAACTATTTCTTTTTTCAGTGAATCAGGAAAAGTGTTTATGTTTATAAAAGATTTATTTATAAATTCAACTGTTACAGGTATCAAGTGATCTGAAAACTTTTTTAAAAATTTTGTAGAAATTTTGTCATGTCCCGTGGCTGCACCCGCTTTTAATTGGCTGATAACATTTTCAACTTCTCTATTATCCGTTGGATAAAGTTGAAAGTTGAAAGAAAAAATATTTTTTGAAAATTGGTTTATATAGGTTCCGTTAATGGGATTGTTGTTAATATTTAGTTCTTTCATTATATTAACAAAATATTCGTTCATAGCTTGTGCAATCTTCAGACTTGAGAAAATTGTGTTGTTTTGTGATGCAGTATTTTTATGTAATCTTCAGAAGCATTGGAACCTTTGTTAAATATTACTCTCTTATATACGTTCGAAAGTCTTTTGCTATTGGTCCTTGATAAGTTTTTTCACTTTGATTTTATAGTCGTCATACAGTTTCTTTAAGGATTGATCTTCTTGATTTTTTTTTTAAATTTAAAAAATGAATCTCATCTTTTCATAGTTTTTAAGATGTTTTCATTCATCCATTCTTGTTTATTTTGCGAAGATTTTATTTATACATTAAATGTATTAGATTCTATAATTGAATTCAAGTCGTGAATTAATCTATCAATTGAATTATATGAATTTATATTAAAGTATATATCACTGTTTGATATGTTCTTATAGTTTAGTATAGTTTTATGCTGTATCAAATTATCATCTACCCGTTTGCTCTTTAAACTAATACACTAGTAGTAACATTTGATGGTCAGACAGAGAAGTGTTAAGAGTGAAGAAATACTATTTATATTTTATTAGATCAGTAATAAAGTGATCGATAATTGATTTTTTATTTACACCAATTCTTGTTGCAAATTCAACAGATCTATTATTATAAATAATATAACCATTTGAAAGAAGTAAATTAGAATAATTGTTAACATCTGTATTACAACTTTCCAACAAATCTATATTATAAACTCCAATTATAATAGTTTTTTTTAAATTTAATTTAAAAGAATCTAATTTATTTAAAAAATCATCCATATTTGTTTTATTTGATCTATAGACGGGCAATATATACTAAATTCTTGCTTTAATGACTTTATCAACAAAAAATGCGAGTTTTGAAATTCTTCTTCGAAAACTAAGGAACTAGCAAGTCCCCCCATAAGGTTCCTTTCTATTTGAAAAATAGGCATTGTAATTAGGTAAATTGAAAAATTTATTTTGTGACTGTTTTAACCAAATCTCCGTTAAAACAATTAGGTGAATGTCTAAAGTATAGCTATTTATAAGGCATTCTAAATCACATAACTTATTCCTAATGCTTCTTATGTTTAGATATAAAATATTCATATCCATTTGCAAATTGATTGAACTATCTTGGTGGTTTTGTATAAAAATCAACTTTCAAACTATTTGTTATATCACTTTCTGTTGAAATCATTTATATAATATTAATTAAAAAACAAAAAAGTTTAGAGAAAAAGAAATAAAAAAGAAAGAAAAGAGATAAAAAATAGAAAAGAAAGAAAATACAAATGGAGAACCAAATAAAAATTAGAAATTATTAGAACCAAATAAGTTTATAAAATTATTAGTGGAATAAATTTTTTTTGTTTGTTTTTTTTTTTTTTTTTATCTTTCTTTTGGTTTATTGTATAAAGAAAGCCGAATAATAGAATGTTCTGATTAGTAATCTCCAAAACGTGGTTTAAGCACGAATTAAAATCCAATAAATATTGGGAAGAAATTAAAATTAGAAATGTGCCGGTTAAAAATATTTGAAATTTGTCTTTAATAATTTGTAAAATAAAATAATGTAAGATAAAATATTGTAAAATAAAACAAAATAATTTTGTGAAAAAAAAATATGAAAAAATCAATATATAAAATTAGAATTTGAAATAAAATATAAAATAAGATGTAAAATAAATGTTTCAAAATGTTAATGTAAATTTTTAAAATGTAAAATAAATTGTGATAAAATGTAAATTAAGATATGGAATAAATATTTTAAAATGTAAAAATGTAAATTTTTAAAATATAAAATAAATTGTGATAAAATGTATATTAAGATATGGAATAAATGTTTTAAAATGTAAAAATGTAAATGTTTAAAATATAAAATAAACTGTAATAAAATTAAAATTAGAAATGTGTTATTATTCAAATGATTTAAATAATTTGTAACAAAAATTAAAAAAATATTCCGTTTCCTCTTCAACATACATTTTTAACTGTTTATTGCTCATCACTTTAGCTTCATATATTATTTTAGACTCTTGCATGACTTTTTGCAACTGAGGATATTCTACTATGTTGCTTAATATGACCGGAAGAGGTTTATATTTCTTATTTTTATTACTTTCATTTTATACTTTAGTTTATACTTTATACTTTTGTTTTATTATCCAGTCAGTTTTTCGAGCAAGTTCTTCTTCGTTTCTGTTGTATTCGACGAATTCTTGACATATTTGTCATTACTTTCCGTTGTTCACATCTTTGTCATTTCTTCGTTTTCTTTTAACTTTTTATTTTCTATTCGAAGTGTGCAAATTTCACTTTTTAATTGTTTGCACAGAATTTCTGGCTCATTTATTCTTAAGTGAAATTAAACTGCTTGTTTTCTTAGCAATTCAAGAAATGCTATATATACATAACAATAACATAACAACCATATGTACATAATAATATGTATATTATAATAACATATAGTATGAATCTTCTTTTTCTTTTGCTGTCTATCCCTAATTGGATGTTAACGGTCATATGATATTTGCAACGACGTCCTGGAAGATGTTTCGATCCGTTGCTGAATGGATTGAATCTCCAATGTTTCTGATGGCTGTCCAGTTTCTAATGTTGCGCAACCATGTTAGTTGTTTTCTTCCTATACCTCGTTTTCCTTCAATTTTTCCTTGAACTATTAGCTGAAGTAGCTCGTATTTGCTTCCCCGCATAATATGACCAAAGTAGGATTTTTTTGTTTCTTTAGCCTAAAAAGTAGTTCTCTTTCTGTGTTTGCTCTACGTAGAACTTCTTCGATTGTTCTGTTCACGATACTCTCTTTTACGGCATTTTTCGACAGATCCACATTTCGGAAGCTTCGAGCTTCTTGAGTTCTCTTACTTTTAAGGTCCATGTTTCTACGTATAGAACAAACATAGCATTTAACGAATCGTAAACGAAGGCCCAAGTTCATGTCACGACAGCAAAAAAACTTTGTTGTGTTTAAGAAATGCATTTCTTACTGTTTCAATTAGACATCTAATTTCCTTTTCGCAGCTCTAATCTTCGTGTAACCAGCATCTGAGATATTTGTGAATGGAGACTCTCACAATTGAACGGTTATTTATTTTAATTGTTGCTGCAGGTGGTCTTTTTCTACTTACCATCATTATTTTGTATTATAGTATGAATGACTGATACAAATTAATTTAAAATTTGCTGCATTGTAGTATATTATTTGCTGCATTGTAGTATAAAATACAAGTTTGCCGCATAGATTTAAATGGTTATGTATGCATATTTCTTTTATTTTTGATAAATGTTGAATAATATATTTAATAAACTTATTTGTAAAAATAAATTTTATAACTTTTAAATTAATAACTACATTGCATTAATTGTTCTTACACAATCAAATAATATACATAATTTAAAGATTAAATAAGACAAAGCTTGCATTTATTGGGCCAAGGCTTAAGGTAGATACAGCAACTATGCACAATTTTGATATTTCTTTAAAAATAATGAAAAGATATATACTATATGAAAAGCGTTAAAGGGTTCGTACGTGTATTTAAGAGTTAACAAGGGCAACTGTGTTTTTCCTCGTTTTAAACCACTTTAATGTTAACATTGTTATCTTTTATCTGTTATTTTAAATTATTTGTAATATTTTTTATAAAAAAAATTAATAATAATAAAATCCACATAAATATTCATTCCTTTAATTATTCTTAAAAATTTTTATATAATATAATATAATATTTTGTATAAAAATAGTACTTATATAAAAAATATTTTTCAAGCAATGGCATTTTTCAAATATAAAAAGAAATTAAATTATATTAATTCGTTATATAAGAAATTTGATATTTTATTGAATTGGTAGAACCTTTAAATTTGGTATAATGGTGTTCCTTCACGTTTTCGTTATGTTTTTGAAATTCCAGAAGATTTGGACCATGGGTTCGGATTTTGAAAGCCTCCGAACGAGCACATGTGCAAACGAGCATATCTGTAAGACAAAGAAAGGTAGTGTTCAATCCAGAATCACCAACCTAAAAGATAACCACAAAACATCAAATTTTTTTTTTTTATAAAATTATTTTAAAATACAAACCTTAATTTTAAATAGTGCTTTAGTCAAACATTTTACGGTCCTTCGAGCCGGATTAAAATAATTTTAAATTAAAGTTACCGTGTAATAGTATAAAATAGTAGATACTTTAAAGGTATTTTAAATTAATTAATTAAATTAAAGTTACCGTGTCATAGTATAAAATACAGTGTAACATTTATATATAAAAATAGAAATAACATTAGTTTACATATATATATAAAAAAAAAAAATTTTAAAGAGAAAAAGGAAACGTGATTCATTTAATTTAAAAGAAAAGTTTAGTTATTCGATATAAAATATTGCTAAATACACGATTAAAAATTTACGCGCACGTTCGGTACGGTTGAAAGTGATTATTGGATCCACACAACATCAAATATTTCATCAAGCATGAAAAAATTAATAAGAACGAACGAAACGATTATGGAGATGACTATGAAGGATTTTCTAGAAGATAGCATCGACACCAAAAAAAAAGAAGTGCTACGCGCAACTTTTAAAAGATATTCAGGATCCATGTGCTGAAATTAAAGTTCGTCACCGGAAAATGTTGGTTGCATCATATTGAAAATTTACTTAGGCAATTCCAAATAACCGATTTAAACTATCGAAGTGCGTGTTAAGTTAGTAAACTCCATCTTTGATAATAAGATTAATAACCTAATAAATAATATTGAAGTAAAAATGTAAATTACGAAATTTTCGGAAATATATTATTTTAACTTGATACTTAATATAAATGAACTTAAATGTAAATTATTGAACTTAAATAAACCTAAATTATAAACTTAAATTGCAACATAAATTATAACGTAATATTTCTGATATAAATGAACTTAAATAATATTTTATTAAACTTAAATTGTAATTCGATATTTTAAATGAATTAATCTAAATAATATTTTATTGAACTTAAGTTAAAAACGTGTAAATATAATCAATTAAATAAACGTAGCATATTTTTGTAAGAAAGTAATATTTGGCAAACAAGTTCAATATATTGCAATTTTGCTTATTTTGCTAATTTTGTAATTTATAAAAACCAATTGCGAAATATAAAATTTAGTCTTAAGACCATTACCCAGATTATAACACGGAAAGTAAATAAATAAATATTAAATTTAATTACTATAGTGTTTTAATTTTTATAATAATTTAAATTATTATTTTTATACCCTACACATTAAGTATAGCGTATATTAACTTTGGTATGGTGTTTGAAACCACCAAAAGGAAGCGAGTTAGGTATAGACATGTATATATATTCTGAATCAGGATCACCGCCGGAGTCGATTTAGCGATGTCCGTCCGTCCGTCCGTCCGTACGCACGATAACTGAAAAAGTAATGATGCTATCTTGATGTAATTTATACTGTAGGTTAACAATGACTAAGGTAAGGCGGGGATTGTAAATGGGCGAAATCGGACCATGCGTTCGAGTACCTCCCATACAACTTCCAAAACCTAATACGCATATTTTCGAAATTAATAAAGATAGAAACTTAAAATTTTGTACGAGGGTATGTTTTTCTGAATCCCAGATATCTCCAAAATTTGAGATGAATTGGTGGAGCTGTTCGGGTACCTCCCATACAACTCCCAAAACCGAACATGCATATCTTCGAAATTAATAAAGATAGGAACTTCAAATTTGATACGAGGGTGCTGTTTCCTAAATCCCTTTTTGACTAAAATTTGAGATGAATTGGTGGAGCTGTTCGGGTACCTCCCATACAACTCCCAAAACCGAACATGCATATCTTCGAAATTAATAAAGATAGGAACTTCAAATTTGATACGAGGGTGCTGTTTCCTAAATCCCTGATTTGCCTAAAATTTGAGATGAATTGGAGTGGTCGTTCGGGTACCTCCCATACAACTCCCAAAACCGAACAAGCATATCTTCGAAATTAATAAAGACAGAAACTTCAAATTTGGTACAAGGGTGTTGTTTCCTGAATCCCTGATTTGTCCAAAATTTAAGATGAATTAGAAGAGTTGTTCGGGTATCTGCCACACAACTCCTAAGCCCAAACAAGCATATCTTCGAAATTAATAAATATATAAACTTGAAATTTGATATTAGAATGTTCTACCCTGTTGATGTCTCTAATATTTGAGATGAATTGGGGTGGTGGTCCGCGTGCCTTCACACACTTCCCAAGACCTAACAATCATATTTTCGAATTTAATAAAGATAGAAACCTGAAATTTTGTACAAAGGTTGTAACAGCATTTTTTTTTTTTAGCTTGTATTAAATACCTAACTAAAATAACTTATGGATTTTTAATTTAATTTGAATGTTTTAGGTGTAGGGTATAAATAAGTCGGTTGCATCGACTTACTGTTATTTTTACTTGTTTTTTTATCATAATTTTGTAATTATCATTTCATTGGCGCAGTCGGTAGGATTCTTTTCCAAAGAATACGAATCCAGTGTGTAAAACGAACCGTTGTATAAAGATTTATAAGATATTGAAACGAAGTCGCGACTATAAGATCAGTTTTCGGCGCAGAAACAAAATATCTAATAAAATAAACAATTAATATAACATCAAAACAAATTTCTAATATAACATCTAATAACTTTTTATATAAAACTTAAAATTAAAACTCACATTACTATCAATAAATTAAAAACATTAAAAAAAAAAATTAGCAAAACATATTTATATAAACAATTTAACAAATTAAAATATATTTTGTAATAAAATCAATTGTAATAAAATCACTTTATTTTTAAAAACAGTTTTAAAAATAAACAATTATTATTAAAAGTGAAATTTAACTTTATGAGATTAAAAAGAGTGTTAACATTCGACAAAAATAGACACATACCAGCAGATAATATGGAAGCAGAAATTGAAGAATTAAGAGAACAAATTCGCTTTATGGAATTACAACACCAACAAGAAATAGAAAGTTTGCGACAACAAATACCGCAAACAAGCAAACTTAACAAAGGATCAGATACTTAACAGATTCCAACATATCAAAACCTTCACAGCAAACAACGATTATAGTTTAAACGAATTTATCAACGCCGTGGAAGGAGCACTATGTGGAAACAATGTACATCTGTTGCAGTTTGGTCTACAAATCGTATTTAAAGAAAAATTACAAGGAGAACCTAAAAAATGTATTCAGCGACTGGGTGATAATTTGACCTGGGATGCTGTAAAAAATGAATTAAAATCAGAATTCCGACCAAGGCAGAGTTATAAGAGACTTATGGATGAATGCAGAAATCTCAAGGTTAGTAATTTAAGAGAACTATTTAGTAAAGTCAAGATTATTAATAGTCAATTAAACGAATTGTACGAATACGATGACAACAAACCAGAAAATTATAAACCAAGCTGTAATGATCAAAACTTGGTTGATATAATAAAAGATATGTTAACTGGTAGTTATCGTATTAATATAAAAAGTAAAATGTTTTTAAATTAAATATTTAACTTTTTGACGATTTATGTTTACTAGATGAAAAAGAAGTGATTCCATTATAATTATAGAAAAAACTTTTCAAATATCAATAATAGTAATAATAAAAAAATTTTTTTTTTGATAAAAATAAAAATTTTAATTCTCAAAATTTTAATCATAATAGAATGAATAAAGGCTTTAAGAATAGTTATCAAAATCAATATCCAAATTTTAATAGACAAAATCAAAATTTCAGTAATAAAAATCAAAATTTCAGTAATCAAAATCAAAATTTTAGTAATCAAAATCAAAGATATAATTCTTACCAATTTAATAAAAATCAGATTCAAGATCATTCCATGAGAACATATAATTCTAGACCAAGACAAATAATAATCCAGACATAGAACCAATCGAATTAGTCATTGATAATGTCGAAATGAGTGACGTAAATTTTATAAAAGAGCCTCGGGTAAAGAACTCCCCATAATTAGTTTAACCATCGAAAACAAAAAAATTAATTGTTTAATTGATACTGGTTCTCAAACTAGTATAATTAAACCAAACATTTTAAATAATTACGAGCTAATTAATTTAGAAAAATCTCTTTTTTTCTCAACCATTAATGGCATTTCAAAAGTATTGAAAAAAATTATAACTCCTATACCCAAAGAATTTCATAAAGATGGAACTTTATCTTGGAAAATTATGGAACTGCCAAAGCGTAATTATGACGCTTTTATAGGTTTAAATTTTCTAGAACTCCTTAAAGGAAAAATCGACATTGGAAACAAAAATATTGAAATAAATAATAAGATAAATACTTTATTATTAATAAAATATGTAACCTTGAAAATAGTAATATCGATCAATTAAGTCTTGATCACTTAAATAACGAGGAAAAATATCATCTTTTAAAAATTCTTAAACAATATAATAATAATATAACAATATAATAATTAATTTTTTAAAGAGGGGGATCGGCTCTCTTCAACTCATGAAGTTGCCCATGAAATTATAACAACAACTAGTAGCCCTATATACTCTAAAATATACCGGTACCCAAGGGTACATGAAAATGAAATTGAGCGTCAAATTAAGGAAATGTTGGAACAAAACATCATCTAGCATAGTAGTTCTCCCTATAACAGCTTTTTGTAGATTGTTCCAAAAAAATTGGACAATTCCGGTAAGAAAAAGTAGGGTATTGTTATAGACTATAGGAAGCTGAACGCTGTCACAATCAGTGACAAGTTTCCGATTCCTAATATTGACGGAATATTAGATAAACTTGGTAAATCGCAATATTTCTCAACTCTCGATTTGGCCAAGGAATTTAACCAAAATCAGGTGGAACTCGAAGACAGAAAGAAGACCGCTTTTAATACACTATTCAGTCACTTTGAATATTTGAGGATGCCATTTGGTCTCAAAAATGCACCCTCAACATTTCAAAGATTAATGAATTTTGTTTTAAAAGATTTAATAAACAAAATTTGTGTGGTCTATTTAGATGATATTCTCATCTTTAGTACCTCTTTAGAAGAACATATAAATAATAAAAAAAAGTTTTTCGACCGACTAAAAAATGCCGGTCTAAAAATTCAAATTGACAAATGTAATTTTTTAAAGAAACAAACCGAATTTCTGGATGACATCTTAACACCACAAGGTGTAAAACCCAATCCGAACAAAATATCTGCTATTCAAGAACTGAAATTACCAACGACAGTTAAACAGATTAAAAGATTTCTAGGAATGACTGGCTACTATAGAAAATGCATAAAGGATTACGCAAAGATTGCATATCCAATAACAAGTTATCTAAAGAAAAACGCGAAAATAAACTTGAATGATCCGAATAAACGTGTAAACATCCTCAAAGAAGAGAATTTACCACGATCTCTTTGGGCCTTAGCCCGAATTATAGAAACTCATCCTAGCTCAGATGGATTGGTATCAGTAGTTACTCTACAAACTAAGTCTGGTATATTAAAACGCCCGATTACTAAAATATGTCTATTACCAATACAACAGGAATGTCCAAACTCATAACATAGGATAAATAAAATCACGACGAAGCTGATAAATAACCCACAATCAACATATCTAAATTAAATACCCCCACAATCAACGTATCTAAATAAAATTATATCTACAATCAACATATGAAACATATCAACAATCAACCCAAATATCATATCAACAATCAACCCAAATATCATATCAACAATCAACCCAAATATTCCAGCCACACTTCCAGCAAAACCACACTTCCAGCAAAATTCATATTAAGCGTATCAATCAACAACAATCGTTCAAGATCTACAGAAATAGATCAAACATATCAAACTAAATAGTCCTAAATAATTTCGTCATACTAGCTCACAGATTTAGATACACATAATAACACAAAAAAATCACGAATCGATGTCTAGTTCACTATAAGATTGTTAAAAATCAAATCGCGAAAAATATATATCATACAGTCGAACTTAATAATGTTTACAAAAAACGCAGCAGCACAAGATAAAAAATTTTTGTTATAAATAAAATAATCATACCGATTTCCATATTGTTATATTTTCAGGCAATTCAATTCCACTCAGGAACATTCAAGCGCACAAAGTTGTAACAAACCTAAAAGATTAATTTTCAATTAGTACACACGTATACATGTATACATAGATAATTGGTTTTATATATTTTTGAAGCAAAATTGATACCATCACATCATCTTATTTTTATTTTTATAATAAAAAATGAAATAATATGAAAATGAATAAATGATATGAAAAGTTGATATGAAAAGTTTTCAAAGTTTGGTTTAAAAGTTTTTAAAGTTTATTAATTATTATAAATTTAACTTTGTGGTTACTACATCAGTTATGTTTTAATTTGCAATTTAAAAAGCTTAAGCTGTAGTGATGAATGTTTTAAATTAGGATAAAAATATGAAAAGTTTTCAAAGTTTGGGTTTAAAAATTTCAAAGTTTGGTTTAAATACAATATTATTATTAAAGTTTAAACATATTTACCAAACATCAAATTTACATTCTATTATAACAATTTGAGTTCTCCTAACCTTATGCAAAAAATTAGTAGGGTGAAGATATGAAAAGTTTTTAAAGTTTGGTTTAAATACAAAATTATTATTATTAAAATTTCACCATATTTACCAAAAGTCAAATTTACATTCTATTATAACAATTTGAGTCCTTCTAACCTTATACAAAAAAGTTTATTTGTCTACACTCGTCGGAAAGTATGCAAAAAAACGTTATGAGTAAATAGGGTTGATTCTTGCTGATTTTTTAAATTTATAAAATAATTTAAAATTTAATTAAAAGTTATTGAATATTTTAAATTAAACTTAGTGGTTAGTATATCAATTATGTTTTAATTTAAAATTTAAAAAGCTTAAGCTATAGTGCTGAATATTGGTAAAAATATGAAAAGTTTTTAAAGTTTGCTTTAAATAGAAAATTAAAAAAAGTTTTAAAACTTGATGTGAATACATTTAAGTTTTAAGTTCAACAGTTGTAATTAAATAAAATATTATAACAAAACATTCCATTTAAAAATTATTTTGTATATGTACATTTAATAAAAGCGGTTTAAATAAAACGGTAAAAATTATATTGTTAATAATATAAGCCGTGGTCATGAAATACAAATTAAAAACGTGATCAAGTTCAAGTTCAAGTTAAAAGTAAAAAAAATTAATAAAACCTAGGTTTAAAAAGTTGTTTTTTAATATTAAATAACAGCATTGCATTTCTTACTAAAAATTTATAAATTATTATACCCGTATGAACTATGTTCAAGGGTATAATAAATTTGCCATTACGTTTGTGACACCTTAAAGGAGTCGAGCTAGATATAGTGTCAAAGGTATGGATCGGCTCAGAATCGAATTCTGAGTCGATTAAGCCATGTACGTCCGTCCGTCCGTCCGTCCGCACGATAACTCAAAAAATAAAGGAGCTAGGGGGCTGAAATTTTTTTTACGTCACTTTTGCAAAATTGTTAGTTTTGCTATTTAAATCCAACATTTTCGGTCGGCGGGTTCGAGTAGCTGCCATACAACTTCTATCTTTATATACAAATAACTCAGTATCTATGCAAGCTAGGTTTCTGAAATTTTGCAAGTGATGATCAAGTTTTATGGCAACAACTTCTGTAAAATTTGGTTGTGCTGGTGCAGCGGGTTCGGGTAGCTGCCATACAACTTCTCCGTTTAAATGAGAATAACTCAGTGTTTATTGAAGCTAGGAATCTGAAATTTAGTAAAGAGGTGTCGAGTTACATGCCAACAACTTTTGTAAAATTTGGTTGGTCTAGAGCAGCCGGTTCAGACTTCTTGCACCTCTTGGAACCTAATGAAGCTAGGCGTCTGAAATTTTGCAAATGATGATCAAGTTTTATGGCAACAACTTTTGTAAAATTTGGTTGTGGTGGTGCGGCGGGTTCGGGTAGCTGCCATACAACTTATCCGGTTAAATGAGAATAACTCAGTGTTTATTGAAGCTAGGAATCTCAAATTTAGTAAAAAAGTGTCGAGTTATATGCCAACAACTTTTGTAAAATTTGTTTGGCCTAGAACAGCCGGTTCAGGCTTCTTGCACCTCTTGGATGTTAATAAAGCTAGGCGTCTGAAATCTTGCAAATGATGATCAAGTTTTATGGCAACAACTTCTACAAAATTTGGTTGTGGTGGTGCGACGGGTTCGGGTAGCTGCCATACAAAATCTCTTTTTAAATGAAAAGAACTCAGTGTCCGTCCGCACGATAACTCAAAAAATAGAGGAGCTAGGAGGCTAAAAATTTTTTTACGTCACTTTTGTAAAATTGTTAGTTTTGCTATTTAACTCCAGCATTTTCTGTCCCCGGATTCGGGTAGCTGCCATACAACGTCTTTCTTTAAATAGAAATAACCCAGTGTCTGTTCAATCTAGGTATCTGAAATTTTGCGAATGATGATCAAGTTTTATGGCAACAACTTCTGCAAAATTTGGTTATGGTGGTGTGACGGGTTCGGGTAGCTGCCATACAAAATCTCTTTTTAAATGAAAGAACTCAGTGTCCGTCCGCACTATAACTCAAAAAATAGAGGAGCTAGGAGGCTGAAAATTTTTTTACGTTACTTATGTAAAATTGTTAGTTTTGCTATTTAACTCCAGCATTTTCGGCTGCCGGGTTCGAGTAGCTGCCATACAACGTCTTTCTTTAAATGGAAATAACTCAGTGTCTGTTCAATCTAGGTATCTGCAATTTTGCGAATGATGATCAAGTTTTATGGCAACAACTTCTACAAAATTTGGTTGTGGTGGTGCGACGGGTTCGGGTAGCTGCCATACAAAATCTCTTTTTAAATGAAAAGAACTCAGTGTCCGTCCGCACGATAACTCAAAAAATAGAGGAGCTAGGAGGCTAAAAATTTTTTTACGTCACTTTTGTAAAATTGTTAGTTTTGCTATTTAACTCCAGCATTTTCTGTCCCCGGATTCGGGTAGCTGCCATACAACGTCTTTCTTTAAATAGAAATAACCCAGTGTCTGTTCAATCTAGGTATCTGAAATTTTGCGAATGATGATCAAGTTTTATGGCAACAACTTCTGCAAAATTTGGTTGTGGTGGTGCGACGGGTTCGGGTAGCTGCCATACAAAATCTCTTTTTAAATGAAAAGAACTCAGTGTCCGTCCGCACGATAACTCAAAAAATAGAGGAGCTAGGAGGCTAAAAATTTTTTTACGTCACTTTTGTAAAATTGTTAGTTTTGCTATTTAACTCCAGCATTTTCTGTCCCCGGATTCGGGTAGCTGCCATACAACGTCTTTCTTTAAATAGAAATAACCCAGTGTCTGTTCAATCTAGGTATCTGAAATTTTGCGAATGATGATCAAGTTTTATGGCAACAACTTCTGCAAAATTTGGTTGTGGTGGTGCGACGGGTTCGGGTAGCTGCCATACAAAATCTCTTTTTAAATGAAAGAACTCAGTGTCCGTCCGCACTATAACTCAAAAAATAGAGGAGCTAGGAGGCTGGAAATTTTTTTACGTTAGTTATGTAAAATTGTTAGTTTTGCTATTTAACTCCAGCTTTTTGGGCCGCCGGGTTCGAGTAGCTGCCATACAACTTCTTTCTTTAAATGGAAATAACCCAGTTTCTATTCAATCTAGGTATCTGAAATTTTGCAAATGATAATCGAGTTTTATGGCAACAACTTCTGTAAAATTTTGTTGTGATGATATGACAGGTTCGGATAGTTGCCATACAACTTCTCTTTTTAAATGAAAATAACTCAGTGTCTATTGAAGCTAGCTATCTGAAATTTAGTGAAAAAGTGTCGAGTTGCATGCCAAAAACTTTTGTAAAATTTGAATGGTCTAAAGCAGCCGGTTCAGGCTTTTTGCATTTCTTGGAACTTAATGAAGCTAGGCGCAATAGATTCGGGTAGCTATCATACAACTCCACAATTTACATAAATATGTCTCTGTAGTTCGGTACTAAAACTCTGAATGTTTTTAAAAGATGATCAAGTTTTATAGAAACAGGATATATTACGTTCATACGGGTATCCCAGAGTTGACACAGTCTACTCTACTGCACTCTTCCTCGTTTTTTCGTGAAATAATATCTTGTTTATTTATCCATGAATCATGTTTTTTATCAAAGCTAACCAAAACTTGTCTTCCTTTTTCTACAAGGTAAAAATTAAGAAGTTTAACAGATGTAAGTTCAGGTTCATAAAAACTGCCTTTTATTGGTTTTTGTGTGTAATCAAGTAAATTGTATGTTATTGGATCAGTTCTTTTTATTTTCGCTATTGTATAAATTTCTATTGACCAATTAGGTTGATAACCTTTTGCAAATATACCTTTAAATTTACTTATACGAACAAAATCTCCAACTTTGTATTTTGCTTTTCGAAATACTTTTAATTTATTGTAGACAGTTTTTAATAGCAATTTCTCATTTTTCTTTCTAACCTTTTTAGGTGGAAGTTTAATTGTATGATGATATGTTGAGTTACATTTTTCTATTAGCGATGGTAGAATAGTTAACCATTTATATGTGCCTTGTAAACTAAATTGTTTCCACATCGTGTTTTTTAGGGTACGATTAAAACGTTCTACAATTGATGCTTTTAGTTCTGAATATGTATTATAATGGTTAATTTTATTTTTCCTCATTAAATTTTGAAATTTTTTGTTGAAAAATTCTGCACCTTGATCAGATTGTAAATTTTTTGGTTTTTTACCAGCACGCTTAAAAATATTTTTCATTGCGGTTAAAATATTATCAGCGCTTCAGCGGTTCAGCATACGTAAATTTGGAAAATGTATCAATAACTGTTAATAAATATTTATATCCCTTATTGAATTTTGCATATGGAATCATTTCAACCAAATCAATTTGCCAAGTATGATTTAAACCCTTTTGAATAAATTTTCTTTATGTAAATTTTCTTCTAGCACCTCTATGAATTTCTGACACAATATGTAACCTTGACATTATTCTCATACCATTTAATTAAATTCTCTAAAGTGATTTTATAATTTTTTATTGTATGACATTCACATGTGTCTGGTCCAGAAGTAGAATTAACATATGCCCATGGACAAAGGGCAAAATGAGTACCATAAATTGAAGTGTACTTATTTACTCCAGAACAATTTTTAATGTGTTTAAATAGATGTAATATTAGTTTCTTATGATCATTAAGACGGAGTAATATATATTTAGGAACTCCTCTACTTCCATAATTCAAAATGAATGTACCAAGAATATGTTCGCTGCTTTTATATTAACTTTCAATTTGTATTTTAAATTCAGTTTCTCATCAGACACAGATCAAAAATGATTAATTTTATTCATCCATTTACAATGAGGATAGCAGGACCATCTGGATGTGGAAAAACAACATTTGTTGTGGAAAATGTATCAATAACTGTTAATAAATATTTATATCCCTTATTGAATTTTGCATATGGCATCATTTCAACCAAATCAATTTGCCAAGTATCATTTCAACCCTTTTGAATAAATTTTCTTCATGTAAATTTTCTTCTAGCACCTCTATGAATTTCTGACACAACTTGTAACCTTGACATTATTCTCATACCATTTAATTAAATTCTCTAAAGTGATTTTATAATTTTTTATTGTATGACATTCACATGTGTCTGGTCCAGAAGTAGAATTATCATATGCCCATGGACAAAGGGCAAAATGAGTACCATAAATTGAAGTGTACTTATTTACTTATTTACTTGAAGTGTACTTATGAACAATTTTTAATGTGTTTAAATAGATGTAATATTAGTTTCTTATGATCATCAGACGGAGGAATATATATTTAAGAACTCCTCTACTTCCATAATTAAAATGAATGTACCAAGAATATGTTCGCTGCTTTTATATTAACTTTCAATTTGTATTTTAAATTCAGTTTCTCATCAGACACAGATCAAAAATGATTAATTTTATTCATCCATTTACAATGATGATAGCAGGACCATCTGGATGTGGAAAAACAACATTTGTCTGTAATTTAATTGAAAATGTTAACAGATTGATTTATCCGAAAATTGAAACAATAAAATGGTGTAACCCACAAATTTCTGCTATTCCCACTAAGAGTTTAGTGGGAATGAAAATAGACCTACTTTAATTGTTTTAGATGACTTAATGTTAATGTTCGCACCATCGTAATTTATCTATTGTATTGTTAACGCAAAACGTTTTTCATCAGGCGAAATTTTCAAGAGATATTTCATTAAATTGTAAATATTTAGTGCTTTTCAAAAACCTTCGATACAAATAGCAGATTTTTCCTCTTGCTAGATAACTATATCCAGAAAATATAAAGGATTTCTTGAAAGTATATAATGAGTCAACATCAAAACCACATGGTTATATTGTGTTGGATTTAACACATGACATTAACGACTTATTTCGTATTAGAACTAATATTTTTTCAAAAGAATATTGTATATGCTTCTGTGATACGGGTGATTTGAACAACAGTTGTCAAAAGTATGAAACGATTGAAGAAAAACCAACATATATTACATGTACTAGGAAAGTGCAATAAGAAGAAATTTCGTGAAAATATTCTTAAATATTGTGATGATGATATTATAAAAACTATTGCTGAAATTGCAATCAATATATTAAATGGAAATAATAAAATAACACCAGCACAAAAAGCAAAATTAAAAAAACATAAAAAACAATTAAGATTCCTAGCCTGTGCAAAGAAGAGTATAAAAGCCGAACGAAAAATTTTAGTTCAACATGGTGGATTTTTACCAACTTTAATAGGAACTATATTATCTGGTGTAATAGGAAAATTGCTCAGTAAGACATAATGCAGCGAATGATTATTATGTCACCAGAAATATTTTCAAAATTTAGCAAATTATTTCAAGATGATAAAAATTTGGATATACTAGATCAAAAAATGAAAAAAGTTTTATATGATAAAAAATTAAAACCATTGCAAAAATGGTACTTATACCGTCAAAACCTCCTCAAATATGGAATTAACAAAAGACAAACAAAAAGATTACCAGACAAGGCTAATAATCTTACATTTGACACAGGTACTCAAACAAAATTCTTTCTAAACGAAATGCATATACAGAAACTGAATTTCCTAAATACAAATCAACATCAACACAGACAAAATTCTTTTCTAAACGAAATGCATATACAGAAACTGAATTTCCTAAATACAAATCAACATCAACACAGACCAATGTTGTACCTTTAGTTACTGATGATGTGATTGAATATTACCCTAAAAAATAACATTCAGATATAGATATCAATTTAACACATTACGATTTAGATTATGAAAATTCATTTAAAAAATTAGCTCGAACTGAAATGTGGAAAGATGAAAAATTAGTGGGAAGATCATCTCTAAGCTCTGATTATCGAATGTTTGAAACACCGAGTGGTGATGTAATTACCGTTGCTGTACCATCTCCTGAAAAGAAGAAGACACTAAGATCGGCCGGCAGCACAATATCCTCAACTATACTATCACAGTTTCCTCAAACAAAAAACGAAAACTAAAACCATTACTAAGAAGTCCAAAACTAAGAACTTCATCAACACCTGAATGGACAACATATAAATAGTGCAACATTTTATGTTTTAGAAGAATTTAACAAAGATGGATAGTCAAGATAACTTCTATGTAACATTGTTTAGCAATGATAATCTAAAACTATTTCCAGACAACACTTTAACTTCATCGAAAAGAAATTACCTATTCACTTTGATTTAAGAAATGGAAATTGGAAAGTTGGTCTTTCAGAAATATATCTGAACGATTTCCTACAAACAGAAGAATTTAACAAAGAGCAATGTGCTTTTATAAATATTGGGCAAAATAATGTTTAGATAAGAAACATTGAAAAACCTCTTGAAAAAATCAAAGTAACCAAATCTATAGGTTACACATATTATTCATATAACAATTCGGAATTACATTTGGATGATTGGAAATTTAATTTTTTACCAACGCTAATTAAAAATATAACTCCTAGTCCGGGATTTACTCGCAACCAAGTTTTCAAAGAATTTTTTAATGAAGTTTTGACATATATCTCTACTCCTAAAAATTATGATGATGTAACATTTAAAAAAGTGTCAGAATCTAACCGACGCGATTTAATACGAATATCGCAGACATTTGATGAAGATAGTTTCTATATAAAAGTTAATCACAGTTATAATATCAAAACATTATTAACTGAATTATTTCAACAAAAAAAAAATATAAAAAATTTCAAAATAAAATTAGCTGAACTATTCAAATTAGCTGTTGCTAATAATAAAGATAAATTGAATGGAATGGTGATGAGTTATTCAGATATAGTTGAATCATCTGTTTTTGGAAGTAGCAAAGTGCGTGCAATGAGAGCTATCAACATAGAAAATTGTAGAATACCTACAAATATTGAATTTGAAAATGTCCATTACATACCTATAGAAAAAAATTGTTTTGAAACGAAACGAAATATGATATCCTGTCAAACATGGAAAGAGCTTACGTGAGATATTATTCCTCTCAAGTAGGTCATTGGGCCTTCAACGATATTGGGCCTTTATTACAATTTTATCCAGCTATACAAAAAGGTCGTGGTTTTGAAAATATATTCGGAAGTTTAATTCGTTACTTAAAGCCCGTTTTTACATCAGGTTGGGACTTAATTAAAAAAGAGGCTGTAAACACAAGTAAAAATATTGATACAGCATTATTAATGATATAGCATCTGGTGCAAACATAAAAGAAGCCGTAGTTGATCAAAGCAAAGGCGGCATAAAAAATTTACGAAAATCAGTAGTTAACCAACTGCATTCGATGTGTGGTGAAAAACGAAGAGCTATAAAAAGACGAGCAATTTCTAAAAAGACACATTTGAAGTCGAAAAACGACGAAAAAAGCGTATTAAAACCTCTAATGTATTCAATTAAAAAATGGAATGTATGAAATCTGAACTTGACCTTTTTGCATAATTACCCGTACAAACAAGTATCTTGTGTTCAGAAGAGGTAGCATACAATCATTTAGCTTCTTTAGAGGCATTACCGTCAACTATTGAATTTGTTTCACTTGGAAATGGTGATACATATCGGGATTTATCCTCAACCTACATCAAATTTAAAATTCAAATATTAAAAAAAGATGGATCAGTTTGGAGTGCAAACGATAAAATAGGAACCGCAGCCGAGTAAAATATACCCGCAGCCGATAAAAAAAAATTTATTAAGAATAATCCTGCAATTGCAATCCTTTGTTGCATTCATTATACGAATTATTTACACAAATTAATTTTGTAAATACATATGGAAATTAGACATACATTTTTTTTTTTTTGTTTTTAATTTTACAGGTTTTAAATGTTTATATTTTTTTTTTTTATTGAAAATTAAACATTTCTTACACTTTTTTATATAGTGTTATGATAAAATAATATAAACAATTTTGTGTATATCTTAAATACTTCGACATCTATTATGAAAAGTGCAAGCAATTTTCCACATCATGATTTTATATAGTTTTAATTTTGTAATAATTTGATTAATATGCAACATTGTAGTAATTCATTAGAAAAACTTAATATTTATTTTATGTTCTGATATGTTATATATACATTCAAATTATGCAATCAAGTTAGTTTCGGTTTATCTATATAGAATTAGAAAAATTTGTATATATATATATATACAATTAACTTCTTGAGTTTACGTGTTAAATCACTAAATTTAAGACTAAGTTAAAGTCATTTATTGACTAAATTAATATTGTTTTAAAGGACACTAACAAAAAAAAAAAAATAAAAAATAAAAATGAGTTCAGAAAACAAAAGAATTAAATTGCAATGTGATAAATGTGAAAAATTGTTCACAAGATCTGACAATTTAAAAAGACATAAATGTGAAACACAATTAAAACATAATTGTGAAATATGTAAAAAATCATTTAATAGAAATGATAGTTTATTAACACATAAAACGAGACATCAAAAAAATTTGGAAAATGTAAAATTTTCCAGTAAGTGCAGATCAAATGTTACTACCACTTTGTGGAACTACCACATCCGAACAAATAAACATAAAAGTAATGCAGCAGAATTAATTAGATCTAATGTTAGACATATTGATGAATTTTTTCAAAATAGAATAGAAACGTTTATTAGAGATAATGATGATGAAAGCATACTAAACCCATCAAACTTTCTGGAAAAGGCTCAGACCGATATAATTGAATTATTGATCCAATCATTAAAAAAGCACAACGCTATAAAAGTAAATCTTGAGCTTTTTGGTGAATAATATAAAGCCAATAGAAGAAGAGTTTGAAAATATATCAATCAAATCTTTTCAAACTCGAATGTTTAGTATTAAACAAGCAGATGATCTTAATGATTTTTTTCAAAAGGCTAAAGAACTTATTCAACAACAAGCAGAAGACTTCCAAGAAAAAGACAGTGGTTGGGCGTTAATCAAGATTTTACATATTGAAACAAATTCATATCAATAAATTTGAACCAATACGTGTGTCTAGTTATATTAAACTACCGAAAAGCATAGAAGACAAAAAAGCATGCGTTAATATTCAAAATAAAGACAACTTCTGTTTCAAGTGGTGTTTAGTGGTGTTTAAAACAAAGCAAAGGCAACAGCAGCAGCAGCAACAGTCAAAAATGAGCAATATATTTTTTCAGACATAAATAATGGTATTTCATAAAAGAGCCGGGAATAGTTGCATTCCCGGCTCTTAATTGAGCTATATGCAAATTCATAGGAATATAGAAATCTTCTTGTTCCAGTTTAAGCTTATTCTTTGCAATACAACTCTCAAAATATTTTAATACATATTCTCGTACATTCAATTCGGCTCCATTGTTATATGACATCACTGCTTGAATAAAGTCTAACATAAGACAAAATCGGGTATACTCATCTAGTTCCAATGTAAGTTTTTTAATTGTTCCTCCAGCATTATTAAATTTTAGTGGAAATTTATTTGAATTTAATTTATGGGGTTGGTTGCTTGTAAAATCTTGATAAAATGCATACCACTCCAAATAATTAATTTCGCTAATAACTTTACGATTACGTTGGAAAACTATTGTAGCAGCGAAATTTTCAACATTAAATCCAATTTGTATTTTTGTTGTTTATTTTTTATCCAAATAATAAATGTAACTTAATAAGATATTTTCTTGTGATTCGTTGCTGTTGCTGCTGCTGCTGTTGCCTTTGCTTTGTTTTTCAAACATTCTTTGTATTTTTTTATCGTTTTTAAGTGGGGATGATGTATTGAATAAATTAATAAAATGTTTCATGTTCTTGCAGTTACGTCGCATCCATAAATATACACAACAATATTGACCACAGACTGATGTAAAGTCACTTTGTAAACGTTTATTGTTGAAAATAAAACATTTTGATTGATTTTGTAGAAATTTCACAATCTCACTATGGAATGGTGGATTTCCAAATGAATCAAAATATTCTACACAGCCTTGAACTGATACAAAAGTTGCTAACCAATGTGTTCCTTTTTTAGCAGAAGTGTCGTATTTATTACTAAAATACCAGGTTTTGATATATTTTTCGGTATTTGATCAACAGCAAAAACACCTTTAAATAGTTTTCTGGTTGCACTATTACATTTCAACACTTTCTCTATCTGAAGTGTATTCATTATTGTTTTGTAAATGAGAAATATCAATTAGTTGAGTATTTCCATTTATGTATGCTGTTAAAAATTCAACTTTAAGTTTTCCATTTGTCAACACTATATCGAATTTTTCCAATAAATTTATTAAATTATTAGTTGTTTTGTTGTTGTCCATATGCCCAAAAGAAAAATTCTTGATTTCTGTTCTTTTTAAATCTCTGGTTGGGAATTTATACTTTAATTCTTTTGAAATAGTTTTACATTTTTCTTTTATTCCAACCACAACAAGATTTTTTACAAATATTGTATTGTTATCATCCGTACAGAACGATAAATCTACTATAGCATATGCCATTTTTAAGTGAGGTGAAAAGGTCGCCTGAACTTCCTTTTTATATGTTTACGAAAACGTAACGATTTTTATCAATTTCTATATTAGCATTAAATTCTGCAAACACAATACATGTTAATGTTGAAGTTAATGGAGAACTCAGTCTTGCTTCAATCTTTACTACTGTCTGGTTTAATAAACTTTGACATGTATCTGTTCCCGAGCCGTCTGCTGATAAATCAAAAGACAGTATTGTATAACCTTTTGCAAATAGTTCTTTTGAAATTTGATGTCCTCTATCAGAATGATGTATACCTGTTCCGCTAAATAATGTTAAATATGCACGAGAATTGCAAAGATTATTCAATGTAAAATTTGTTTCAATTGCAGAGTTTGGTGTAGGCACTCCATTCACATACAATTGAATTTGTGTGAGATTTTGATGATCGAAATGGTATGGATTTTTTGATCTTTTACCATTGAAATTTTCATTATTACCCATACAAAATACTACAGCTTTTGGTATTTGCCCTATAAATATATTATCCAATGGTATGTTGGAAGTGTTAGCTGGAATTGTAAATGTTTTGATTTCACTTCTTGTATAAATATATTTCGCGTTAGCTTTTTTCAATACAGTATTATGTTCTATCAATATACTAGGATTAATTGTTAAATGTTTCATGTATATATAACGTAGCTTCGAGAATTTTTAAATAGCTTTCATCGGCATCGTTAAAGAAAATAAAAAAATCTTGTTTCTCTAATGCTAAAGCAATTCGAATGTCAACATTATTTAAAAGTAATTTATAAGTATTGAAGAAATCTACATGTAATTTTCCCATTAATTCCACTATTGCAGAATTATTGTATGATTTTTGTCTTGATTTTTTAGAACCAGAATTGTTAAAATCATTTACATTTGGTTTATCCAATTCCCAACCAGATGCTTCCAGATGTGTTTGACTGGAATCTGTACCATAATTTAGTAAAGTAGTTAAGTATGCTTTATAATGGTATAAGGAGTCTGAAGGAGTGATGTTTTTTCCATTTAGAGTTACATTACATTGTTTAATTAAAGAGTGTAATAAATTATTTACAACACTCGGCTGCGGTTCCTATTTTATCGTTTGCACTCCAAACTGATCCATCTTTTTTTAATATTTGAATTTTAAATTTGATGTAGGTTGAGGATAAATCCCGATATGTATCACCATTTCCAAGTGAAACAAATTCAATAGTTGACGGTAATGCCTCTAAAGAAGCTAAATGATTGTATGCTACCTCTTCTGAACACAAGATACTTGTTTGTACGGGTAATTATGCAAAAAGGTCAAGTTCAGATTTCATACATTCCATTTTTTAATTGAATACATTAGAGGTTTTAATACGCTTTTTTCGTCGTTTTTCGACTTCAAATGTGTCTTTTTAGAAATTGCTCGTCTTTTTATAGCTCTTCGTTTTTCACCACACATCGAATGCAGTTGGTTAACTACTGATTTTCGTAAATTTTTTATGCCGCCTTTGCTTTGATCAACTACGGCTTCTTTTATGTTTGCACCAGATGCTATATCATTAATAATGCTATATCAATATTTTTACTTGTGTTTACAGCCTCTTTTTTAATTACGTCCCAACCTGATGTAAAAACGGACTTTAAGTAACGAATTAAACTTCCGAATATATTTTCAAAACCACGACCTTTTTGTATAGCTGGATAAAATTGTAATAAAGGCCCAATATCGTTGAAGGCCCAATGACCTACTTGAGAGGAATAATTTCTCACGTAAGCTCTTTCCATGTTTGACAGGATATCTCTTTTATGAAATACCATTATTTATGTCTGAAAAAATGACCAATATATTTTTTCAGACATAAATAATGGTATTTGTGGTTAGATGTGTGTTCATTATAATTACAAATAAATTGATATTGGATACAAAAAAAAAAAATTTAATGATATTATATCATGTTAAAATCATATAGTAGGTGGGGAGGCATGATTTTCTCCTTCTTCTATAATATTTTCGTTGGGGAAGGGTGAAAATGAACCATACCGAAACATTGATTTTTTGATAAAAGATAAAATGTATGAGGTGCTATCTTGGAGATTTTTAGATACGAAAAAAGGACAAACAGTCGTACTGTGTGAAGTGCAAGACCCATTGAGCAAGGAAATCACTATATTTTTCATGCCAGAGCGATTCTCCAAAAAGGTAACAACTCAGTCACAATTGGCTGAATTAAATAGTACTTATTTTTACTTTAAATTTACGGGACGTGTTCAGGACAGATGGAATATGGCATTGTATGACCTTATTCCTGCTGCAGATATAAATTCTCAAGAAAAATTATTAAAATAAAAATATATATTAGTAATTTTGTTTTGTTTTTTTATTTACCCCCTATTACTATGCATAAGCATCAATGTCTTATTTCAGCAGGACCGGCTCGGACAACGGACTTCCGGAAGACCGGCTCCGACATCAGACTTCCGGAAGACCGGCTCCGGCAACGGACTTCCAGAGGACCGGTTCTAGAAACAGACTTCTGGAAGACCGATACTGGCAACGGACTTCCGGAGGACTGATTCTGGCAACGGACTTCCGGAGGACCGGTTCCGGTAACGGACTTCCGGAAGACCGGCTCTAACAACGTTCCCGGCTCTTGGGATCTAGCGCCCGAGCGCCCGAACGCCCGGAGGGGCTAAGGGCCCATGGCTGCGACGGACGACATCGCCA